>JAFFSR010000360.1:700000-1080000 GCA_017163975.1 Anastatus disparis
TGTTATTATGTATAATTAACCTATGATTGTAAAAAGATTTACCATATAAAATGATTCATGTATAAAAATGTGTGTTAATGTCAATAAACAACTTTAATGCTATATTTGACTTTATTTCTTTCTATAAATATAATCACCTTTTCAATTACCTATCATTTATTTTATGATAGCCGGTCGAAACAGACACGGGATAATGCGCAGGTAAAATTGCTTCATTACATTCTATAGACAACGGAATAAAGAGAGAACGATGCAAAGAATATTATAAGAAAGAAACGGAAAAATTAGAACGTTTTCAAAGATATAATAAAAAAAATAATACTCTTGAAATATTTATTTAAATAATAACTTTTTACAATAAATACTTTTTCACGCATAGTCTCTTATCATATTTGTCTAACGTATAATTATTACGATGGGTCAAAACAGTTCCAGTAACGAAAAAACACCTTTACTACAAGGTGGGGAAAAAAAAAAGAAAGAAAATCAACCATTATCCAGCTGGAAACAATATTCTGAAAAATTTTCAACCAATACTTACTCTATTCCTGAAAGAAAAGGATATAAAAAATTTTAAATTAAAAAATATTTATTTATTCACATACGGTTCTTTTCAGGACCAGTAAATATATTAACCGTAGGAAATAATCGATAAATAAAATTGATAAACAAAATTGATAAATAAAATTAATAAATTAAATAGTACTCCATAACAGCCCCCAGACTGGGGAAGGGAAAATGTCACGCTATACACTGAGAAAAAAAAAACAGCCGTAGTCACTGGAATCTCCGGTCGCTCTGTCTTTAATACTAGGTTAGCAGGACTTAAGAAGCGTTAACTTACTGCCAGAAATTACAATACCTTGAGTCTCCGATAAAAATTGCCTGAGCGCTCAAGTCGGGAGACTCAAGGAGTCTCTGCTTGAGTCATCAAGATGTATTAACTAGAGAATCCAGTTGTACCAACCGTAGTCCTTTCTAAAAGTCGGAAAAGTATTTTGAAATTTTGAGGTTATAAATTTCATATGCATAAGAGCTCTACATGCACACGTATACACACACACACACACACACACACACACACACACACACACACATATATATATATATATATATATATACAGATATAGAATCGTAAATTAATTGTGAAATTTAATTTATATGAATCGAAAAATTGAAAAATATATTGAAATCAAAAAACAGTTATGAATAGAAGATGAAAATTAACTTTGAATATCATCATAACTATTATAAGATATAGAAAAATTTTTTATATAAGATGAATTTAAAATGAAAGAAATTTTACGAGTTTTAATAATAAAATGAAACTATCATTAAAAAATTTAATTTTTATCTTTAAAGTTGATGTGTGTAATACATATACATAAATTTATTTTTATATACAATAATGCATAATTAAAAGTAAAACCAAAAGACATCATTACATACAACAATAATGATAACATATATTTATATAAGTAAATTAACGTACGTAACTATGCATATATTAATATAGATGTGTTATTTATAATGTAAGCGATAAATAATTACAAAAATATATTAGTAAAACTTTTTATTTAATGAAATATTTTTTACAAAATATATTTTATAGTAATTAATAAACTTTCTTCTATTTTTAGCATAACACAAGGGTGTATATCTGGTAAATCTTTCGTATTTTTTAGAAGTTTGATTGTGTATTCTTGTACGCTATACGCATAATATTGGTCATCAAAATATAAACTTATTAAGGGTTGCATTAATAAAAATATATCTTCATTTTCAACGAAAACGTTAATAATTTTACCAAAAGTTATATTTTCTTCTGCAATCTCAATTACAAAAACCATATTAGTATTGTATTTGATGCCTTTTGATTCTGCGGGATTTACTGAAAATATTTCTTTTTTCGAATCTTGAAAATACTTCTGTCTGGTGAGCTGATCGATTGCAAAAAAAGACTCAAATTCCACTTCAGTTGGAATTTTTTTATTTGTTTTAAAAATGCCGATCGCAGTTGGATTTTTAAAGTTATGGTTTTTAATAAATTAATTTTATTGTTTGACGTAATAGCTGACAATTTTATTTATCTATGTTTAGACTCGGGTCGCATTGACCAATAATTGACAAGAGGTCCATTTTTTTTAACACTCGAACTATTCGTAACAATTTACACAAATTAATCGTAAACAAAACTTTCTGTTATGTTGCTTTTCAACGGTTCTTGGCTTTGTCCAGTCGGTAACATTCGAGCGGTGAAGTAGGCAGTGCTGGATTTTCAATAAGACACTACTTGAGGCTCAGGTAAAGTTTGCTTGAGTCAACTAAAGACTCTCCTGCCCGACGCATTAAGGCCAAGAGAACTGTTTTTTTTTCTGAGTGTACCACCACATGTACGCTATAACAGCCCCAGAAATGTAGGGGGAGACAGGAGGGGAGGGGGAAGGGGGAAAATAGGCAGGTATAGCGAGACGAGGGGAGGGGGTATCTCGCTATACCGGCCTATCTACTACTTCTGTAAATTAAGAGTTCAACGCAATGAATATGTAACGTGCCCCCTCCAAAAAGGGGGCACGTAATACTTTGCCTTATAACTAAAATTTAATATTTTAAAGTTGTGAGATTAAGCATTTTACGGTTTCAAGTTTATGAAGTTACTCTTATATTACTACATTTCTTAATCAATAACGCTAAATTGATTATTTACTATTCATAAAGAGAGAGAAAAGAGAAATTTATTGACTGGTTGCATTACTGTAGCAGTTTTCAATTCAAACGCGTGTGAATAATTTAAGTGTTGAGGAACTCAATTAAAAAAAATTTATGAATCTAATGAGAAAATACTAAATGAACTCAAAACAATTTTACTGAGCTGTCCGGGCTTAGTCATAGTTATAAATACAAGGATAGATAGATAGATAGATATTATTTTATTTTGTAAAAGAGTACAAAAACGTGAAAGGAACGGGCTGGAAAAGTGATCAAGGCCAGAAAACCAATTGAGATATTATTGCAATTTTAAGTAGAATATATTTAGTATGAATAATAACGTGAAGGAGTTTAGATAGTTGATTCACTATTATAAATTTAAATTTTTATCAATCTTGTTCAATGCACTAAAGTTTTAACATTTAATTACAATCAAGCATTCTTATTTCAGAATTAATTAATACACTGATTATCTTTAGTTTGATTAAAATCAATTAAAACAATTGATACTCTAGTTATTATTATCTTTCCACTTATTTGTATTTGCACTGCTCCGTCGCTCTCCTCGGCAAATAAACTCGGCTTTATTTTTCTAGTACGTCCATTGGAACCCTTAGCCGCGCATTTAATTAAATCATTCAAATTTTAAAGGTGAAATGGATTACAACAATTATAAAGTAATATTCCAGATTAATACTAACTGAATTTAAAACACGCTGAAATTTGAGTCTTAGGTAATAACGTTTTAAATTATCGATTTAATATAATAGTTCACTATTAGAAAAATGTTACTCTTATTTGAAATATTAACACAGAAAAATATATCTAAAAACTATTAAAAATGTTATTCTTAATTTAACTGAAAATCGCGAGGACTGGGGGTCCCACGAAGGACCCACCAGTCCGCTCTATAATATTGCCCGGCGCGGAATGGTCATACGTAACTCTCTCTATTCTCCACGTTCTTCTCCAGCGCAAAAAGGGGAGAGAGCTTTTTACAGCTCTCCTTCAAACAATTAACAGAGAGAGTTGTGTAAATTCATGCACTGAATTTAATGTAATTTGAAAATTTTCAAAATTGTGCTTGAATACAATTTCAAACCATGATATATAATCATATTCATACAGACTATTTATATAGTTTTTATAATAAGAATTATATTCACATGCAATTTCAGTCTTAACGTTAACAGTAAGGTAATGAGTTTATTATATTATTATAGTATTTGTCATGTTAAAGGTCAGCTTTAAAACTTACAACATAGATCGAAAATAGCTAAAGAAATTATTTCGTTTTCTTGATAAAAATAAATATCACAATTGTTTGCACTTGTGAATACAAATTTGTTTTAAAGAAATGAGAAGCGGAAGCATGTAAATTTGTCTAAATTTAAAGAACAAGCCAAAAAAAAATAAATAAACAAAATATCTTTTTTAGCTATTTTCGATAGGTAAAGTTAGTCGAAAGCTGATCCTCAAGCGGAAAGTGACGCCATGAAATACAATGTAAATAAAATAGTGGCCAAAATAAGGACTACTAATTTCGGGCAAGATACATTGGGTCTTATGGCTCCACTAAACATAATGAATATGCTCATGTTCTAGTATTCGAATACGTATTTATGACATTAGTGTAATTAAAGACATAAAGGAATTATGAAACTCCCCCCCCCCTCTCTGCTTATAATATTTCTGATCCAAATTTATAAGTAAACGGTGCGTTTAGTCGGGTTTTTTCGCTGCAATAAAAAAATCAGTAGAATTTAACTTGAATGGGGACAGCTCAAGAAATCCACTAAAATCTTTATTAAAATATTAAAGATTACGATTCAATAATCCCGACATATAGTTAGAAACTATAAGTAACTAGTTATAATAATGCTATAAATAACTAGATTGTGAAAGGACTAGTGTAGTAGACGTCATTTTGTTAAGAGAAAGTAAGACGATAGCAACCAAGCAAGTTGTATCTATATTGAGACACTCTTTTGTTATATACTTTTTATACTTAATATTACTAATGAATCAACAGTTATCTTTATTTACTGTTTTTTATTGTTAAAATAATAATCTTATACATAAAAAGTTGTATGCAAACTTTAAATGTATAGTAGGTTTTGAGGTTCAGTTTTTCGACTTTGATATATAATTTGCAATCTAAGTTTATAAAAAATAACAAGTCCAAATGATTTTTTATTTTAACAAAAGTGATTATATTAATCTGTTTTGGCCCAGAATGACCCTTACATCATACCTCTCTTTGATGTTGTATGACTTTTACTATTCACGTTGCAAAAAAATTGAGAAGGACATCCTTTTAAAGTTTAAGGCACACCCTTACCAATGGTGCACTTGAGATTCGTCTAAGAAGTTATTAATAATAAGTAAATTTAGTTTGAAAAAAACGTGATTTTTTATGCATTTTTTTTTCTTTTTAAGCAAATTTTAAAAGTGTTCCTTGTGTGCAATGAACCTGGAACCTTACTAACCCGTGGCATTAATGTCTAAACTTTAAGAAAACATGATTTGGACATTGATGTTTTGCTTTGGTTTTTTCTAAATTTTCACTCAAATTTTTCCAAAACGTTTCAAGCACTTTTCATAATTTTGCAAATTGCGAATTTTTGCAAAATTTAATTTTTGAAAAACTCTCACGTATTTCTTATGTGTTCTTAAGAACTTTCTATTCTTTGTAATTTTCCCCAGAAGTTCATTGTTTCTGGGAGAAAAATTCTGAAAGTACATAAATCCAATCCATCAGCATTGATCGTCTATCTGTCGCAAATTAAGTTTACATTTTCGAACTATCACCATCGTGGAGGTCGACGAACGTAGATAGTCTCTTGTTTTCATTTCTAGAGTTTTTTTCTTTTTTTGTAGTTTTATATTTTTTTGTGGTTTTATATTTTTTTTATATTTTTTGAAGTTAATTTTTGAACATATTCAAGTATTTTAAAAGTGTGTTTGAGAATAACATTGTCGGCAATAATATTCGTTACAATTAACGTAAAATCTAGAAATTCTCAGAGGACACCTTTCACGATTACATGATATTCTTGGTCTTGATTCGTAACGATGAGATTGAAAATCAACTAATTTTGCCTGGATCAAATATTTTCTGCTGACCCCTTTACACATATCTTTCGTTTTAATTCTATTCTGACAACCTATCTTGTTGCAGATGTTCCATAATGTTACAGCATTAGTGATTGATGATTCGATATTTCGTAAGAAAATTTTAAATGTCCATTTCTTTAACCCTTACAGTCACAGGAGCCGATATATCGGCTACCTAATTTTCTTTTTTTTTACCTCAATATTTTTGCAATATCATGCTTGATTCTTGGATTTTTTGTATTTTCAGATATACATAGCCTTACTATTTATAATGCTGATGATATTTTATAAATTTATAACTATTAATTATTATTATAAACAAATACATACGAAAAAAGTGAATTGAATTGCATGACTGAAAGGGTTAAAGTAATACTTGGAAAAGTCCTTTTACATAAAAAATCGTATAAATCAACTCTTCCCATGAATTTATTGTATAAAAAAAAGGCAAATAGAAATTATATTTCTGTTTTTTTCTTAGCAGTTCGTGGATATTTCTGCATTGGCTTCAAGGAAGTAACGCTAGCTGTTGTGGAAAGGATGGAAACTTCTTTTGAAACAATCACACTAACATAATTCATTCCACTATTACGTTTATAACTGATCTGATAGGTTCCTCGAGCTTTTTTTTCAAAAATATTTTTTTCTTTTACTCTATCTTTATAGTTCCTGTCGATCGTGAGCCATATTTTTTTAGGCGAATAACCAATTCTGGACTTGTAAAATAGTTATCAGAATAAAGATGGCAGTTAGATAATTTTCTTTTTAAAATACTATCTAGGAATGGATGTATCATTTGTAAGACAACTCCGGAGCCAAGTGCACGAAAAGAACGTTTCGTATGCTGTATGCCAAAGTGTGAGTGTGCAGTATACTGCAAGCTCATGGTAGACAGAAATACAAGTATTGATCTTTTGAATGCTAACCGATATCAGCAAGCTACGCATGCACAGCTCATAAGTAACTGTTGGCATTCAAAACGCCAACAATATTATTGTTGTTCACCGTTGAGTATGAACAGACTGCATCCCTCCCCTCTTGGCAATCAGTCCACTAAGACATCTATCCATGTGGGCATGCAGATAAATTTATCCTAGCACTTATATCGTTTTTACCAGAATAAACATCTAAATTAAATATATGACCACTAGCTGAACACAAGGCCCAGAGTTTGATCCCATATCGATCAGGTTTAAGAGGAGGCCGTATCATTCTGTCCTTGTCTAATCTAAACTTTCGTTATTATAAATAAATAAAATATTTTCATAGAAAAGTAAGTCAACCGCCCAATAGATCAAAAGACAAGCAAACGATTCTTTTCTATGAAAAAATATGAAATTTTTATTATTTTTCGAGTGAAGTCTGAAACGGAAAAACAATCGAACTTGATTGAGTTGATTGAGCTGTTATTTCGTTTCAGACTTCATTCGAAAAATAATTAAAATTTCATATTTTTTCATAGAAAAGAATCGTTTGCTTGTCTTTTGCTGACAAGGACAGAATGATACGGCCGCCTCTTAACAGGTAAATATTGATTTATGGATGTGTGACCGAAAAATCGAACCATCATTTCATCAATGGAAAGAGCAGTTGGAAAGGAACCAAATTTTTGAATATTTCTTCTGAACAGATGTTAAATTTTACGAACTTCCTATGCTTTATCATTATCATTCGGATCTGTTTCGAATATTTTATTTTTGATTTAATTTCAATACACCTATTGCGTGTCATCGCCGAAGAAAGATGTAAGCACTTCACAAGAGAATCATTTTCTCAATACTCCCTTTGATCCTCTCAAGGGTTGTATGATGATGGCAATAATATATCTACAAAAGTGACGATCTTTTCCACAGATAATTCTAAGCCATTTTCTCGACTAGCCTTAATGATATAGCTTTTTATTTCTTTGGAAAATAAAAGCTCAAATGATTCCTCGTAAGAAATGAACAATTTTTTTTCGTTGTATCACTCAATAATAACTCACTATCTATATTTTAAGGATCAACTTTTTCTCCAGTACCCTAAGAAAAACTATGATCCAGCTCCAGTAGTTTTTGAGTTACTGTGTAACTATGAAAAACAGATCGATATGACATTCGGTAAAGAAATTTCCAACGGATCATTCTCATCATCTGATGATGAATCTTCATTAGAGCCAGAGTAATTTGTATCAGGTAATACAACGCACACATCATCAGTATCTGATTCTTCAGCCTGAGGTGATTGAAAATCATCTCTTCTCGAAAATTTTGAAACTTTTCGTTTCAGCATTTTCACAATCTATAAATCGATTAGTGCGCGAATACTGCAGACCTTGATGCATTACTAAGGAAGTCGAGAGAATATTTCTACTGTAACGTGACAAAATTTACTAGATGCACCTGGTGAAAGGAATCTTATCAACATGTATAAATGGTTTTTATCACTTATTACTCGGTCACTCAAGAAAAATGCACAGGTCGGGTTGATAATTTTTTACTTTTAGTACGATACGGTATATAATACAACTTTGATGTTTCGGAATTTTTTTCTCGAAAATAATGAATTTTTAGAAAAAATCACAGGGCATGAAAAATTCTTAGAATCGTCTAAGAGATAGGTGTGAATTTCCCCAAAGTGTTTTGAGTAATTTTCCAATTTTGCAAAAATTTGCAATTTGCAAGTTATGAAAAGTGCTCGAAACGTTTTGGAAAAATTCTAGTGCATTCTTTGAGCGATTTTAACCTATTAACGCCTAAGTGGACGTATTAAAGTGTTACTGTGCAATGAAATTAATTGAAGAAAAAAATTGAAAATCACTGATTTCTATGTTTTGAAGGTCGCTTTTTGCAATGGTAATAATTAAAACTCTCTAAAATCATGAAATCAGAAAGCAAACATTTATTTTTAAATTCTTTAACGTATTTTTATTTTCCTTGCACCCATTTAAATTTGTGGTGTGGTTCTAATTGTGACTGATTTTGTTCATAATTGTCTAAAACCTGTCTATAAGTCAAATTTGGAGTATCTCTAATATTATTTGAACAAACTTCTGATTCCGAATCAGATTCAGAATCAGAGTTTCCACAATTGCATAAAGAAGGAATATAAATTGCAGAATTTCCACCATTTTCACATTTTCAATTTTTATAATATCTTCGTTAACTCGTTTTTGTTTTTTCCTTCTCGGTGAATGCGAAATTTTTAAAGAATAACTATGATTTTTAAAAGATAACAATAGAAACTAATAGTGTTTATAATACTACTGTGAGTATAGAGTAATGAAAAAAATAATGTGAAATTAAAATTTATTTTTAAACTATGGGATAATAAAACAAAAGTGCAATAGTAAGGAAAACTAAAATTTTCAGTGTACTAATATCACTTGAATCACAGAAAATATATATACATTGTAATCATGTAAAAATATAATACATAATAAACTGCTTGTTTTCGAAGACCACGTCCAATCATACAAATCTTTGTGTAATGGCAAAATAAATAAATGATAAAATTATGAAAAAAAGAGACTCTCTCAATATCGAGTTTATCTCTCCATGGTGAGAACTGGGTAACGGCGATATTTGCCAGCTAAAAAACGCTTTTTTGGAACTTTAAGTTTTTTCTTCAAAACTATAAATTTCAAAAGGAATTTTATACAAACAAAAATTCCTGAAAATCAGCTAAGGAATATCCTCATATTTTTTCAAATTTTTCAAACAGCTTTCTAAAAATTTGATTTTTTAATTTTCTAAAAAATAAAAAATTTCGCTGAAAAATCACGGGAAAAATTTGAGAGATTTTTTCAGTTGATTTTAAGACATTTTTGTTTTTCTAAAAATTGTCTCAAGTCTATAGATTCCGAGAAAAATATTGGTACATTTTGAAAATAAAATTTTCCGTTCCGGACGCCATTTTATCTAAACGGAAAAATTTTATTTTAATATAAAGCCATTAATCTTTAGTTTAGGTACCATTGATGCCATTTTTATTAGTTTTAGGTAAAAAAAAAAATGTAAAGACAGTAACTTACATAAAAAAAAAAAAATAATCATAAAATTACGGCTTTTTTTTAATTCTTAATTTTTCCATAGTGAAAACAGTTTTAGAGAATTTTAATCATTACCATTGCAAAGAGCGACCTTCAAAACATAGGAATCAGTGGTTTACAATTTTTCTTCAATTAATTCTATTGCATAGTAACACTTTGAATTTGGAGATCGAAATACATCCGCTTGGGCGTTAATTGGTTAAGAAGTTTTTACTTCTGGTGTTTTTTTCCAAAATTCAATATTTTTAGAGAAAAAAAGTTTATGAATGTATTTTAAAAAATTTTGCAATCAAAGTGCTACTTGGAAAAAAATAGAATGGACTTTTTGAATCAAAGCAAAAAATCAATGTCAAAATCATGTTTTGACATTTATTCTACGGGTTAGTAAGGTTCCAGGTTTATTGCACACGAGGAACACTTTAAAAATTTGCTTAAAAAGAAAAAAAGTGCATAAAAAAATCACGTTTTTTTAAAACTGAATTTACTCATTGTTAATAACTTTTTAGGCAAATTCCAAGTGCACCATCGGAAAGAACGTGCCTCAAACTATAGAACTATGTACTTTTCAATTTTTTTGCAACGTGAATAGTATAAGTTATACAACATCAAAGAGGGGTATGATGCGAAGGTCGCTCTGGGCCGAAACAGGTTAATATAGCTTTGGTGCGGACAAGTCATTATATTTGTTTAAATTATGAATTTAAAAAAATATGAATAATATAAAAAAAGTAAAAATTGATTTTTGTAGCTCCGACATCCCTTAAGAGCAGGCATGACTTTGCTATCCTTGTCTCATTGAGTTTGTTGTTATTTACTGAATATATTAATCTTTGTTTCTGCAAATTAAGAGTTGAACGGAATAATATTTTTATAAATATTTATACAAGAGGAAAAAAATTTTTATTGCATCGTATTTTCAAGAAAGTAAGAAATGCAAAAATATTATCAACATAACCTCTTATATAGAATCTTTTTTCCTTGTCTATAAATATTTATATTAATAATATATATTGCACTCAACTCTCAATTTGCAGATACGACAATTAGGAGTCAGTTTGTGGCTCATTCGGTAGAGCGTTGGATTCGGAATCTCGGAGTTCTGAGTTAGAATCCTACTCTCGACAGCCGATTGATGCAAGCACCACTGTACGTTACATATACTTTATTCTTAAACACACTTACAAGATTCGTCGCTGATTAGCATAGCAAAAATAGCATATCATAAATATAGCGACGTTAAGAAAAAAAAAGAAACGACAATTAATATTTGAGTAAATAACAAAAAACTACATTAGATAAGGACAGCGAATCTGGTCTACTCTTAAGTAGTAAATATTTATTACGAAACTTAATAATACATATGATTTCTGATATCGTGCACACCATTGGAATCGTATAAATTAGATGACAATACAATGATTGCAAAAGTTATATTGGTTTAAAAATTTCTGATTACTTTATAATTTCTGCAAACAAAACTTCATTAATTTTTAGACTGTTTCATTCGCATAAGTTTTAAACTGGATCAGCGTTTTCCATACAATAGGGCTAAGGCAACTACGGAGGTTAAATTTCATTTTGTACTCCACAAATTACTCTTTCAGTAAATATAATTTTTTGGATTCTCGTGGTTTATACAGATACACTATTATACAGATTTTTAAAAATTATGAAAAATTAAAAATCTGATAATTTTTACATACTGAGAGCGTGTTTTGTAAAATAAAAAATTAATATAATCTCCGAAGTTGCCTTCAATTAAATTATTAAACTTGTACTTTTTGTAAGCCCTTAGACATTTTCTGACAGAGTTTTAATTACACGATAATCAAGTTCTTATACGCGTTTCTTATCACCAACGGAGATAGACGCCTATGAAAGAACACTTTTTTTTTAGCTAAACTTGGGTCACCTTTAAACACATATGTATATTTATAAATATATTGTATATATAGATTTAAAATACAGAGTTTTTGACACATCTAAAATTTAAAGAAACCTTAATCTAAAAGAAAAATAGATTAAAGAAACATATGGTGTACACAATGATGCTAAAAATATCAATGAAAAGTTAGTTTTATTAAAGGTAACTCCTTTGAGTGTTCGTTTTTGAAAAAGTTCTAATTTTAATTTTTTAATAATTACAAAACATTATTTTCTGTGTTTTATAAATTTAAAAATAATTATTAAATATTTATTAAAATAAATGTATTTTAAATCTATATTATTTAACTTTTTTATGAATTCAGTATTTCATATTAACTACTGAGTTTGTTATACAAATAATGATTATGTGACATCCCATGGAATCACATAATTTAAATTAATTCTAATAAAATATAAACAGTTACAACTATTTTTATTATAAACTCCTTTATAGAAATTTAAGTGTTCCATGAGATGTCCTGAATTCAAACATTCAAAATTTCATCATACACATTGCGAAAATTAACAACTTGTAATTGTAAAGGAGCGGAGGAGATAGAGAACAAATAAAAATTGATTAGTAAGCCGACTAATGAATCCGATATTTCAAAACATCCTAACTAGTGCTTCTGAAAATTTGGGCTCTGCGTCAGCTATAACGAATTTTTTCAATCCTCGATCGTTCACAAGGAGACTATAAAATTCTCGAATTGCTCCACGTATTGCCTTTTGTCTAATTAAGACTGCAACCAGATAGTCGGTTGCGGGGACCACTGTAAATCAGTGCAAACATACAAACAAAATTATAATTAAAATAAAAAGAATTTATTAATAATTTAGAACAAAGTTAAGTGTAAAATATTTAATTTATTCTCGTACAATTATTCAAGTACAATTAATTATTTAAAGATAATAGTGAAATTTTATAAAGGTCATTAAGGGATAATTATTGGTGAATTACGATTTAAGTGATTATTAATATTATCTGTGAAGTAAAGCTGACGCAGAAACCAAATTGACAGAACAGAAAAGGAAAGGATCAAAAGGATCACAGAGAAAAAAAATTACAATCGTTAGAGCATTCTTCTCTTTCCCTCTTTCTTCGACTAAAGTAAGTCAGTTTATAAACTGTAATTTCAATTAATTGTAATAAGAAAAGTAAATAAACATAAATAAAATATTTAATCTCAATAATTAATATTTTTATTATTTCTCTTATTAATATATTTATATATATATATATATATATATATATATATATATATATATATATATATATATATATATATATATATATATAATTCATTACAAAAATATTAACTTGTGAAAGGTAAGTCCTGGGACTGACTGGTTCAACACAAAAATAAATAATTATTGTTGAAACTCAACGACCGAAGTAAATTCGGCCTTAACAATTAACTACTACTGTGTATTCGAACATTTTTTAAAAATTTATTTCACACTCAAGTCCATTAACTTGATTATAGTTTTTATTCTATAGTTATATTTACTAATTTGATTTTGTGTAGATAAAATTAACTATCAAAATAAAAATACAATGGTTAATATCAAATTAAAGATTTTATTCACACAAAAAATATTTTAAAAAACATTAAAATTTTAGTTGGTTGTAACGTAAAAAAAATTTAATATTATTTTAAAATATACTGTTTCACTCAGCTTTGTTTCTGCTTATATTCTTATAAATTTTCGAACAATTATAATTATACTTTAACTTAGTTTTTCGTTCTTTATTTTTATCTTTGCAAATTTTATATTTTATATAATATAATTGTTCCAAATAAGTTCATGCGAGGCATGTCACAAAGAAAGTTGTGTACCGTCCTTTATGCAATGTCTGTAATAAGCTTATGAGCAAACGTGTTCCTTTAATCGTTAAGTTCGAATTGGTTAAGGTAACTGAGGTACCGATTGTATTATCTGTCTTTTATCTTATTATGAGAGAAATAAAGACAGAATGAGGTTTAAGTAACAGTCGTTTCTTGTAGTCTAGGTGCCAGATAGGTCACAGTGGCCTCTTTAATTTAGATTGACCCACCAAGGTTTTTTTAATGTATTTTGACCTCCTGAACACGAAAATCGATGGTGGATTTCGATCTGGATGTCAAATAAATTGTTATAAACAATTTAATTGTTTTTAACGCTATAACGATTAAACAAAAAGAGATACAAAAATCTTGTTAAATACTTTCTTCTGCGGCTTTTTAAAACAAATACACCCGATTTTGAATCATGCTGTTTCGTTAATTACAGCTTGAGTTATTGTTAATTTATTGCAAATTGACGAGATAAACTCGTCACGCTAGATGAAATTCGACTATATCTCAGGTTCTATCAAACATTTTTGATCCACTAAGGTCTCATTTTAAAGGTAAAAGTTTTTTTCACAAAACTATACTACTTGAAGCTATTTATAAACATCGATAAACAAAAGGAGACTGATCAAAATGAGAATTAAGGCACTTTTTTTTGCTATTTCAATTGTTTATAACGCTACAACGTTTAAACAAAAAGAGATACAAAAATCTTGTTAAATACTTTCTTCTGCGGCTTTTTAAAACAAATATACCTGATTTTGAATCATGCTGTTTCGTTAATTACAACTTGAGATATTGTTAATTTATTGCAAATTGACGAGATAAACTCGTCGCGCTAGGTGAAATTCGACTATATCTCAGGTTCTATCAAACATTTTTGATCGATCAAGGTCTCATTTTGAAGGTAAAAGTATTTTTCACAAAACTATACTACTTGAAGCTATTTATAAACATCGATAAACAAAAGGAGACTGATCAAAATGAGAATTAAGGCACTTTTTTTGCTATTTCAATTGTTTATAACGCTACAACGTTTAAACAAAAAGAGATACAAAAATCTTATTAGATACTTTTTTCTGCGGCTTTTTGAAAAAAATACGCCCGATTTTTAATCGTGTTATTTGGATAATTACAACTGGAGATTTTGTTAATTTATTGCAAATTAACGAGATAAACTCGTCGCGCTTGATGAAATTCGACTATATCTCAGGTTCTATCAAACATTTTTGATTAATTAAGTTCTCATTTTAAAGGTAAAAGTATTTTTCACATAACTATACTACTTGAAGCTATTTATAAACATCGATAAACAAAAGGAGACAGATCAAAATGAGAATCAAAGCACTTTTTCTGCTATTTCAATTTTTTATAACGCTACAACGTTTAAACAAAAAGAGATACAAAAATCTTGTTAAATACTTTCTTCTGCGGCTTTTTAAAACAAATACACCTGATTTTGAATCATGCTGTTTCGTTAATTACAACTTGAGATATTGTTAATTTATTGCAAATTGACGAGATAAACTCGTCGCGCTAGGTGACATTCGACTATATCTCAGGTTCTATCAAACATTTTTGATCCACTAAGGTCTCATTTTAAAGGTAAAAGTTTTTTTCACAAAACTATACTACTTGAAGCTATTTATAAACATCGATAAACAAAAGGAGACTGATCAAAATGAGAATTAAGGCACTTTTTTTTGCTATTTCAATTGTTTATAACGCTACAACGTTTAAACAAAAAGAGATACAAAAATCTTGTTAAATACTTTCTTCTGCGGCTTTTTAAAACAAATACACCCGATTTTGAATCATGCTGTTTCGTTAATTACAGCTTGAGTTATTGTTAATTTATTGCAAATTGACGAGATAAACTCGTCACGCTAGATGAAATTCGACTATATCTCAGGTTCTATCAAACATTTTTGATCCACTAAGGTCTCATTTTAAAGGTAAAAGTTTTTTTCACAAAACTATACTACTTGAAGCTATTTATAAACATCGATAAACAAAAGGAGACTGATCAAAATGAGAATTAAGGCACTTTTTTTTGCTATTTCAATTGTTTATAACGCTACAACGTTTAAACAAAAAGAGATACAAAAATCTTGTTAAATACTTTCTTCTGCGGCTTTTTAAAACAAATATACCTGATTTTGAATCATGCTGTTTCGTTAATTACAACTTGAGATATTGTTAATTTATTGCAAATTGACGAGATAAACTCGTCGCGCTAGGTGACATTCGACTATATCTCAGGTTCTATCAAACATTTTTGATCGATCAAGGTCTCATTTTGAAGGTAAAAGTATTTTTCACAAAACTATACTACTTGAAGCTATTTATAAACATCGATAAACAAAAGGAGACTGATCAAAATGAGAATTAAGGCACTTTTTTTGCTATTTCAATTGTTTATAACGCTACAACGTTTAAACAAAAAGAGATACAAAAATCTTATTAGATACTTTTTTCTGCGGCTTTTTGAAAAAAATACGCCCGATTTTTAATCGTGTTATTTGGATAATTACAACTGGAGATTTTGTTAATTTATTGCAAATTAACGAGATAAACTCGTCGCGCTTGATGAAATTCGACTATATCTCAGGTTCTATCAAACATTTTTGATTAATTAAGTTCTCATTTTAAAGGTAAAAGTATTTTTCACATAACTATACTACTTGAAGCTATTTATAAACATCGATAAACAAAAGGAGACAGATCAAAATGAGAATCAAAGCACTTTTTCTGCTATTTCAATTTTTTATAACGCTACAACGTTTAAACAAAAAGAGATACAAAAATCTTGTTAAATACTTTCTTCTGCGGCTTTTTAAAACAAATACACCTGATTTTGAATCATGCTGTTTCGTTAATTACAACTTGAGATATTGTTAATTTATTGCAAATTGACGAGATAAACTCGTCGCGCTAGGTGACATTCGACTATATCTCAGGTTCTATCAAACATTTTTGATCGATCAAGGTCTCATTTTGAAGGTAAAAGTATTTTTCACAAAACTATACTACTTGAAGCTATTTATAAACATCGGTAAACAAAGGGAGACTGATCAAAATGAAAATTAAAGCACTTTTTTTTGCTATTTTAATTGTTTATAACGCTACAACGTTTAAACAAAAAGAGATACAAAAATTTTGTGAAATACTTTTTTTTGCGTCTTTTTAAAATGATTTTTCCTCTACTTGATGACTTAGTGCCACCGTGTCATTGCAAAGTTTGTAATACAAAAGCTTGCTTTTGTAAAAAAAAACACATCATGCTGTACTTTTTGTGCATGCATGAAAAATAATATATGTAAAAATAAGTAAATTATCCTTAAGCTAAATGAATAATATAATTTTTTCTTAATATTTCAATGTTACCTCTTTATTTATGTATATTTCTTTATTTATTTTTCATTATTAATAAAAATAGATTTATAGATTTAATTTTTGTACCTACTTTTTTACGGGTTCGTACCGTTAAATTGGAATAAATTAATAATATCTCAAGTTGTAATTAACGAAACAGCATGATTCAAAATCGGGTGTATTTGTTTTAAAAAGCCGCAGAAGAAAGTATTCAACAAGATTTTTGTATCTCTTTTTGTTTAATCGTTATAGCGGTATAAACAATTGAATTGTTTATAACAATTTATTCGACATCCGGATCGAAATCCACCATTGATTTTCGTGTTCAGGAGATCAAAATACATTATAAAAACCTTGGTGGGTCAATCTAAATCAAAGAGGCCACTGTGACCTATCTGGCGCCTAGACTATTGAGTTGGGTCTACAAATTCAAGCCTTAGACTTACGTTTGCATCAAGTGCTACAATAAAATAACATACATATTCCTTCAGAAAGACTATTCAATTTCAATATATATATAGAAGACAATTTCATTGTCTTGCTTAGAGAATAAAATTTCTTCTTGTTGCGCATCTCTTTGTTTGAATAAAAATTCAACATGTTCAGCTACGTAAGTTACAGACACTTAAAAAAACCTTGCTTTTCGGTACCAGTGCAAGATATAAGAATAAGAAGAAAGGATACTCTTGTGCCCTTTGTGCTAGAGGATTGTAAAGACTTCGGTAGTAACGAGTTTTACTTTGTTAAAAATCACCATTGTGAAGTCTATTGTAATGATTCCAATCATAAAGGAGAATATTCAAGAGCCAACATTTTATTTCTTGGAGGTAAAATAATAATATTTAGTTCTTCATTATAAATTTTATAAAAAAGTATTATTTTCATTATTTAAATATCATTAAAAAGATTATTTCTGAATAAATCAAAAAAACGCTGCCAAGTGCTTTGGCGAAATGCTTTCTCATAGAGCTCTTTGAGTTTCATTAATTTTTTTATATTTATTTAAATGTGATTTTAATATAAAAAAATTGTCTAACATTAATATTTATTTATAAATTTGTACTTTAAAAGAATGATGACAACGAAATTTCTAATCGTAACCATGCTAAGAAAGAAGATAAATGAAAAATAAAAATTTGTATGAAAATTTTCAAAATTCTCTTAAATTAAAACTGCACTGAGAAAATTAGTTTTCCAAAACTTGTTTTCTTCAGACAGTAGCAAACAACTTGCATACAAATCAGTTTTCAAATGTTTTTATTATTTTAACAGTATCAGATAATTTCTATACACATTTTTAAGCAAATTCTTAGAGTAGTTTACGTAAGATCCAAAAAAAAATGAAAAATTTAAAATAAATTTTTTTCAAAATTTCCAAAATGCTCTAAAATTATAACTGCGCTCAGAAAATAAGTTTTTCAAAGCTTGATTTATAAAGGCAATAACGAATAATTTTTATAATAATTTTATAGCAAATCTATCGAATGGTTTTAGTGTAATATAAAAAAAAATAAAAAATAAACATTTTTTCAAAATTTTCACAATTCTCTTAAATTAAAACTGCGCTAAGAAAATAAGTTTTCCAAAGCTTATTTCCTTTAGACAATAGCGAATAACTTGCATAAAAATTTTGGGGCAAATCAATCGAATGGTTTTCGTAAAATAGAAAAATGATAAAAAATAACAACTTTTTTAAAAATTTTCAAAATGCTCAATAATTAATAGTATGCCAAGAAAATCAGTTTTCAAATGTTTTTATTATTTTAACAGTAGCAAATAATTACTATACAAATTTTTAAACAAATTCTTAGAGTAGTTTACGTAAGACCCATAAAAAATGAAAAATTTTTAAAGAAAATTTTCAAAATTCTCTTAAATTAAAACTGCGCTAAGAAAATAAGTTTTCCAATGCTTGTTTTATTAAGGCAATAACAAATAATTGGCATAATGATTTTAGAGCAAATCTAACGAATGGTTTTTGTGTAATATAAAAAAATGAAAAATAAACATTTTTTCAAAAAATTTCTAAATGCTCTAAAATTAAAACTGCGCTAAAGAAATGAGTTTCCCAAAGCTAATTTTCCTCAGACAATAGCGAATAACTTGCATACAAATTTTGGAGCAAATCTATCGAATGGTTTTCATAAAATAAAAAAAAAAGAAGAAAAAATTTTTTTTTTTTAATTTTTAAATTGCTCTAAAATTAAAAGTGCACTAAGAAAATCAGTTAGTAAAAGTTTTTCTTCTTTTGGTAGTCGCAAATAATGTTCATACAAATTTTCAAGAAAATTCTTCGAGTAGTTTACGTAAAATATAAAAAAAATGAAAAATCAAAATTTTTTTAAAGTTCTTAAAATGGCTCTAAAAAAAACTGAGCTAAGAAGATCAATTTTCAATAGCTTCCCCCCAAGTTAGACAAAAAAATAAATTGCATGCAAAGTTTGAAGCTAATCCATCGAGTAGTTCTCGAGATCTTATTGGCGTACTGAAATCATACACACACACACACACACTCACACACATACATACAGACATTTTCTGGAAACCACTTTTTTCGACTCCCTGAGTCTAAATATGTACAAATTAATGAAAAAATAGAAAAAAAATTTTTTTATCGATACAATGCTTTCTCTATGAGAAAGCAATATATTGAATGTTAAAATTAGTTAAAATAAATCGCTCTGTTTTTAATAAAATTTCTTTTAATTGAAAGTAAGCTAAAAAATTATTTAAAAAAATATTTTTTACGAAGCGACATAATATTTCTTAATAAAGAAAATAATATTTTTGATTTAAACTATATAACATTATTCTTCCAATCATATACATTTTCATTATCATAAAATTACTTGAACCTAATTCTGTCTTTGTCTTTCTCATAATAAGAATAAAAGACCGATGATACAACCGTTACCTTATCTAATAGGTAGTTACAAATTTAGCGTGAAATTTTGTGATAAAAGAAACATTGTCACTCAATACAATAATTTAGTATTGTTTAAAAACAATAAGGATCGCGGATTTTGTGCTAGACATGGCTTAAGGCCGATTTTCGTGATTAAGCGAAGAGCGCTGCTGCACTGGTAAGAAGTGAGAAGGAAATTTCTGTTTTTGATTATTAGTTTATGAGTTTATGAGTTTATGGTTTATAAGTTTATGGGTTTATGAGTTTATAGGTTTATGGTTTATAAGTTTATGGGTTTATGAGTTTATGGGTTTATGGTTTATAAGTTTATGGGTTTATGAGTTTATAGGTTTATGCTTTATGGATTATGGATTTATGGTTCATAAGTATATAGGTTTCTGGATTTATGGTTCATAAGTTTATAGGTTTATGAGTTTATAGATTTATGGTTCATGGATTTATTTATGGGTTTATGAGTTTATGGGTTTGGAATTGATCGGTTTACAGTTTATAACTTTATAATTTATGCGTTTATAAATTATAATTTTATGGTTTATGAGTTTATAGGTTTATGATTTATAAGTTATGGATTTATGGGTTTATAAATTTACGGGTGTATGGGATTGTAGTTTATGGTTTATCGGTTCACGGAATTATGGTTTATGGGTTTATGGTTTATAAGTTTATGGTTTATGAGTTTATAGTTTATGAGTTTATGGTTTATAGGCTTATGGGTTTATAGGTTCTAGGTCCATGGTTAATGGGTTGATGGATCAATGAACAATACACTTATAGACTATAAACTTTAAACCTATAAATCATAAATCGTAAATCATATTGAATCTCAAATCTTAAATCCATATAACATAATCCTAGGGACTATAAACTCATAAACAGGGTTGCGAAAAGAGTAATTAAAAATTATTTGAATTACGAATCATTTTGGAATTCGTAATTAAAGTTTCATTTAATTAACAACCCCTTTTGATTTGATAATTAAACATATTTTAATTAAAAAATCCAAATCTAATCGTGAATGAAAAGGGCTTTAATTAGAAAATGGAATTCTTAGTTAAATATATTTTAATTAACAAACAAAAATGTAATTGTGAATTGAAAGAGCGTCAGTTATGATAAATATTTGTGAATCCGAGGGCTTTAATTAAAAATTCAACAAGTCCTTTTTAATTAAATGTACTAAGGGATTTTTATCATATATATATATATATATATATATATTATATATAGAAAAACATGTGAACGCGCACATACATACGCATCTGGGCTCATATATATGCAACATTTTATGTCGACCACACACACACATACAGACAAGTTGATATATATATATATATATATATATATATATATATATATATATATATATATATATATATATATATATATAAAGGAACATTATTTTATTATTATTTACATTAGTAATCATAAAAATTATTTGTAATCATACATGGTTAAATGGTAAATTGTGTATAATTTAAAATTCAATTGGATCTGCAGGTTTTAAAGTGACTTATATGTACTTTAATAAAAACGAACAGAAAAAAATAATATAAATATTGTTTTAAATAAACTTATCTTATCACCAATAAAAAACGTTTTTCAATAAAATTATATATTAATCTAAATTTGCATTTTATATTCTATAGCATCAACTACAGTTTCTCGATTGAATTGTTAAGTTTGCTGCTGAACTTAAAAATATTAGTTTTTAAAATTTCGTCTTTCAAAATAAAAATGTTGGCTTGGATAATGTTGAGTTAGAAGAATATATAATAGAAACATGAATACAGATATATTTCTAATATGAATGTTACGTGTTGTGTGTTTTAAGGTAAATGTTGTTAAAATTCCTTTTTTTCTGTATTGGGATTTAAAATGAGTGGATCATGATATTTTTTCTAATTATTATTTTGGATATATAATTAGTAGCATATAAAATTAAATAAGTTATAAAATATTACTTAAGTTTTCATAATACAAGATCTAATATAAATCTACAAAAAAACTAGTAAAATTATAATTTATTTGCGTATAAATATGTCAAAAACTTAAACAATTTTTTTTGTAATCATGTTTATTTTGATGTAATAATTGTTTGAAACTCTTTTAATTTTGAATATTTATTTTGTAAATGTCTGTTGTAAAAGATTTAATAATAAGCTAAAACATTTTTTCATATGTGTTTATTGATTACTTGAAAAAGTAGAGTCCTTAACGCTTTTCGACGTCGAAACGTTAAGTCAATCGTTATCGTTAAAAAGTTAGTGAATAACCCCCCAGTTGTATATTATCGTGTGTGTCGTTACGAATGATTGCACGATTATTCAATATGTTTTTTAAAGAAAACCAACTTACAGTAATAACAGCAGGAGAACACGTGATATCAAAAAATCTACATGATGCCTATGTACTCCAGGGTCTAATGAACGAATATAACGAGAAACATTGTGAGTATACAAAATTTTTAAATTATTATCCTTATTAAAGTTATTTGAAAAAATAAATTTGTGAATATCAAGTTTGGTTCGAAAACTTAAAGGTATCTTTATCTAACGAGATTCATAAGAAAAGCCAAAATATTTGTTTTAGAAATTTTTACATATAAAAACTCTATATTTATTATCACTTATAATTAAATATCCATTGAATCTTTTAATTAGTATGTCTTATATTTTATATGTTACGATCTTGATTTGTAAATATTTAAAATATCGTATTATAAGGAAATGTAAAATACCAGCATTACAGTTTTAAAAATTTATTTTTGTAATCTACAATTTTTTATAATATCTCTTTATTATAATCTTCATAAAAAATATTTTTAATTATTTTTACTAAATTTGTATCATTTTCAATAATTTGAAAATAAACATTTTTTACACATTTCCTTTTTTAAATCATAGACATTTTTCGTATATAACTTTAAATATTACTATCAAATAATCGTAATATATATTTATATATATATATATATATATATATATATATATATATATATATATATATATATATATATATTATGATCTTGAATTGTAAATATTTAAGAGCAGGTCGTATATCTCTGTCCTTTTCTAATCAAAGAATTAATTTTTTTGCGAAAACTAATAATTGTAGCAAAGAATAAGGAGATAACCTCATCTCGTATAATAAAAAGCAAGATTTTCTTTGATGAGGAAAAATTATTTTTATCGATTCATTTTGAAGAAAACCTTGAAAAACTTAAAAAATAGAGGTTAGGATGGACGATTCAGTTTTTCAAGGGTTTCTTAAAAACGAAGCGATAAAAATAATTCTTCCTTATAAAAGAGAATCTTGCTTTTTATCATACGAGATGGGGCTTTTTTCTTATTTTTAGCTACAATTATTAATTTTTGTGAAAAAATCAATTCTTTGATTAGAAAAGGACAGATATACTCGACCTCCTCTTAAAATATTGTATTTTAAGGAAATGTAAAATACCGGTATTACAGTTTTCAAATTTTAATAATCCACTTAATAATTGTGAATTATTTTAATAATTCATAATTTTTTTAAATATCTCTCTATTATAACCTTCGATTTTAATTAATGTAGAGTCTAAAATTAAAAA
Organism: Anastatus disparis; assembly: GCA_017163975.1. NCBI lineage: Eukaryota > Metazoa > Arthropoda > Insecta > Hymenoptera > Eupelmidae > Anastatus > Anastatus disparis. The sequence goes on from JAFFSR010000360.1 coordinate 723,508, forward strand.
TTATGCGATGTGATATATATATATATATATATATATATATATATATATATATATATATATATATATATATATATATATATATATACATAGAAATATAAACTTATAATTAATATATGGTTTATTTTTACAGCTCTTGAAATATTACTAGGTAGTAGTAGTGATAGTAGCGATACGGACAGCGATAACAGTGATGGAACTTTATTTAAACAATCAGTCAACAATCATGATCTGCCTGGTACATCGAGAAATACCGTCCCACGGAATTTGTTTTTTGATGGAATAACTCGTAATGAAGAAGAAAATAAAGAAGAAAATGTTGAAATTGTAGAAGAACACCAAAACGAAGAAGAAGAAAGTGATCGAATTGCGCATGATGAAATGATTGTAGACAGCGATGGTGAAACAGTCATCAATGATCGGATTCCAATTGCACAGCAAGAGCGAATACAACAGGAATCAGAATCAGAATCCGAAGATAGTGAGAAGATAAAGCGCCAAACCCTGAAATAATCAGGCCAGGTTGTCTATTGTCGCGCGCGGTGATTAATAATTATCCAGAGCCGTTCGTCGCTGTTGTAAGAAGTTAATATCATAATGATCCTGAAAATGAAATAGGATCAACAAACACAGCAAGCCCTTCAGGAAACACTCAAGAACGGTTTCCTCTATTACACATATTTTATACTCAAACAACACCATTGAGAGAAAGAGAATTTCACGTAGTAAATGGCACGCATATGAGTTATCACTCTTTTGATTGAAGCGTACTGGATAGGCGTCTTAATGAATGTAAGTTTTCTATAATATTATAATTATTATTGTTATTGTTATTATAATAGTATTGTTAATATATTCATTCTTTCATTTGTTATTTTATTAACATTATCATCATTATTCTTATTATTATTATTATTATTATTATTATTATTATTATTATTATTATTATTATTATCATTATCATTATCGTTATCGTTATCGTTATCGTTATCGTTATCGTTATCGTTATCGTTATCGTTATAGTTATAGTTATAGTTATAATTATAATTATAATTATCATTATCATTATCATTATCATTATTATTATTATTCCTCCGCATGTTGCTGACCTTGTAAGTGTCCACCTACTATGTGGTGGCGGGGCGGAGGGTTAAGCACGATCCACATATCGCTAGCCATCCTTAGTGATGACTAAGGATATCTGGATGATCGCGTAGGCAATTCCGCTTCACGGAACTGCCAACTTATTAAAATTTTGTCTTCGTATTTACGTGTACTAAGAAGCAACACAGTATGAATGGATGTATGAATGAGCTGCGGCTGCCGGCCAATGGATATTCCCGTCAGACTCTCCGGCTAAAGTCGTGATGGGCAAAGGTCCCGTGAAACCACATGTCGGCTAGGAGCTTCTACGTACTTCTACTAAGAATACAGAAGAACCTGAAGAGATCCCGCTCTTTACAAGCGGAGATTTACAGATCGCTGCGTGAATGATGAAGAACAAAAAGGCACTTGGCCCTGACGGAATACCATCCGAGGTCCTTAAATGCATAGCGGTGAAAGCGCCATCTCTCTTGTTGAACATGTACAACGCGTGCCTCCAGACGGGTGTGTTTAGCACCCCTGGAAGGTTGCACGTCTTGCGCTGATCAACAAAGGAAAGGGAGGTGATCCCCGGCATCCATCGTCCTACAGGCCACTGTGCATGTTGGACGAAGCAGGGAAGCTATACGAGAGGCTGCTAAAACCGCAATTACAAGGAGCCGTGCAGGCGGCTGGCGATCTCGCCGACAACCAGTACGGCTTTAGGAAAAAGCGGTCTACCGTTAATGCAGTAGAAGAGGTAGTGAATGTAGCGAGAGAAGCATGGACTGGAAACCATCATTCCCGTCTGATCGCGTTCCTCTTCATGTTAGATACGAAAAACGCTTTCAACTCGGCAGGATGGCCTGATATCCTTGCTGCGTTGAAAGAGTTTAATGTACCAGAATACCTTATGCGAGTGATACGTGACTACCTAAAAAACCGTATCCTCCGCTATGAGACAGAAGAAGGCTGGCGTGAAAAGGACCTCAGCGCAGGCGTGGCACAGGGGTCAATATTCGGCCCAGACTTTTGGAACATTCTGTTGTTCAGAAAGTGACTGTAATCACGAAAACATTTGTGAGCGTGAATTTACGGGTACTTGGGTGGCCGACGAATTACGTAAATCTGTTAAGCTCGGCTACCGGATAACTTAAGTATATATTATATGGCAATACGAAATGACACGCTTTGACGGTATTAATGGAGGTCTCTTAAAAGGATACGTAAATACGTTTTTGAAAATAAAACAAGAAGCAAGTGGATGGCCCCCCTGAATTACGGTACTTGGACGAGTATGAGAAAAATGAAAGTATCCGATTGGATCGCGAGAAAATAGAAAAAAATGCTGCTCTGAGAGCTGTAGCAAAACTTTGTTTGAATTCTTTTTGGGGAAAGTTTGGACAGCGCAGTAATTTAAAGCAAACGAAAATTGTGAAATCGCGTGAAATTCTCTTAAGACTGTTAACCTGTTCTGACAAAGAAGTTCTCAGTATTTTGCCTGTAAACGATGATATTTTATACCTAAACTGGCAATTCAGAGAAGAAACCGTGGAAGCAGCGACTAATAAGAGGATGGTAATCGCAGCATTCACAACTGCACAAGCCAGGCTGGAATTGTACAAACATATGGAAAAGCTTGATAGACGTACTTTGTACTGTGATACCGATTCATGTAGTTTTGTTAAAAAGGACGGTTTGGACGAATATGAACCGCCCTTGGGAAATTTATTGGGTAATATGACGGATGAATTAAGATCTTTCGGTCCTGTTACTTACATAGATACCATAATGTCTGCAGCTCTAAAATTTTACGCTTACAGTGCCGTCACGCCGTTGGGAAATACTTATGAATGTTGCAAAGTTAGGGGAATAACTTTAAATTTTAAAAATTCATTAAAAATAAATTTTGATAGTATTAAAATGCTGATAGATAAAGTATTCGCGAGAAAGCATAGACAAAAGAATGAGGAAGAGATGAATAAAAGCGAGATACGATTGAATTTTAAATCTATACGACGCACACCTTTCCACGAAGTCATAACAAGAGAAGAATTCAAAACTTGTAGCGTCGTCTTGAAAGAAAGACGATACGTTTCCCTATCACTTTCTCTTCCTTTTGGTCATAACAGTGCTGAAAAACGTTGATAATAAAAATATTGAATAAAAAGAAAAAATGTTCCCATGAAATTTAACTTATTTTATAAATAATCCGAAACATTAATTTTTTTAATTAACAATCATTAATAGATCTTAATAATACGCTGATACCCCCCGCGGTGATTAGCTTATTCTTTTTTATTGAGCTAATTGACGCGGGAAAATAAGCTTATACCAGCACACGTGTTAATAAGCTCATAAAAAGACGTGTGCCCGCGCCGCCGCCACTGCCACCCTGCGATACCATCATCACCCTACCTAAAAAAATAAAGAGGTCTTTCAACATAAATAGTATGAAACTTATGGCTTCTGTATTCAGTATTCAAGATGGATACACGATGGAAACATCCCTTTACGTGTATAATTTCGGGGCCTACTATGTGTGAAAAAACTGTTTTTGTAAAGCGATTTCTTTCCAGTATGCCACAAATTTGTAATGTGAATTTTGATCGCATTCTCTTTTACTACGTCAAGTGGCAAGAAGCTTACCCTAGCGAGATTAAAGTAGAAGGAAATAAACGCATCGAATTTCGAGAAGGCTTACCGCAAGCAAGTGACTATTCCAATGACAATGATAAGAGAAAATTACTCATACTCGACGGTCTGATCCGCGAATCATCGAATAATACGGTACTTGATTTATTCACAAAAGGCTGTCACCATAAAAATATCAGTGTTATTTTTATTACGCAAAAAGATGAGTTTCGTTTCCGTACCGACATATTTCTCGATGACAAACTGCACTATGCTTAGGTGCCTAAATTTTCATCGAGATTCAGGTAAGCATGAATAAATAAAAAGAAAGAAGCATCTATAGTCGAGAAACAGTCTTCAAATAACAATGGCTGGGACAACATCGATGGCCACGTTCGTAACAAAAAGAAAACTAGGAAAAGGAGAAGGAAGAAATAAAAAAAGTTTCATCAAGTCTAGCATTTGCTGCACACCTAGGAAATTATATTCAAAAAAGCACGTTGCTCTTCTAAACGCTCTTAGTCACGCTGACAGTCAACAACGCTCAGCTTTGATTCGTACAGCCGATAAAAATCTCATAAAACTCCTGAACAAAACCGCTTAAGAAAACACAAAACTATTCTAAGAAAATTAGTGAGGAGTGTAAGTAGTAGCAGCAGCAGTGGTGGTGGTGTTAACGCGTGGAGAGCTAAAAAACGTTCTATAATTCAGAGTGGTGGTTCTTTTCTACCACTCCTATTGGGCCCGCTAATAAGTACAATTTTTTCAAAAATTTTAGGATCAAAAATTAATTTTCTTTCAAAGTGAAAAAAAAAGAATAAAAGTCATGGAATGCGCTCGAAAAATGGTCATTGTTCCTGAAAAAACTCTGGAACAAATACAAGATTTTTCGCAGCAGTAGCAGGGGGGAGCTGTATCTAGAACTATTTCTACAACAGATAACACATCTGAAAATGCTGAAAAAACCATACAGACGCTTGGTGATAACTTAACACGGCTTGATAAAAAAATGTACAAAATTATTAATTCTAAAAGTTTTAGCAGTGAGCGAGAAAAGTGTAAAAATTATTTGCAAGTTTTGAGGCGTTATTTATTTTTTAAAGATAATGAACGTATGGATGATAGTGAAATTAGTCGAGATATTGATAAAATCGAAGCTACATTGGCACTTTTAACAGAAGAAAAAATACTGGATAACGTATCTAAAATTTATGCTAGAAAAGCCCGGCTTTTACTAAAACATTGGTGTACTTTTGAGCCGGATCGATTTAAATGGGATAGTACTGGAAGTGTTATCATAGATGGTAAACTTATCCCACGATCTAACATAGTAGAATTACTTAACGATGTTTTGCAAAAAAAAGAAAAAAAAAGAGGAGGATGACGAAGTGCCTATTGGTAGATTTGAATTTGCAAAGTTTATTGGAAGTTCGAAAACACCTAATAATCTGATTATCTTCTTTAAATACTGCGAAACGAAAAATGTTACCGCCAGTATTTACACCACCCGTAACGAGACATGCTGCTAAGAAAAAGTGGCTGAAAGCCAACCTTTAAAGAGAGAATGTCCTTGGAAAATCAGTATTATGACCCTTCGCACGAAGCAGGTTATGCAGGAGCGCGAAATTTAATACGTGTAAATATAAAGGGTAAATCATTGATAAACAGAAAGAAAGAGCAAAAACGAATACATGAATAGTTGAATAATCAAAATGCTTACACTCTTCACCGCCCTATACACAAAAAATTTCCTAGATTACACTATAACGTAACTAACGTAGATGACGTTTGGGAGGCAGATTTGTGTCAGCTAACAAGTTTAAAAAAAGAAAATGATGGTTATTCGTACTTGCTAGTGGTCATTGACGTGCTCAGTAAGTACGCATGGGTAGAACCATTGCAGGATGAAACAGCCCATACTGTGTCAGCTGCATTCAAGAAGATTCTTAAGCGAGCTAGTGGACGTACACCTGTTTACTTACAAACTGACATAGGTAAAAGAATTTGTTGGAGCAGGATTGCAAAATACTCTTAAAAAATATGACATACAGTTTAGATTAGCAAGAAATCCGGACATTAAGGCAGCAGTAGTGGAACGTCTTAATCGTACTCTTAAAGAACGTGTTTGGAGATATTTCACATATCGCAATACACATAGGTACATTGATGTAATACAAAAGATAGTTTTTGCCTACAACAATACAGTACATTTAAGTATAAAAATGAGACCTTCAGAGGTTAATTTGTATAATGCAGTTGAGGCACGAGCGAACCTACAGAGGCGCGCTCTGCAGCAAGGGAAAAATCAAAGGCAAATAAAAGTCCGTAAATACAAGGTTGGTAACTACGTGAGGATCAGTCGCTCTAAAAAAACCTTTGCGAAAGGGTATGAGAAGAATTATAGTGAGAAAGTATTTAAAGTCAAATGCTTTTCTATTAGGCAAAATCTTTACACCTACGAGTTACAAGATTTACAAGGAAAGGAGATAGACAGATTTTTCTATACAGAAGAATTGGCTCCTGTAGGATCCCAGCGTCTATTGGAAGATAAAAAATTCAAGATTAAACGCGTTCTTTGGACCAAAGGAAGCGGCAATAAAAAACAGTTATTTGTAAAGTGGGAAGAATATCCTGATAAATTTGATTCTTGGATAAAAGCATCAGAAGATAAAAGAGTTTGAAAATAAAAAAAATGGATATTATTGATGATTTTTATTTAGTATTACCGAGCAACAGTAGCATGCGTTATTCACCTGACAATACGACAACTTGTTTTACCACTTATTTATGTCGAGAAATTAGATTAATTGGTAACTGGCAGGTTGGTCTTGCTGAAATACATGTACCCTGTACTATTATGCATATTCAAGAACCTGAAGCTTATTATACTTTCAAATTAGGAAGCGCTAAACCCAAAGTTCCGGATAATAACGGGTCTTGTAATTTTCCTCACGGCATATACACTAATATCGAACAGCTTGCGAAAGAGATAAATAATGTACACGTGGCATGTGATCATCAAAAGCATGAACCGACTGAGTTTCAGAAAGGTTATTACGTATTGAAACGGATTTGCGATTGCGAAGAGCCGCATTACACGACTTTCGAAGAAAAAATTCGTCGAATTTTCGGTTTTGAAGATATTGTTCACAGAGAAACAGGAACTTTTGTCACTTCCAACTCAGGGACAAGTACAAATGTGGGCAGTAGACCAGCTAGTTTAGCATGCGCCATACCTGATTAGCTTTACGTTTACACATATATATGCAAACATAATGCAGTCGGTGTTACGGAAACAGCACTTTGACGCATCGTAGCCCTGGAAAATTCAAAGTACGAATTCGGATCAATTGTCGTCAAACACTTTGCGTCGATTCAATACATTCCTCTACTACATCATACCTTTCAAAAATTTCAAAGAGTCTGTCAACAGTCGTGTTCGAGAGTCGGGACGAAATTTAAAAAGAAAAGCTCCGAATAAAATTTCTGATATTATGAAAGGTAGTGGATATAAGGCTGTTACCGCTAAACGCAAACGGCAGTTAACACGAGCTCGTGTTTCCGTAAACAACGCATCGAGCAGGAAAAGAAAGAAAACAACGAGAAAGACAAATAAGCGTAGTATAGGTAAGAAAAAGAAAACATTGAGGCGTAAGAAGAAAGTATTGAGAAGCGTATCCAACATTTTTGGACCTAAATAAATCATTTAAAAAATGGCTTTCCTACACGCGTGTAGTCGTGAAGGTATGAAGAGCGAACTAGATATATTTACTCTTCCTCCGACGCAAACATCGATTAAAAGCAGTTCTTTTCTCTGCTACAAACCTGTATCATCTCTCAGCAATGAAAGCGATTCACCTCAAGAATTTTTGGTTCCTAGTTCAACCGACCATTATTACATCGATCTAGCGCATACAATGTTACAAGTAAGCGTGGAAATTTCACCCGTTGGAACCGGCGCCGAGAATGCAAAAGTTGCTCTTATTAACAATTTTTAACATTCGTTGTTTGAGCAAACGGACATCCTTTTCAATTCAAAGCTAGTTTCACCCCCAGAGAGACAGAGCTTACATAAAGACGCTCTTAAATTACGCTCTTTCTGCTTTAACATCACACCTAACCTCCGCACTATATTATGCGGACACAGCAGGATGCATGGAGGCGTCACCAGCAATTGCTACGGGAACAGCCGGGGCCAATGTTGGCTCTCGGATTCGTCAATACTTTACAGGTGGCGGTAAAGTTGTCGATATGATTGTCCACCTTCATTGCGATGTATTTAATCAAGGTAAATTTTTGATAAACGGTGTTTAGATGCGTGTGAGGCTCGTTCGTAGTGAGGACGCATTTTGTTTAATGGATTTTACTGATGACGGAAAATTTTCAGTGCGCATCAGATAAGCGATGCTAATTGCCCGATGAGCAAAAATAAGTCCAGCTGTACTATTAGCTCATGCAAATGCTTTGGCCAAGTCTACCGCAAAATATCCAATAACAAGGGTGGAAGTTAAATCATTCACTCCACATAGTGGAATTTCAGAAGATACTCTTGATAATGTTATATTGGGTCAGTTGCCAAAAAGAATTATCATAGGTTTTGTGAGTATTCTAGCCGTCAATGGTAATCGACAATTGAATCCTTTCAACTTCCAATATTATTCCATCAATTTTCTCTCTCTTTACGTCGATGGTGTACAAATACCAAGCAAACCTCTACAGCCAAAATTCACGGGAAATAATAAACTCTATGCAGACGTTTATCACATGCTATTCTCCGGTACTGGTATACATTTTCTCAACGAGGGTATCGATGTCAGACGAACCAGTTATCCACAAGGCTACTGTCTCTTTGCATTTGACTTGACCCTGATTCGTCGGCTCATTTTTAATCTCATTGGAATCTCATTCGCTCGGGTGCTCTACGCGTTGAAGTTCGCTTTGAGTAGGCTCTTACGGAGACAATTAATTGCATCGTTTATGCGGAATTTGATAACGTACTAGAAATCAATTTAAACAGACAAATTATTATGGATTTCAATGCCTAAGGTGGGAGAAGAAAAATGGAGGGAGAAACATTATAATACCACTTGGCTCATTCCCCACTGCTTCAGTTGCTTGTCACTCTCAGCAGTAGCACACACGCGCTCACGTTCTCGCCACAATGGATTACGTAATAGATATTTAAGGCTTAAGATATAAAGATAATAAATTTTTACCCAAGGAAGCGGCAATAGTTTCTCTACAAAAACAAGTCATTGGTCATTAGATAATAGCACCACCTTACGAATTCGATAATTTACCGGAAGATATTAAAACTAGTAACGATTACGTGTCGTCACGTCTTCACGGTTTACAGTGGTTCGATGGAAATGTTATTATACGTAAATAACGCAATCATTTTTATAATATAGCGAGAAACGCTACAAGAATTTATGTAAGAGGTGCTGAAAAGGCTCGATATATTGAATCTGTTATAGCTCGCAACGTTATAAACATAGAAGATTACACTACCATAAGTTTTACCGACTTACAAAGTTCTCTTCTCAGAAAGTATGCTGCTTTCACGCCTACCAAGAAAGCCTCTATAAAAGGGAGTATTGTGCTATGCAGAGATCACATCTATCAAGAGAGTGGCTTTATTCACTACTCCCTCAAGAATTCCAATAAGACTTATGAAAAAAAAGTAGTAAACTATTCTACGATTCTCTTCAAAAACTTGCCTACAAGAAAAATAGTATTGTGAGATTTGGATCAACCACCGCAGCTTTTACAGGAGTCGACGTGGTAGACGACGACGATAATAAGACCATAGAATATGCAAGTAGTGATGAGGGTTGTAGTTTAATACAAGAAAATAATACAAATGAATACCCATCAAATAAGAAGGGCCTCGCCCTGAAGGGGCTGAAAGCCAAAACAATTGGCATATACGTAGCAGATCGAATTCCTAGTATAATGATAGTACTGATCGCTGTAGTGTGTAATACTGATGATCATACAAGACCTGGTGCGCATTGGGTGGCTATGTATATCAATAAAAATGGATACGGAACGTGTTGACGACAAAAAAAAACCGGGAGAGCCCGCCTGCACCGAGCAGCGGTGGTAAAAAGAAAAAGGCGGGAAAAGAATTACCCACCCAGAGTAGCGGCAGTCTGTAGAGGAGTGGGAGTTTTTATTTATTGCCGAGAAGCGACGCGGATACGGACAACAAGCCCCGAAAGATCATTGGAGGAGGAAGAAGGGATGGAGTACGAGAGAGGGGAGGCGGCAGATGGTTCCAGCGTGGTAGAGGTGCGACGCATAAGTCAGTCCGTTAGCAACAGTTCTTATGAACGGTAGTGCGTGGGTTGAATGTTGTGTTTCGGTTTCGTGACACGCGATCGTGAGTTCCTTGTTCGCTTAAATTTAGTTGAACCCGTTAATTTTGTAAACCTCGTCGGTATTGTAGGTCAGATGGCCGAATCTTTGTCTGTTCGAATTTTGTGCAATTAAACTGTTCTTTTGAAAATTAAAAATCTTTGTTGTTTGATTTACCTCCCAGCTCTAATTTCCTACAGAACGTATTTCCATAGTTACGGATTCCCACCTATGTCAAAATATCATCTTGAAAGACTCAGAAGAAACTGCAAAAATTTTCAATGGAATACCAAGAAACTGCAAAGCATTGATTCAACGTGTTGTGGTCAATATACTATTATGTTTTTATATCATATGTGTGGCGTTGCTAGTTTACGCGAGTTTTGTAGCTTCTTTTCAAATAACACGAAAAAAAACAATTGAATAGCTGAAAATTTTTATAAAAGAATTTTTAATAAAATTCAACATAGAAGATGTAAGCGGGCTAGCACATTTGCCAGAGAACGTTCTCGAGGTGCAGGCCATTGCAATCAAACATGTACTTCTAGGTTAAGATACTCATAATAATATTTATAATTTTATTTTAAATATTGTAATTAAATGTGTGCGTTTTAGATTTAAGTATAATCATTCTCAATTTTAGAATTTATATTTGCATTTTACTTTGGTGTGCATAAAAATATGTTTGTAATTATTTGCTTACCTCTATTTCCCCCACCCATCCTACCAATCCTACCTATTCATAATAACATCTTATCTACCCTCTCAATGCTGATATATACATATTTACCAGAGAACACCTGCTAGGCTACCATATTTTCTATCCTCTAAATGACAGCTGTTTGCGTGCACTTACCCCCCTCAACTACAGCTGGTCGGCTACTACTATTCTAACATAAAAGTATTTAACATCCCCTCTACATTCTGATTAGTTATATAAGGACAGGGATAAATGTTTTCTAAATTACAGTAAGAGTTTAGCTTTAGACAGAGCAAGTCGTAAAAATGGCTCGATGTGATTTACGTGAGCCGGTAAAACCGGAGTTGCCAAACCTTTTATTATCTACTACCTACGCGTTCAATAAGTCTAATTTGAAGAGAATTTGTGTTGGTCTTGAATATAGCGGTGGATACTATCACGAAGTTATTAAACTACTTTCCTCAGGTGGCACGCACAAAAGTGTTTCTCTTGATCGCCGTAGCTGGGATATTCTTAAAGATCATTTTGACGCCATAACAGCTTATTTTCACAATTCATATTCTTTTTATCAAGATTTCGGAAGACCAACTAAATTGTTTCTCACCAATCATGATTTGAATCTTACCACATCGTATGGCACCAAATCTATCAGCATCGATGAAAGACCTCAACCAAACGAGATACACGACCCCGAAGAAGAAGAAGAAACTCCTGGGCAGTTGCTTTGCAAAAAGAGAAAAACTTTCAATCATTCACCAGGTATAGTCATGCAACAGTCAACATTCGAAGGTCTTTGTCAGCAAAGCCTCTTGGTAGATCTTCTTCTCAACGATCTAAGCGAACGTGTTGGTAAGGTCAATCGTACTACTGATCATATACTGGAGTTTTAAAAAAATAAACTTGGATAAGAAGGACTGGACAATGCAAAGATTATTCTTAATGACTATAAATCATTTAAACAATATTGTTCTATGATTAATACCGAATTAGAAGGTTATGTAATGGAAAATATGGTAGATGATACGGATCATTATAAAAGTTTGTATTTAAAAATTGTTTTATTCGAAATTTTAGCATTTAGCTTACCTATGATAGCAAAAGATTTACGAGATATAATGATTCCTGAATAAAAAAAATGTGTGTTTATATCAATTAATTACTTTAATCATATATAATTAACTTCGTTTGTTATTATGTATAATTAACCTATAATTGTAAAAAGATTTATCATATAAAATGATTCATGTATAAACATGTGTGTTAATATCAATAAATAACTTTAATGCTATATTTGACTTCATTTCTTTCTATAATTATAACCACCTTTTCAATTACCCATAATTTATTTTATGACAGTCGGTCAAAACAGACATGGGACAATGCGCAGGTAAGATTGCTTCATTACATTCTACAGACAACGGAATAAAGAGAGAACGATGCAAAGAATATTATAAGAAAGAAACGGAAAAATTAGAACGTTTTCAAAGATATAATAAAAAAAATAATACTTGAAAATATTGATTTAAATAATAACTTTTTACAATAAATACTTTTTCACGCATAGTCTCTTATCATATTCGTCTAACGTATAATTATTACGATGGGTCAAAACAGTTCCAGTAACGAAAAAACACCTTGACTACAAGGTGAGGAAAAGAAAAAGAAAGAAAATCAACCATCATCCAGCTGGAAACAATATTCTGAAAAATTTTCAACCAATACTTACTTTATTTCTGAAAGAAAAGGATATAAAAAATTTTTAATTAAAAAATATTTATATATTCACATACGGTCCTTTTTAGGACCAGCAAATATATTAATCGTAGGAAATAATCGATAAATAAAATAGTACTCCATAACAGCCCCAGACTGGGGAAGGGAAAATGTCACGCTATACCACCATATGTACGCTATAACAGCCTTAGACATGTAGGGGGAGACAAGATATAGATATAGATATATGTTTATTGTATGTACATTATATTGTACAATTTTTATACAGTTATATACAAGTAATAATAAAATATAATATTGAGTAAAAGCAGTATTTAAAACAGAAACAGAAGAAAATAATAAAAACTTAATAATTTGAATTAAAGATTATAATTAAGTTACAGTTTATTTTTATTTTTATTGTGATGGCATAGGTCCATTTTCTAAGGAGAGGTAATGAGTAAATGCTGAAGATTTAAATGAATGAAGTGATGGTGAATTTCGAATTGACTCAGGGAGCTCATTCCATAGGAAGGATGAAGTGACCAAGAACGATCCATTGTAAAATTCAGTAGTTGCAGGTGGTACAGTCAATGGCCTCACAGCACCCCTCAATGTTCTAACAGATTGATTCCAAATAAATCTAGAATAAAGATAAGAAGGAACTTTAGTAGAGAACATCTTATAAAGAAAGGAGGATGCAAAATATTTTCTTCTACTGGAGGTAGATAACCAGCCCAATTTTGTACGATAAGCAGAAATATGCTCACGTCTGCCAACACCATAAACATAGCGAATACCAGAGTTGATGACTCTCTGAAGCCTCAAGTCAAGTTCAGCCGACAAATCAGAATAAACGAGGCAACAATAATCGATGAGCGGAAAAAGTAAAGTCTGTATCAGATGCTTACGAAGAGCAATGTTAGTACTCTTTCGAAAGTAGTTTAACCTGTAGAACAAAGAAAAAGACTTATTACAAACCCGAGAGATGTGCTCCTTCCAATTCAGTTTACTGTCCAACCACACCCCTAAATTCCGAACAGAAGATTCAAACCTAACAGTAGTGCCATTAATTTGGACACCAGCAGCCTGTATAGTAGACAGCAAATTAATATAATAATAGGAGCCAATAATTATGGCCTTAGTTTTACCGACATTCAATTTAAGGCAATTTCTAGCAGCCCAATCAGAGATAGCAACAGCATGTGCACTCATAATAGAAGAGTAAACATCCAATTTATCCAAAGGAAAATGGACATATACCTGAAGATCATCAGCATATATAAGGTATTGAATATCAGGACCAAAATCAATAGCAACATCATTCACATATATAGAGAATAATAACGGCCCCAATACAGATCCTTGAGGAACTCCCATACTAAGAGAGAGGTAATTAGATACATTACCACCCTCGCCAATAACAGCCTGCTGACGACCCGCAAGATAAGAGGCAAACCATCTGATTACCGTGATGGAGACATCAAGTGATGACATTTTTCTAAGCAAAATAGCATGGTTCACGGTATCAAATGCCTTACTGAAATCAAATAGCAAAAGCAAGGTGACATAGCGTCTATCCATATTGAGTCTAATATCATCTGTCAGTCTCAACAAGGCTGTCTGTGTACTATGCCCAGTCCTAAATCCAGTTTGCCGCGGATCCAATAGTTGTCTAGTGGACAAATATTCATACAACTGCTGATGGACAAGACGCTCAAGTACCTTTGACAGAAACGATAATAAGGAAATAGGTCGAATATCATTCATAGATTGTGGAGAAGTAACTTTATTAATAGTTTTAATAAGCGATAACTTCCAACATGATGGGAAAAGACATTCTTTCAAGGAATCGTTGAAAATGCGACACAAGAATTTACCGATAACAGGAAATGCAGTATTAATAAGAGACTGAGGAATGTCATCTGGACCCTCGCCTGCGTAGTAAAACTACGCACAGCCTGACCAACTTGAAACAGCGACACCTCAGAGAACGTAAACATAGGTTTAAATGGTTCATCCTCAGCTAAAGTATTCGAATAATCAAAGACTGAGGTGACCGATCCATCAGATGCTACACTGGAAAAATGAAAATTTAGCTCATCAATAGAGAAAGGGTGACAAGAAGTATTTCCACCCGAACAAATACCGAGATTACGCAGCTCCTTCCAGATTTGCCGAGAATCATTTAGCCCAGAGAGCCTGCCATAATAATAAAGGAGTTTTGAAGACTCAATGCTCTCATGAGCACGATCACGTGCAGCTCTATATGATAGCAAGTCAAAGGGAAGTCGTGAGCGTTTATAGCGTCTATAAAGCCGGTCTCTATCATGAACCAAACCACGATGCTCTGCAGTGATCCATGGACGACGATTTACACCCTGTCGAACCTTTTTAATGGGAACAAAGAGTGAAATTGCTTCACTTAGATGGCCATAAAGACAATTAAGACGAGTTTCGAGATCTGAATCGCCATTACAGATAGAGCAATCCAAAGAGGAAAAATAATCAATCAGCCTTGTGTTATCAACAGCCTTATAGTCTCGATAAGAGAAATCATTAAGCACAGGCTTAGAAAGAGAAGACTTGACAGTGGCTGCAATGAAATCATGTCCATCTATAAATGGCACATCAGTCTTCCAATAATCAAGCAAGGAATCACTTGCATCCACAAGGCATAAATCTAGCCAAGTATCAGATGTGGCAGTGTGATGAGTTGCACCGTAAGGCACAGAAAAGAGTGCATTTTCCTTGATCAAACCCTTCAGAAACAAAGAGTCATCAGAATCAGTAGATAGGTTTGTATTGAAATCACCCAAGATAACTTTAGTGCTATAATCATGCATATAAGATGACAGATCAGGAATAAAATCAGTTCCAGCCAAGAATGGAGCATGAGGTGGTCTGTAGACTACTCCAACAAAAATAGGAGAAGCAACATCATGAGTTTTAATCTCACAAAAGAGATATTCAGGTAAGCCTGGCTTACCACACCAGCCACCTTTTGAAGAACACAGTCGTATGCAATCCAGTGAGCGATGAACATATAGAGCAACACCACCACCTCTAGTGTTACGATCCTGTCTGAAAAGCACATAGTCATCTATGGCCATAAGCGAGTCAGAGACTATCTGACCCAGCTTTGTCTCAGTCACAGCCACCACATGAAAATAAGTGCGAGAAGCCAAAAATAATCTTATCATTTCAATATGAGCACGAATGGAGTTGGCATTAAAATGACAAACCCTGAGACCATCCTCAGTAGAGACATGTTTTGTAATGGTAGATGAAGATGAAGTATTATTAGTAGGTAACAGAGAATCAGAAGGGAAGGAAGAAGAAAATGGACTTACCACAGCATCTCGAATCAGCTCGCTTCTCCGTTGCTGATGGGAGTTATTTTTGCTAAAAAAGCATTCAGGTCAGCATCAGTAGTAATACGCACAGGTATCCGATCCCCCTTCTTCCTAGCGTATATCATTCCATTTCGCACAAATGTGACAAAGTCATATTTTTTATCCTTTGCCTTTTCTAAGACTCGCAGCTTCAACTGATGTAATGAGCTAGGCAGATACTCGTTTATATTAATCACCGACGATGTCAGAGACTCAACATTTTTATTATCAGGAGGCAGATGATCATTTATTTTAAATGATGATAGCTTTCCAAACTTCGCTTTAGAAGCAATTACAGCACGAGCCAATGATGCACTCTTCATAGTGACAAGTAAAGGCACAGTAGATGGACGAACAGGATGTTGTGCAGATGCAGATGTTGATAATGAAGAGGCAGATTCTGTTGCAGACGCTGCATCAGTCGCCAATGAACCAGCAGCCGCAGCACCATCCACAACTAGAGAGCGCCTAAGAGGTCGAACCGATGTTATGTCACCGAGAGAGTACCCAGAGTCAAGTATAGTCAACACAGCCAAGACAGCAGACCTTAGATCCTTCAATTCCTCCGGCACAAATCCTCCCACTACTAGATCAGAAGACCTCTCAAAACGCACCTGCTGCGCAGCCAAAGCCTCACATTGAAGCGACAAGGACTTGTTGGCCCTATCCAACTCTTGGAGCTTAGCAGAAAGAGACTCTGCTGAAGACGCAGACACATCAGAAGACGCGGCAAGTAAACCATCCACTCTCATTTTGAGCTCACGCTGCTCTCCACGAAACTGCTCCAGCGTAGCCTCACTACTGCTCAATCGTTCCTCAAAGGTTGTACTGATAGCGTCCACACGAGATTCAAGCGCTGTGAACCTATCGCCAAGTGCAGTAAGTCGAGATACAATAGCAGTTATGTTGGTATCCATGGAGTCTATTTTATCCAGCTTATTCATTTTCTCCAATATGGCAGCCAGGATATCATTTGGTGGCATAGCTGTTGATGGTGATGGCGTTCTAGGTGGGCATGGAGAGAGAGTTGCATTGTGCGCAGAGGAAAGGGAGCCCGATCGCGGTCGAAAACAATCAGGATTTACAGCCGCCAAACACAGACTGCACATCAATATAGTTTTGTTATCCTGATCTCTAACAGATGTGAAAGTAGTGCAGGAGCTATGATAAGTTCTCTCACACCTTCCACAAACTTTAGGCTTGGAAGTATGGGTGAAAACCTTAGAACAGAAACTGCAGTGTGTTGATGGTGCCATAGTTTATGCAGTGTGAAAAAGATTAAGTATATAAAGACCTTAATAAAAATGAAAAGAATAAAAAATAAAATAAAATTAGCGTCGGGGAAAGATGAGATGCAAAAACAGAACAGAGCGGAGAAAAGAAAAACACTATACTGTGTGAATAATACAACGTATTAAACGTTTTGATGTGACAACTATAAAAGTTTTGATGTGCATTAATAATTAGAAGTAGTAGTGGATAAGCGCCTTAATTTTAATTGACGATGGTAATTAACGATGACAACAGTTATCCAACAAGAGAGATTAATTAGTACAAGAAGTATGCAATAGATGGCGCCACGTATATTAACGTTGTAGAATTTCAGTACAGAATAATCAACGACAAGAATTCAGAAATTACGCCACTCTAAGACGTAAATAAGAAGTAGTAGTGGAATAGCATACCAATTTAGTTGATGAAGATAATGGTCATCTACAATAATACAACGTATTAAATATAAAAGTTTTGATGTGCATTAATAATTAGAAGTACTAGTGGATAAGCGCCTTAATTTTGATTGACGATGGTAATTAACGATGATAACAGTTATCCAACAAGAGAGATTAAATAGTACAAGAAGTATGCAATAGATGCAATAGATGGCGCCACATATAATAATGTTGTAGGATTTCACTACAGAGAAATTGGCGCCAAAAATTAGAGGTTATGTCACTCTAAGACGCTAAAAATAATAAAAATGCACCAAAAAACAACTTCAACACTGCACTACACACCATCAAACAGACCAGTCACAGGAACAGCAAAACAACAGCAAAAAATCTCCATGCAAAATCAGCGGCAGCAGCAATCAAAGTACTACACCAACAGCAGAGCAGAGTTAGGAAAATCGTCACAGAGTCACAAAAAAGATGCATGCAGATGCATACAAATGCAGCCAATGCCTACTGACCCCTTCAGACGACCCCCTAAAACAAATTTCACTCCGCGAAGTGAAAAAATCTATTGTTAAAAGCGATTTATAATAGAGAGCAATAGGAAGCCGATGTGTCGCTACTTACGCCATTGAAAGAGCCCAAGAGGGAAGGGGGGGGGGGATTAAATTAAAATTATTACTTACAGATACAACGATTAATAAAGGAGTTCATAGCAAAAAACTCAATTGGACAAGGATCGCGAATCCGGCCTTAATTTATTACTCATGTTAAAAATACGTGTTGAAATACTAGAATATCATCGTATTCATTATGTTCAGCGGAGCCATAAGACACAATGTATTTCTCCCGAAATCAGTAGTACTTATTTTGGTTACTTAATTTAATATACATTGTATTTAATCGTGTCATTTTCAGCTTACGGGTCAGCTAAAAACCTACTTTACCGATCAAGAATAACCAAAAAAGATATTCATTTATATTTTTTTTTGCTTGTTCTTTAAATTTTGACAAACTTTAATGCTTCCACACTTTATTTCTTTGAAATAAATTGATATTTACAAGTGCAAACAATTCTGATGTTTATTTTTATTAAAAAAAGGAAACATCTCCTTCAGCTATCTTCGATCGGTTAAGTAAGTCAAAAACTGAGCCGTAACATGGCAATTAGTATAATAATAAAATGTATTTATTACCTCACTTGTAACCTCTGGACTGAAACTGCATGCAAATATAACTCTTAATATAAAAGCTATCTAAATAGTCTGTATAAATATGATTGTATATGATTTAAAATTATATTTGGACACATATTTAAAAATTTTGAGACTACATAAGTTTTAAGACTTGTTTAGGAAAACAAGGCATAAGATTGTGATAATATTCTAAAATAAAAGTAAAATCAATAGTTCTTAAGTTATAAGAATCAATATTTTTTAAATCGATATGATGCTATTGTCAATGATATGTAAAAATAATTTATCAGTGTAATAATAAAAAGATATTGAGTATTAAGTTACTGTCAGTTCATTGAAGGTAGTTTGTTATAATGTTCTAAGACATAAATAAAGCTGAAACTGTTTTTATAGCGATATGCAAATCGTGTAACAATTGGTAAGACGTGTTATGCCGTAAATCTGGTACAGCGTGCATAATAGAATGACACTATCTATTGATTAGAAGAACTATCACTACTCAGTGAACTGATTCAGAGCCTTGTATATATAGTTCCGTCTGTAATATGAAATAAGTAACCCAATTTGTCAATACACAAATTCCGTACAAACCTTTGTATACGAACGGCATCACTCCGGACCTCACTAAATAGTGATGGCTTTCTTGAGTGTGAAAGGCGATATGCATAATTGTGGTGACTAGTATCTTAACTATGACTTGCAACTATTGTCTAATCCCACGTATAAAGTTTGTTTGTTTTTATTATTTCATCACCATCGGTAGGATTTTAAGAAGGTTTCAATTAAAACCGACGCTTATGTAGGAAAAATCTTAGAAAATTAAACTTGTCCAACCCTTTTTTATTTATTTACAGATTTTCATATTTATTTTTTTTATAATAAACTGAAAAATCAAATAAATTTAGGAGGGTAGGGTTATCTATACAATGCGTATACAAATAGTAACTTAGAGTTTTTGTTTTTGAAGACCGACCACTACATTAATTTGATTATTTATAATTGCAATCATAAAAAAAATAGATCAGTTATATTAATTAATCTAATCAACCACTAAGATTTTGCTAAACAAAATATAAATGACCAGTCGCACACGAATTGCATATATAATTTTTACTGTCCGTACATTATTTATTTTATTTTTAGTTATTAAGTAAATAAATATACACTGTTAAAAAAAATATTAAATTTAATAGTTGAAGTTTTCAAAAATTGTTAAATTGTAAAATTGAAAAAATTGCTCAAAATACTTCGAAAAAATTTGAGTGTATAGACTGGGCGATTCTAAGAACTTTTTGTTTTTAGCATCATGTTCGAAAAGTGCACAATTTTCCCGGTAAAAATTTCAGAAGTTTTCGTTAAAAATTTTTGCGTTTAGGCGTCATTTTGAATTTAAAAAAATGAAAAAATCGTTTCCGAAACGGATGTAATTTTAAGTTTAGATAAAATTCCACGATATTTACCGGTTTAGAGTTGATTGAAAACCAGAAACCGTATAAAAACTTGTTTAGAAAAAAAATCGCATGCCGAAATCGTCATTTTTTTTTTAACTAAATTTTTTTCTAATCAATTGAATTTATTTTGATGACACCATTGGAAAGCGCAGACTTTGAGCTTTAAGAATATTGCTCTATCAAATTTTTTTACTCCGACTAGCATGAGTTACAGAGCCTCAAAGATTGGTGTCCAAAAATGGACATCTGAGCGTTAATGGGTTAAAGTGTATCAAAATGTATCAAAATGTATGAAGAGAGTTGACGAAATGCAACACTCTTATACACTTTCATACACTTGTTTATACTTTTATACGTAAAATATTAAGTTTAATTTTTTAAGATTTTTCCTACATAAGCGTCGATTTTAATTGAAACCTTCTTAAAATCCTACCAAAAATTAATACTTTCTTGACTTTCCGGCTGTGGCACTGAAAAGTTTGTGCTTGGCACCGTTAATTCCATTGCTTGACAAACAAAAAAATAATGATTTACATGTCATTACATTGTGGACGATAGTGCGCATTCATCTGTTATAGATAGCTGTCTTGATGCTGCTAACAACACCACCGAATGTGTTAACTATTTTCCGTGTATCGGGAAAAATTAATTTTTTTGTACATGAGATATCACATGAGATCTCACCTGAAATGGGATATCAGGATTTTTTTTTTTTTTAAAGATTAATATATAAAGGATATTGTCCTCTATATGTTAACCTTTTTTATATGGTGATGTCGAAAGAGCCCGGTTCCCGTTTAACACATTACATCAGGCTAGACTGTCAGAACCACCATACGGAAAACTTTGACTACCGATGGATGGTCAGCCACTTTTGTGACCAACAATCAACCGATACCCTATGAGGTTGGATTTTTTAAGAGTCGCGATATAAATGGCACATACACTAATTTTCTTTTGAAAAAAGTTAGAGGTACCTGGTCAGGATTCTAACC
Organism: Anastatus disparis; assembly: GCA_017163975.1. Lineage (NCBI taxonomy): Eukaryota > Metazoa > Arthropoda > Insecta > Hymenoptera > Eupelmidae > Anastatus > Anastatus disparis. Next base: position 744,705 of record JAFFSR010000360.1, read on the forward strand.
CATGCCCTCTGCGTTAAAGGCAAGAGTTCTATCCATTACATCACCGCGCTCTCTTGGATATCAGGAATAATAAAATTTCGCGGCACATGAGATCTCGTTTCGTTTTCAATCGTGAGAGCTCACGTGAGATCTCATGTAATTTTTTTCAGCAGGGTATGTCTGTTGTTTATATGCGTTGCGTATAATAGAATATAACATAATATGTTATATTCTATTTACTCATTATAAATACATTATATAAACATTTATATAGAAATTTATTGGAAATTATAATTATAAAAGTCCTTTTATTCGTTTAAACCGTTTCAATGATAGTCCCAAAATTGGGATTAGATAAATTTTAGGATTTGGTAGGGTCAACATCACGGATTTTTATAAAAAATTTGTATATTTTATCAAATGCAAATATTACATCAGCTAAGACTTTCCTGTAAATAGTCCAAAAAATTTAAATCTGATATAATTATTGGGTCCTATAAAGCCCAAATCATATTTTATATATAAATCTTAATAGTTCTTAGCTGTTGCTGAATGTAATGTTCTTCGGTTTTCACCACGTGGAGGTGAGCATTCGTTATTTTTATATATTTTCACATCATCAGCGGGGTTGATACTTGCTACAGTGGACAGAATCGAAACAGTTATCGAATTCTACTATTTTGATCGTCTTGTACAATGCAAGTAATTTTAGGAGCTTATTTGATACAAGAAATTTTCTACATTCACCTGATTTTTTCTAACTATTCCTGTCGCTTAAAGCTAATCGTTTCTCAGATGAATTAACAAATTTAGGCTACATAATAAATTTTCGAAATAAATATAATTCTGGCCTAGTTCACGAGGAGATATAAATTTCAATAAATGTTCCAGCATTTACTTAGAAACTCTGCTACCTAGAGAACAACTTGCTAATCGATCAAGTATTTTATTTTTTCCACATTAGTTATCAGAATGAAAAAGTTTATTAATACTGTTATATAAAGCGCAAAACTTTATATTAAATCAAATTGGCTTTCTTCTTATAAATTGTTGTAAAGCAGATCTGCGTAAATACTTTACCATCTTTTCATTGATTGCCAAATCTGTACAAAAATAACCAAATTGATATTTTTGTTGAATATTTCTATTATTAATCATACACGTCAAATTCTGTTTACCTCATTTTTGTCCTACAACTTCGAACATTTAAAAAATCTTTTAATTTTTTCAAATTCATTGCGATCCATGGATCTTTAAACTATATCACTTTTAAATTCTCCTTGTCTGATTCAGATAAAAGAATCTCAGCCTGAAGAGAATAATTGTAAGCCTTTTCTTCTTCCATTCAAACATATTCGTAAGTTCCAATTTTTCTGAGTATTATTATTATAAGAAAGATATTGAAAGATTCGGTCATTAATAAGATTTTCATGAAGTTCATCTTCGTCATCGAATCGTCACTAACTGATACTTCTAAATCATTCAAACTAGGGATGAACGCAAATTAATCTTGATTTTTTTCAACGATTTCAAATCCACTTCCTCTATTTCATGATATTCTAGGTTGGCGGATGTATGTCAGGAGCGTGAATGTATGTATTCAGAACATACGTATGGAATGATGAAGATACAAATAAAAGTACTACAGACGTATGTAGAATAATATATGTTTTTCTATGGATTTCTTAAGATATTGCAGGGATGTAATTTTTCAATTTCGATTCTGGTTAGATGACGAATAATACCAGTTTGGAAAAGATCTCATTTCATAAGGCCTACTAATTAAAATAATTTCAAATTCTGCGACTATTGTGAAGAAGGTATTAGTCAATGCAAAGACAGTTTCTCACAAAACTTATAAAATGCATTCTTGGAGTATTATTTAATAGATATTCAAGAATTCAACAGTGATGATGATTAATAAAACAAGTCGAATTTCACGATGATAGATGTCCATATAACATTTCGATATAAACATGATTTGGTCCCTATAAAACCTAATAATTATATCGGATACAATTTTTGGGACCAATAACAGGAAAGCCTCGGCTTATTAGAAAGTTGCACTTGATAAAATTTACGAATATATCATGAAAAACCTTGATAGAGGTTTTCTCGGATCTAAAAATTTATCTGGCCCCAATCTTGGGACCATCATTGAAACGGTCTGAATGAACAAAAATCTTTTATAACTATGATATCCGATAAATTTCCATATAAATATATTTTTAACGAGTAAATAGAATGTAACGCATCATGCAAATGGTGACGCATATAAACAAAAACCATATTTAACTATTATTATTAAAATAAAATATTAAACAAAGTATTTCAAGAGTAATCCATACCAAAAATAATCACGCGATTATCACTTATTATCACGTGACGTTAACGAACAAAATGTCACAGGATACGTAAGTGACGTTAACGAACAAAATGTCACAGGATACGTAAGTGATAATCACACGATTTGTAAAAAAAGAAAAAATACTTTATTGAAATAATCACGTGATTAGCATGTTATAATGACGTGATAATTACGTAATTATCACGAAATTATAACATGATAACTACTTGATTAAGAAAAAAATCTTCAACTTGATAGAATCACGTGATTATCGTGTGATAATTACGTGACAATTGCCTGATTTAATTAAAAAATTTCCTTACCCAAAATAATCACGTGATTTAGAAAAAAAAAAAAAAAATTTTGCAATTTAACATAATAATCACGTGATAATCACGTGAATTATTATCCTATGATTATATTTTTTCTCTGAATCCCATGATAATTACGTAATTTTTTTAAGTAAGGCATTTTTTTTAAATCACGTGATTATGACGTAATTATCACAGTACGATCACGTAATTATTTTCAGTAGAATATTTTTTTTCTTAATCACGCGATTACCATGTAATAATTACGTAATAATCATGTGATCATCACGTTATTATCAAATGATAATCACGAGATTATTTTCAGTAACATATCTTTTTTTCAAATCATGTGATTATCACCTGAAATTTTGCTCGTTAATGTCACGTGATAGTCATGAAAATTACGTGATGATTACATGATTATTTTCGGTAGGGATTATCAATGACCAAAATAAGACAGCGGAAAGCATTATTTTATGATGTTATCGAAGTGAAATTCACGATTCAAAATAAACTCGACCATTGAAATTTGTATTTTTTATTAACCCGTTTAAGCCCAAATGGACATGAATTTTTCATGTTATTTGAGCGAATATTTTTCTTTGTAATCGTAAGTAGAAGAATTTAAAAATCATATTTTCTTACACATTTTCATCCGTGGTTTTCAAATCTGCTATTAGTCTTTTTCTATGATTTTTCCATTTTTTTACTAATTGACTTTCTTGCAACAAAAATAATTTTTCTTCATATCTCGGTCGAAAATTCCACCTCCTCCCTACATATTCGCATCGAAAGGATGTTCCCTCCGCATCGACGCGCCACCTAGCTAGCCGGGAGGAAAGAATATACAACGTTTACTCATTCTCCCGTTCTCCTTGACGCGCTCTCGTAATCGTGTTTTTAACCTCCATTGTAGAAAAAAGCATCAATGTACATTACATGTGCTTTGTTCTCAAACACATTGGTGATCTTCGTCACTAATTAGCATCGTAATGATATATACGCATAAATACAGTGACGATAAAAATTTTTAAAAAAGTTGCATTTTATAAAATATTATATACGTTTGATTGTATTTGTGTGTGTGCATTTAGTTGGGTTAATGAACGCGTAGTGTTGTGTTATATTTTTATTATATTCATTTTGCTTTGTTTGCTCCGGGCTTTTTAAAATCCGCTAACCAACAACACTCGTTTCACTCGTGTTGTAAATGCTAACGGATTTAAAAAGCCCTTCGCTTTTAGTTTGTTATAAGCATATATAACAACACGCATCGTAAGGCCAACTGGCAGGGAGGGAAGTAAAAACATGGCTGCGCCCGCGAAGCAGACTGCTCTCGCTTACTTCGTGCGTTCGCGACCGCTGAACGACGAATTGGCCACGAATTTTCGACCAGACATGAAGAAAAATAGTATACATTACATGGGACTAAAGTCGATCGCGTTTCCGGCGGTATGCCCCCTTCGGCTTCGCTTTGGGGGGCAATCACACCGCCTTTCGTCCCTTGTAATGTAATGTACTATTTTTTATTTTTTGGATTGTTTAGGGTGCTGGCTTGTACTGTTTCTGTTATATGATCATTGCAAGTGGGAGGATTTCACGAAATAATTACTATACCTAAAATTTAAAATGTTTTAAATGTCAAAATTTATAATGGCTGACTCAATATGGCAACTTTTACAAGAGTATTTTTTATTTATTTTTTATCTTTTTTTTATTATAAGGACATGATATTTAATTCAAAAGAATTAACTATTTTTTATGTTGTATGATATTGATTATGTAAAAGAATACTATTATAAGAATATACTGACAAGGAGAGTGCATTGCATTTGGGTCTTGGATTTTCTACTAACTTTGGGATCTTTTTTCTTACATAAAATCATGAAAAAAGCCGCGTCCATTCGGTCCAACGCTCGATTTTTTCCGAGTTATGAGCATGTCTGTTTTGTTGAGAAAATTGCATCTGCTTTATAATTTTACAGTTTTTCGAACTACTTATTCTAGAAGGTTTTTACTAATTGCATATTAAAGTTGAGATTAAAACCTTTCGATTAAAAAAAAAGTGTCCAAAAAGCTTAAGTTGTTAAAAATTTATGAAGGGATGAAAATTGAAATGGATTTCTGACTAAAATGTTACATTTATTTTCTATGCATTTTTTTGAGCTAAATATTTGCGCTATTTTTATTCGCCCATAAGTTTTTAACAACTTGAGCTTTTTGGACACGTTTTTTTCTTAATCGAAAGGTTTTAATCTCAACTTTAATATACAATCAGTAGAAACCTTCTAGAATAATTAGTTCAAAAACTGTAAAATTATAAAGCAGATGCAATTTTTTCAACAAAACAGACAAAACTGCTCATAACTCGGAAAAAATCGAGCGTTGGACCGAATGGACGCGGCTTTTCTCATGATTTTATGTAAGAAAAAAGATCCCAAAGCTAGAAGAAAATCCAAGACCCAAATGCCATGCACTCTCCTTGTGAGTTTGAACTGACGGAAAATTTTATATGTTCCTTCAATTTGAAAAACAAATGTCTCGACCAACAAAATTGAAAAATTCAAAGAAAATACTAAAAATAAATTTTATTGATGCCGCTATATTGGAACCGTGATTTTGAATAAGTACACCTGATCTAGCTCTTAGTATTTACACAACTTTGGGTAATATTAGTGCAAGAAAAATGAGCAATAACAACATACTGACAGCAAAAACGTGTGAATTTAAAAAAAAAAATTAATTTAAGGAAAATATGAAATATGCCGCAGGTTTGAATTATATATATTTTTATAATACTATTTTCTTACATAATTAATATCAAAATAATAAAAAAATAATTATTTCATTTAAAAAACAAACTTCATGTTCTTATAAAGAAGAAGGTTAAAAAAATTTATTTGAACTCTTGTTAAAGTCGCCATATTGAATATTCCATAGAATCCTGACGCTTGCAATGATCATAAAATAAAAACAGTATAAGCCAGCACCCTAAAGAATCTTAAAAATAAAAAAGTTCATGTTTTTTGCAAGAAAGTCGATATTTTGAAAAAATGGAAAATCATAGAGAAATGTTTTAAATGTCAAAATAGCATATTAGAAAACTACGGACTAAAATACATAAGAAAATATGTTTTTCAAAATTTTCTACTCATGATTACATAGAAAAATATTCGCTTGAATAACACAAAAAGTTTATGTCTATTTTGGATGAAACGTGTTAAAAAAACATTAAAAAATTATTGTTAAGAAGGGGCCGAACTATCTGTCTTTGTCTAATAGCGTTTTTTATCATTTATGTAAACACTATCCGGTATAACAAGAAAAAAATAGCAGCCCCCGCTAGATATTAGTATAATTAGTAAATTTTGTAATGGCAACCAAATTTTTTACCGCATAGTTTTTGACTAATTAGAGACCTACTAGCAATCTAGAATATAACCTATCTTTTTTTGGTAGGTCTCTAATTATTCAAAAACTACGCAGTGAAAAAATTTGGTTGTTATTACAAAATTTACTTATTATACTAATATCTAGGGGGGGCTGCTATTTTTTTCTTGTTATACCGGATAGTGTTTACATAAATGATGAAAAACGCTATTAGACAAAGACAGATAGTTCGGCCCCTTCTTAAAACTGGTTTTTGTGTCAATTTGATTACAGATTCGAAAAGAGTTAACTTGTAAATCTTAGAAAAATGCTTTGCCATAATATTGAATCATTTTTTTTACATGAAATTTTAGGCTGAAATGTAAACAAATTTTAGTTATTTCAGGCATCAAAGAGTTAGTATATTTCTAAGCAGTATTATGATTTCAATTTTTATTTATAGATACATCATTTAGTATATTGTTTTCTTGTTGCTTATGGAACTAAAAGAACTCTCATTTTAAAATCGAAAGGATGGAGATACCAAAAGGAAGGTTGGGAGTCTGTTTTTAAGCCTCTTAGTAATACATGTTTATCTGTGAGTGGTGAAACTCATGCTAATTGGCCTGGAGATTCATCAAAACAAGTAGTCGTACTTCCAATAGTTGATAATGTATACCCAAAGCCAATATTTCAACCACCAAGTGTACCATCTGATATTGTTCAAAGATTACGAAGAATTCATGGATACCCTTTAGTGTGGTGGGTAGGACAAGTTTTAAAATACCTAATGAGACCGAATGATAACACAAAACAATTATTAGAGGATAAAAAAAAAAAAATTCAATTTATGAAGCCAATTGTTGGAGTTCACATACGAAGGACGGATAAAGTTGGCACAGAAGCTGCTTTTCACGATGTAGATGAATATATGTCAAAAGTACACCAATATTTTGAAAGTTTAGAAATAAAACCTAAAATAAAACGTGTGTTCCTAGCAAGCGATGATCCTAAAGTTATTACAACAGCAAAACAACGTTATTCAGAATACGAAATTATAGCTGATCCAAACGTAGCACAAACAGCGTCGGTATCACGTCGATATTCTAATTTATCTTTACAAGGAATTATAATCGATATACATTTCCTGTCATTATGTGATTATTTAGTATGTACATTCAGTTCACAAGTATGCAGAGTGGCCTATGAATTAATGCAAACGCATCAACCTGATGCACATGATAAATTTTCATCATTAGATGATATATATTACTACGGAGGCCAAAACCCACATCCTCAAATAGCTGTTATGAATCATATTCCAAAAAAAGAAGGTGAAATAGAATTAAAAATAAATGACGAAATAGAAGTTTATGGGAATCACTGGGATGGATTCTCAAAAGGTCGAAATCTACGAACAGGTATTATAGGACTGTTTCCCAGTTTCAAAGTGAAAAATCCTATTAAGATGCTAGATTTTCCAAAATATGAAAATGTACCTTTCGAGAAAAATGAAAGAAAAAAATAATTTTTTTATATATTTGTTCTTCAAATACACATATACACACATATATATACACACACATCCATTTATTTGAAAATTAAATATTCTCATATCAATGAAGGTCTGGATACATAAATATAAAATAAAATTTATTACCAAAAAACATCTATTATTATAATTTTTTCCTTTAAACATTATAATGATGTAAACTTTTCTAAAAAAATTTTTTTTTGTTAGTTATTAAGGTTTTACATATGTGACAATAGTTAAAATAAAGATAGTAAGTGAGTGAGCAAAAAAGGTGATGATCGATCATTTTCTCTGAAATTCTGCATAGAGATAAGTAGATAAACTATGTTGCTTCTGGCTCACTGCATTTCTGGCTCATTACATTTCTGGCTCACTACATTTTTAACTCAATGACTTTGAGAGTCAGGTGAGCTAGAAATGCAGGTGAGTTAGAAATGTAGATGAGTTAGAAATGCAGGTGGGTTGGAAATGCAATGGGCCAGGAGCAACATAGCGAGCTGCCGGCGGCCATCTGCGTGCTGTTGACTGCGAGGCAGTATTGACGCAGGGGAGACTATAGCTCAAGCGAGCTACAAACGATATAGTGTTTTCAGGGGAAGTCAATCACATGCTTTAAACGTATCTTATACTACTACATATTCAAGCATCTAAAGCTTTTTATATTTTATATCTTTAGATGGTGTTTGTGATTTATATTTTTCATAGTACTCTTTCCATGTGGTTTTCTCATCCTTCACCTTTTTATCAGGAGGAAGAAGAGCAGTGTACTCTGAAGAATTTTTAGTGTTGTAACTCGGTGTCTGTTCCATCATGAAATTAATGTGTATGCTTTTTATAGGAAGTGGTGAGAGCCCCAACCATCGCCCTCCACCTGTGAGATACATCCATTAATCATTATCTCTCCTTTTTACTTCCTATGGTAGCATAAATCAACTTATTTATTTTTAGTAAAGTATTTTTTCATAAGTCGGACATTGTGCAGAGCACAAAGAGCTTTGTACGTATCATTGTGATTTGGACAAACAGTCACAAGCTTTATTTTATCAGTTGGTGGAAAACCTATTTCTGTGATGTCGCATACTTCAAACTTAAAGCGTTCTAGCCATTTTTTTCTTATACTACCCACGACAAAAATTTTGGTCGCATCATGTAAGGCTTCTCTCAGAATATTGCCTACGTCAGTATAGGGAATGGTACCAGAGTTCCATGACAAACCATGGTAGTAATACTTTAACTACGTATTTTGTTCTTTGTACTCATCCGAAAGTCTACACTAGGAATATGGCTTGTTAAAAAGGAGTACCAGAGGCTCGGTATCATCGTTGAGCGGAATTATAGCCAACTCTTTAAGAATATAGTCATCACCAGACTGTTTGAAACCTTGCATATCCACCAAGTACTCCATGCTGATTAATAACTTTTTCACAGTACTAATTCACTATCTTTATTTAGGCGAGTGTCTTCCCAGTCCATAACCCAATCACATAAATCACTGAAATTCAACTTCTGTATTGATTTAACGTTGTTAACAGCACTCGTATTTTTATACATGCAATTATGATGTGAACAAGAGTCTGTCTTAGTTAGCCGTTGATCAAAATTTGGAATACCCAGTTCACTGATATCGACTACTTTAAAATCAAATTTCTCCATCCACTCTTTTTTCACTTGACCAATCATTCAACCAAAAGGTCAATTTTGAAATTTTCGTAAGCATTAGTAGCATTCGGTGTTTGTATTACTGCGTTAATATCGTTCCTGGATCTCGTGAGGATAGTTTATCATGTTTAACATTGACTATGATTTTGCGATAATCTTTGGCAAAGTCTAAAATCATACTAAGAGGTATGAAAATATCAAAATAGCCATCGTTATTAATGATCTTCCGAGTTTCTGTAATATCAATCCAACCAGCATTTTCTATAATCAAACTTTGACTTGGTTTGAGTGCTACCCAACCCTTCATAATGGTGGTCAATCCCACATTCTTACAGCGATCGATCTCTATAGCATTAATTTCATAGCGAACTTCCTCGAATAGATGACATATGCCGTTATTAACTAAGTTAATTCTTGCTACAGCAGTGCCATCTTGTTGAGTTAATTTTCCCACTATGTGGAGAGAGCTACGCGAAGGCAAAAGATTCAAGTCTTGATGTTGAATCAATATGCGAATTTCATCACTATTATTGAAATTTGACGAGGTGTACGCGTGCATTTCACAGTGAGCTATTGACTCATCCAATCTTACTTCTGTCCTTATATTTAGAATTTCCTCCATTTCTTTGAAAACAGCAAAAAATTAAGCACGTCATTTTCCACCAGGAGTTTTTATTTTTAAGCCTTAGCTTTTGAAAAACTGAATGTTCTGCCGTGTTAATACTTTGACTTGTCGATGACGACTGATGTTCGAATGCCATCTTGATTTACTTATATACCCTTTGTTATTTTTTTGGTCATAAACCACACCCATTTTTTATACTGATTTAATATGTAATCTAACTGTAATAGTTTCTCCTCGAAAGTTTATTAAATTCCCGTCTTGATCGGCTATGCACACTTGTAAATGATCTATGCTGTTGACGATGACTGGAAGGTAAATGACCTGTGATGAAACTTCAATAATCTTATATCCTGGTGGGACTGCAGGAAAGAATTCATGTAGTGTGTGTACTTGTCGACCGTTTATATAGGCACCAGAGACGATATTGCACTTGACTCGAAGAGCGTTGACCTTCAGGATAGCTACAGGTAAGTCTGAATGATTCGTGACATCAGCAGGAAGTACACGTTTTGCGAAGCCTAATAAAAGTCCTATTGAACATTCTGGTCGAAAATCAATCGGATGATTACACTTTATTCCACTACGAAGTGTATTATTGTTTGGTTTAATACTGATTGATATACTTTTTGCCATCAATGTTTCACTGAGATAATTCTCTATATCTTTGATCTCATAACTACCAGTCGGTAAAACAATTTCTTCCTGTCCAACTTGGAATAGATTACTACCCTTGTCAATATTAGGTATAGAATTGAATGTCATGAAAGCAACTAGTCCAAGAACGTAATTTTTGTCAGGTGAGAGTTCCATCGGTGGAAAATACTGTTCTTTCAATACAGATGATGTGCCTGAAAGACTCAAAGTCAATAAATCTGCCATGATTGTTGAGCCTATAATGAACAAATACTTATCACTCTTTTCTTTATATATTAAGAGTGTTGCTCAAAAATCTTAGACAAAGATGACTGCAGTTAAAAGTATCAAAGTCTTGGTATCTCTTAGGATTGTACTTGATGTTGTCTACTTTCAGAATGTCATTAAATCCAAAGGAGGTTGAAGATCACCGAAGCTATCGAAATACACAACATCGTTTCCTCGTTTGCGATATGCTACACAGTGCGTTCCAGGTCCATCCGCATCATCGAGATTAACAATAGCTGATTCTCAATAGCGTGGTCCGCTAATAGGCATAGCATTCCTTATGAATACTCCTCGAAAATTTGAGATTTTTAGGATTTTTGCATACTTGATGAGATCAGCATCGGTGAGTGCTCTTTGAGGTAATTTTACTTTGAGGATCTTTTTTTTTCAAAGAATTCTTTGGTTTTATACGAAGACCAAGACCAGTCTTATATGGTTTCAAGTAAAGACCTTTACCAAGAACTATTTCTTCCATCTTTATATTATGTCTCTTATTTTCTTCTAATTGTTGTTTAGCAGCTTTGGAATCGTTTACCGCTTTAGCGATTTCAGCGGCACCTCCAGCTATACCACCGACAGCACTTAAACCTGCAAAGATTGGTATGAGGAATGGCAAGAAACCTCCTACTTTCTCTGAAACTGGTAAAGTATGTGGAATTTTTACATTTTTTTACCACCTGCTTTTTTAACAGTATTACGTGCACCTTTTAGAGCCGACAAAATGGCTTTTTGAGCACATTTTGTAGGAACAATTGATTTTGATGCAGCCTTTACTATTGTATTGAAAGTAGTAAAAGGCTTCTTCCTCCTCCTACCCTTCTTCTTCATACCCATTCTGAATTTAGACTTTACTTTCATAATGTTTTTAATTGCAAATGCAGCTGCTTTTTCTCCAAAGCTAGCGTCTTTTGATGAAATTCTTTGATTAGCTTTTTCAGCTAAAATTCTATCAGAAGCGTTTCTGGCTTCTACGTGTTCACGATTCTGTGAATAAGCATTGTCGTGCTCTTTACAAGCTTTATCGAGAGGATTGATTCTTGGATCACCGCTAGCTAAACGTTTAGCTGATCTTGTACCGGGTCCACAGTGTTGGTAGCCAGGTATATGAAGTTCGATTGGAAGACTATTAAGAAGCTTGTTGACAAAACCGTGACCACGTCTTTGTCTATATATGATCATCACACTTCGAAGACTTAATGAAGACTGGAGTATTGGGTATAAAAGCCCTGTATTTATAGCTGGTCAAGCATTCGTGCGTCAGACATGCTATCATGATGAATTTCAAAGAACAATCCGTCAAGCTACCGATAGAAAATTTCGACACTATCGTGGAGCATGAGAAGAAATTAAAGATGCATGGAGACTTACTTCCAAACAGTATTCAAGCTGTATTTTGCGGTCCATCAAATTGTTGTAAAACCAATAGTCTGTTAGAACTAATAACACATCTCAACGGTCTCAGGTTCGAAAACGTTTATGTGTACTCCAAGTCTTTGAATCAACCGAAGCACAAGTTATTAAAGGATCTTCTAGAGCCTTTAGAAGGTGTACAATACTTTCCCTTTAGTGAGCACGAATCTGTTGTAGCCCCTGATAATGCGCTTCCAAATTCTGTCATGATTTTTGACGATGTAGCCTTTGAAAAACAAGATAATATCAGAGCTTACTTCTGTATGGGTAGACATAAAGATGTTGATTGTTTCTATCTCTGTCAATCTTATGCTCGAATTCCAAAACATTTCGTCAGAGACAATTTCAATTTGTTGGTGATTTTTCGTCAAGATGACGTCAACTTGAGATACTTATACGATGATCACGTCAATTCTGACATGACTTATGCGCAATTCAAAGAATTATGCTCCAAGTGTTGGACTGACGATAAATACGGATTTTTAATGATGGACAAAGATAGTTCGATCAATTCTGGTAGATATAGAAAAGGCTTTCATTGTTTTGCTATAAATATAGCGCGCACATAGTCCTAAGAAAACAATTCATCATTGTATGCTGAAGTGTCAACATGGCTGACATTAGACGAAAGAAAGATGTTCTACATCAACTTGTGCAAGCACGCAACGCAGTTAAACGAAAAAATAACTTGCTGAAGTTTGGAAAAGAGAATATTGAAAGAGCATTTGGCGAGACATTCAAACCTATCGTTGATCCTCTTCAGAAACTCGTTGCTACTACTGAGAAAAATAGTGATTTTATACGTGATATAGCAAAAAATAAAAAAAAAGTCATAAAAAACAATGATACTTATTCCTCTTTCTTGCAGTCTTCTTCTCCTTCCTCTTCATGCTATAGATATGTCATTAAACGAACTATTTGATAAGTTGATACAGAATTTGAATCAGCTGCAAGTGAGCAGGAATTAGAAAAAGAAGACAATGATTTATTGCTTGATAGTAAGTATATTCATATGCTCAATGAAAATCAATCAAAACAGTTGGATAAAGTTTATGGAGTATCCAAGGAAGGTGATAGTTTCTTTATTGGTGACTCACCTCTATTTTTCGAAGATAAAAACATTCGTATAAAAGATAAAAAATATCCAAAAACTAAAGGGTTGTTAGGATTGTTAATTACGGAAAATCCCGATAGAGGTCATATGAACAATAATGATATGCAAAATTACAAGAAGATTCTTGAAACTACTAATGCTCACAAACGAAGCTACAGAAGTGATGAGACTATTCGTACACACAAAAGTAAGAAATTCGACAGTATCATTAGTCCTTTGTTTTCATTGAAAAAAAGAGGAGGATCGCTACCTCGATATAAAATTGCAAGAAGAGATACGAGAATGTATTACATATACTGGGATGATCCAAACGAACACGTTGATAGACTTCGATTACTTATTGCTGAAAGAGTAGCTGGAAACCCTAGCCACACGAATGAGATACATTCAATCATAGAAGAGTTACTTGAAGGAAGCTATATCTATTGAGGTGTGGACACCTATACCATGCATCATCAAAATGAGCGTCGATGTATTCGTACGTAATCTCAAACGAAGCGAGGGTAGTCGAGGAGGTCCGGGTATTGGCTATAAACTCACAAAAGATGGACAATACGATATAGAAAATAAGAGGCTTTGTAATCTCGCATCACATAATCAACTCAATGAAGCTGTAAATTTAAATACTTTACAGCATATCGTACGTTTGGAAGTTCAAAGATTATTAGATTCAATATCTAGTGTGAGAAGTGATCTCAACAACCTAGATAAAATTGTAGAGGTGCATAGAGACAGCCTAGATAAGAAATTTGTACAAAGCCAGATGGATATTGAGACTATAAAAGAGACATTATCACTATTAGTGCAAAATAGTCAATTGATAAACATCGATGGAACAACGTCAAAGAGTAGTAGAAGAGCTTCATAAACCCACCAGACGTCACTATCCTCGTCGAAAGTTTGATGTGCGAGGTGTGAACGAGACATGGCAAGCTGATCTAGTAGAGATGCAACCTTCTTCTCGAGAAAACAAAGGCTACAAATACATGCTTACAGTTATAGATATTTTTTCCAAATACGCGTGGGCAGTCCCAGTTAAAAATAAAACTGGCGTAGAAGTCTCTGCAGCAATGAAATCTATATTATCAAAAGGTAGAGTGCCTAAGAATCTACACACCGACAGAGGCAAGGAATTCTATAATTTAGATTTTCAAAAACTGATTCGCAAGTACAAGATTAATTTATACTCAACATACAGCAGTTTGAAGGCATCGATTTGCGAACGTTTTAATCGCACTTTAAAAAATCTTATGTGGAAAAAGTTCAGCTTACGTGGTAATTACGGATGGTTACCTGAATTAATAGCAGCTTATAATGAACGTAAGCATCGTGCCATCGGAATGAAGCCTAAAGATGTAACAGCAGCTAATGAAGCCCAAGTTTAGTTGAAATTTGCTTATAAACGCAGAACCAAGAAGAAGACAAAGTTAAAGGTTGGTGACAAAGTCCGAGTTAGCAATGCGAAGCACATCTTCGAGAAAGGATGTACTCCAAACTGGTCGACGGAGATATTCACAGTTGTACGGGTAGCAGCCACTGATCCAATGACGTATCATTTGAAAGATTATCAAGATCAACCCATCTCTGGTGGTTTTTATGCAGAGGAACTGCAGAAGGTCAAGTATCCAGACGTTTACCTCGTAGAAAAAGTTGTCAAAAGACGTGGAAATCAAGTATTTGTGAAATGGCTAGGTTTTGACAGTTCTCATAATAGTTGGATCAATAAAACAGATATTTAATGAAATTTTGTATTAATTATAAAAAAAAGTTTAAAAAGAAAATTGTATTTTTTTAAGTATTATAAAGAATGTTATTTTTTATAAACGATTATTAAATGAATGTGAACACACACACAAATTGAGTGAGAAATCAAATAGTATTCATTTAAAAAAACTTTTTTTACATGCTTTGTTGACTAGAACAGCTAGCCAGCTAAAGTTTTAATATTTATCATAACATATACACTATTAAACACACATACTTATGTACACTTAAATACTAGAAAATTCAATCTTGTAATCACCTTTGTAGGTTATAAATAGCTCAAGTTTGTTTGGTGCTGCAGACATCTTATTGAATAAATCATCGTTCTTCACTAAAGCATCAGATATTCGCTTAGGCAAGAATATATCAAACTGATTGTCGATGACAGCTACAGTTTTACATCCATATCTGGTAGTCACCTTTTTTAGTGCGAACACCATGTAGTTATGACCTTCATCGAGCTCAGTCAACCTTTTAGTTGGAAGAAAGCCTCCTTGAGCGATATTATTAATCTCGCTAAGATCCATCTATAACAAAAAGATTTTTAAAAAAATTATTAAATATTTAGAATTTATCTTATTTGCTAAAGAAAATTAAAGAAAAACAATATTTTACTAAACTCGACTTAGTTTTTCAAAAGTTTCTACTCCTTTTAGTTGCTGGTTCTGGAAGCTCAGGTCTCTGATGCAGACTTCTTTCTACAATGGTGATTGGAGATGTTCTTGGTGGCTCTTCAGTTGACTGAATGAGATCTGGCGTGTGAGACCGCCGCTCATATAGATCTCTCCCCACCTCTACTCCTTGTCCCTTCTCTTGCGGGTTTTGCGGTGACTCGAATGCGGTGGCACCTCCCCACTCTTCCTGCAACTCCTCAATGGCGTCAAGCCCCTCCAAATAGTGACCCCAAGGTAGAGTATCCGTAGAACCAATCAACATACACCGTTTGTCGTTGTGAGCACTCAGAGCGATCTTTGTAGACTTCTTGGTGTACAGAACATGATGATCACATCTGATGTTTCGCTGCTCTCGTTCCAAAATTTCATTTTCGCGTAAGCATTTGATATAATCATCAAAGGTGATGGTCGCCTTCACTACAGAGCTCTTGACACCTTTAGCTTTTTTGATAGGCTTCTTATTTTCAACTCTCATGCAGTACATTTTGCTTCTCAATCCAACAAACTTCAACATGATTTCACCATTGCATTCATCTTTCATCAAGCCAATGATTTTCTTGTTGATTTGAGGCATGTTGAATTGATTATTCTCAGGATAGTCAGATGTATCAAACTCGTGAATATCTTCCTTCATGATGTCATATATATTGACGTTGGTGATCTCATACACTAGGCTGTCAGTATCAGTGTGCAATATTTTGCACTTATCTCCAATACGATTTCGCATGTAATCATAATGAAACCTATACACTTGTGTTTTAGATAAGTCCAAAACGCAAAGTCCTACGTATATAGGTTTCCAAATACAAATTTTCGTTTTCGTGAGTTGTATTGCTACGAGATTTTCATCAAAGATAGTGCAACTATGAAAATTTGGTTTAGAGATAAGTGCCTCAGCACCATAGCGACCGTCCCTTTTACAGACCATTTTAATATCTACGTGTTTTCGCTCGTGTTCCATCGTTTTGCCATAAACTGCATTGTTGAACAGTTTGAATAACATCTTCTCGAACTCATTTTTAGCGTTCTTGCGCTACACTGTTGCGCTTTCACTGTTTAAATCGATATATGGTTTTAACCATGCTTTCTGATCAAATTGCAAGGCTCGATGAATTTTTTTTGAGTTGCAGTCCATGTTTAAGCGCTTGTTGGAGTGCTGTGTAGTGTATAATATAACGCTTTTTGTCATAGAGCGTGGTTATGAGCTTCTTCTGTTTGGATTCTGGCGGTGTCATGTGCTCAGCACAGAACGGAAGATCTTTGTGAGCATCATGAAGCGTAACTGGATACTCCAAATCAACTTTGAGGATATATCCAATTGAGTTATCTTCAGGAACATCGAAAAAGTTTGGTTGATCAACGTCGAGCACCCACTTGAAACCACCATAAGGTTGAGATTTGGTCATAGCCCAACCGTATAGGTTATTAACATCAAAATACATGAGATATTTCTCATCCTCGTCAGCCTTGTAACCATCTTTCATGTATGGGTTATTCGCTTTCGCATAACGATTTGAGCATTGGCTGATGCCTCCTCGTTTTCCACGCTTGATGAACATGAGCATATCAATGTCTGTCAAAAGCTCTAATTCAACCTATAAAATTATTAATTAATTAATACATTATTATGATTGCCAGCTGTAATAAATTTATTACCTGAGTGAACTTAAGCATGGCATCCCATGACAGGCCTGGAGTAGTATAATAGTGAGCTGGATCCAAATCATAAGCCTCGAGACAATTGCTCCGAAAGTTTTCAAAAACTTCAGCTAACAGCAATACATCTGTTTTAAGGTATAAATCTGAGTATTGACCAAGAGTTTGGATCTGAAAAACTTGCCAAACATTCTTTGCATGTTGGTAGTCCTCAAGAGTGATATCGTTTTCGTACAAGCTGCTGAAGAAATCTGCTCTCGACAGTAGGTCAGTCTCATCAATCTTATCTAAGGATGACACATAGTCATAAGGAAAAACACCTTTTCTTTTCAGTAAAGTGATTTGCTCTGAAGAGAATCCATCATCTTGATGAAATATTCGATCAACAGTGTCGAGCCTCTCCAAGTATGATGCAAGTTTTTCCAGAGACGATGGCATGAACTTGAATGAATTAATGAATCGTAAATTCATATCTGTACCCTCTACGAATTTGGTAAACGAGATGTACTTTTCTTTCGTTTGAGGTAAAAGAAGCACTCGTCCTGGAAAACTGATCGCTAACTCCATGATAAACAAATGCGCATCATAACCACTCAAGTTGTGGAAAATTACTGGTATAGTTCGTGAGTCTATGCAACTTAGATTACACGAGTTATGTGCAGGACCTCTGTATCTAAAAATAAAATTTTTTTTATAATTTATCAAATACATTTTATATAATATTGCGAAAAAGTCAAATACTTACTCTCCAGTGAAATGACAATGATCTCGAACCTTATGATCATCTGGTCTAAAAATTTTTGAGCAAATGTAGCATGAACGAGCCCTAGCCAAATCTGCTTTTTCTTGATCTGTCAATTCCTTCATAGGTTCAGGATTCTGATACATCTCGTTCAATTCCAAAGCTAAAGAATGAAGATTTTTTACGAACCACAAATCCTATGCTGAAAGCTTCGTGACGTTGATATTTCCGCTCGTCATCGACAGGATGTAATAAGCACTCAAAGTCAGCATACACCACAAAAGGTACTCGATTATTGTGAGCAAAGTTTTTAAACTGTAACACATTGTTCTATTCACTAGGAAGCACAATTTTACATTCGTTCACTTTCTCGCAGTCGATTGCATGTATAGCCAATTTTTCAGCAGTGTAAAAGAAATGCAAACAGCGGTCACAAATATGTATTTTATTTCTACGAGAAGTGCACTGACTTTTCACCAATCGAGAAAGATTTTTTATCCAAACATAATGAAAGGTGTGTGGTCTATCAAAATCATCAAGTCGATTTTCTTCTACCTCATCGTCTTCATCGATATAAAAATTTTCCACAAGAAGCAAGTTAGCGTGTTTATTTTTTTTCTGCTCTGTGAGATGAAGTAGTAAAACTTCATAGGTTTCGCGTTTCTTTTTCAAGATGTACACATTCACAGAAATATTATTTTGCTTTTCGAATTTCTTAACTTGTTTTGGTTGGACTGGGAATTATATTCCATAAAAATCATACTCCTTTTCATATCTTAAATAAGATGAGACGCGTTCCACATGTTTCTGTACTGGATGCATTGCAGATATGATGGTCCATTTAAAACGCTGTTCGTCTTGATTCTGAACGTTTACACATGCTTTCTTTTTTTTAATGAATTCAGGCAAATTTATAAAAGAACTACCAGTCATGGGATTGTACTTGTTTATATTGACTGTTGAATTAATGATGGATCGCAAAGACCAGCCTGAATCCTGTTCTTCAAATTCTTCCATTTTAGTGCTGATAACTTGTTCAATGTTTTTCATAAACCAGTCGTTCAAGTCTGTTGAAGAATAGATTGGAACTGCCTTTGTATTAAAGTATTTAACATCAGAAAGTTTACCGTCATTCTTAACTACTGCAGTTTGCACTTAACACAGTATTCACTTTCACCGAATTCTGCTCTTCAAGTGTTTTTTGTACTTGTGGAATAAACAGCTTTTTTGCATCTGTTAAAAAGGTCTTGATGTCAATGTGTTTAAAATTAGTGATTACATCACTTTTTATTCGATTTTCAAAAGCACTGTTCACATCGTTCCAAGTTACTGCTTGAGCGTTAGCAGTACCTCTGTCCTCAATTGCTACATTTCCACCAACTACTGCATTGTTCTCAGAGACTGGTCTCTCATTAGCTTCATTACTTGTATGTGAATTCTCAAGAGCAGGTGTTTTATTGACTACGTCAGTCTCGATTATTGGCAACTGTCGCAACAAATGTAAAATACTTTGAATCAATGTTCTAGCAGCTTGAAGTTTCTGATTGTTCGCCACTGACAGACTTGGATCTTGAGCCAAGATGTTTGCCTTGTTAAGAGGCGGTCGGAACCAAATCGGTGACTTAGTTCGGTGCTTGTAATAAATGCTTATAATAATTTATTCATTTATTAATATGGTAAAAATATAATCATTTCCTCTAGTCATGTATATAAAGAATAATTTAAAATAGTTAAAGCCACAAAAATATACAAAATATCGTTATAAAGCGAAAAATGCCACCTAACAATCGACACGACAGTTTTTTGCATGCGGTATATGTCAAGTCAGTTTGATATTTGTAATAAATGCTTATAATAATTTATTTACTTATTCATATGGTAAAAATATAGTTATTTCCTCTAGTCATGTATATAAAGAATAATTTGAAATAGTTTAAGCCATAAAAATATACAAAATATTATCGTAAAGCGAAAAATGCTGACTTGATATATACCGCAAGTCACCGATTTGGTTCCGA
The DNA here is from genome assembly GCA_017163975.1 of Anastatus disparis. NCBI lineage: Eukaryota > Metazoa > Arthropoda > Insecta > Hymenoptera > Eupelmidae > Anastatus > Anastatus disparis. Next base: position 764,828 of record JAFFSR010000360.1, read on the forward strand.
CCGCCTCTTAAGGTTTTCTTCACCAAGACTCAACCATCTCCTTATGTCATTAGCATTAGCTTCACCAGCTAATGCATAATTGTACGCCTTAAGAAGCATGAGAGATATGTCCTTGAAGTACTGGGCCATGATCTGCTTCTCACTGCTTCAATCGATAAACTGCGATTTTTTCGCTCAACTCGTCGCCTTTTATCTCCGCTCACGATTGACTGAGACTAAAAAGTACTGTGGTGGGGGAAAATCAAAAGTAATGTATGCAGGGAAGGGGGAATAGAAGCAAGTGGGGATAAAGTCGAGATCGCGAGAGTATTTAAGAAGATGCTCGCAGAGTTACAAATCATTCTTCTACAGAGCTCACTGATGAAACCGTCAAAATGAAGTACATCGATGACGTCCAGGGTTTCAAAATAACATTGAACGAGTTCGTCATCAAGGACATCGCCATAGTAGCTCTCGAAGAAGACGCCATTCCATCGGTCTTCTTATTCGAGTCACCTTACAAATGGGAGCTCTTGTTGGAGAAGAACAAGAGCGAAAATCGTTGGCTTGAGCTCAATTTTTATGGCATATTATGGAGATGGGGCAACATCGCTTACAAAGATGGTAGAACTCTTCGCACCATCCTTGATGGCGCGGAAGTCTACGTCAAGGGAATCGAGAAAGCCAAATGGATGAGAAGAATACTGCCTGATCGGTACGACTAAAACTTATACTAAATTTGAATAGTTAAAAGAAATATACTTACCTTTTATATTTTTTTTTATTTTGATTATAGATTAGTTCACAACATCGAGGACGATGGATGCCTTTCGTTCAAACAGCTTCCGATGGATAGTAGCCCATGCAGCAATCATCTTCGACACATTGATGCAGTGTGCTCGTTAAGAAATGTACAAGCTATGAAACGATGGATGCTCGACAATCGGATGCACAAAGAAATTAATATGTACTGTTAATTCTTTGTTATTAATAAATGGTTTTTTATTTTTGCAAAATTGTTGTTCTTATTAAACTTACCATTCTCTAAATTTAATATTTTATACTTAAGAGTAATAAATTATTTGTATTCTAATCTATTTTATTATACATTCATTAAAAAGTTAATGTAATTTTGCATGTTGTATGGAGTCTCAGTTCCACTTTTACTAAAAATTTTTTTTTTTATTTTAAAGTACATTAGCTATAGTTTCAAAATTATTTTTTTTTCTCAAAATACTAAATAGTAGTTAAAACCTTAGAGTTCTAAGTTAGATTCAAAGATATGAGATGTGCTTAAGAAAATTAAATTAAATTTTGCAAAAGTATAAATAATAGTTCTTTCGTTCAAAGATCTTATTTCAGTTTATAACTTTTTTTGATGAAATATGAAAATATGACGGCTATGCTTTTGACAATTATTTTTTATTAATCTACTATTTAAAACAAACTATTAATCAAATTTTTATAGCTGTAAGTCCATTAGATCAAGAGAGAGGTATAGAATAATTCTTAAAATAGAGTTCGCTTAAGATCGTCTCTTCAAATAATAAGTTTTAGAGCTTTTTAACAACTTTAAGAAACTCAAATCATGGTTATAACGTATTTTTTACATAATTTAATTTCAAATATTAACTTAACCATAACAAAAAATGTTCAAGTGTAAATTTACTGGTTTTTCTTCAAAAAAGCTAATTTCGTGAGAACTTTTTTTTCTAGAAATTTAAAATAATCTATCCATGGGTTCAACAAGTATATTTTATTAATGTAATGGTTGAAACCAACGACTCGTTAAAATTTGATACTTATAAGTCTCTTAGATCAAGAGATATGAAATAATTTAGAAAAAAAGCCGAGTTGTCTATTTTTCGAATAATCAGTTTTAAGGCTTTCTCACAATTTTTAAAAGTCTTAAACTTTGTTTATAAAATATTTTTTATTTAATTTAATTCAAATATCAAATTAATCATTACAACACTAAATGTGAATTAACTTTTGTTTTAAAAAAAAAACTCATTTCAGTTGCAACTTTTTTTTCTGAAATTATTTATTACTCTAGCTATGGCTTCAATAAATATTTTGTATTGATCTACAAGTTGAAACTAATTTTGAGTTATAATTTCAAAGCTGTAATGCTATTAGATCAAAAGATATAGAATATTTCTTAAATTTTCTACGCTGCGAGTTGTTTCTCTAAATAATCAGTTTTGAGGCTTTTCAACAGCTTTAAGAAACTCAAACCATGTTTGTGAAATACTTTCCACATAATTTGAATTAAATATTCTATTCATTTGAGTTAAAAATGTCTGACTGTAACTTTTATTGGTTACGTCCAGAAAACTCAATGTTCGCTGTAACTTTTATTATCCATAAACTATATTAGCTATTGTTTTAACAATGATTTTTGTTGAATCATTATGTTTAATCAAACTATTAAAATAAAATCTCAAAGTTACAAGTCTTTGAGAGAGAATTCTATATTAAAAAAAAGTTAAGAATGCATACACATGGACATGCTCAAAAAGAAACAGAAAAAAAATAATTTGAACTACATTTTGATAATTTGGTGACCCTGATAAGGACCGATTTATTTCGATTTTGCATAGCTAGCAATCACCTGTGATCAGAGATTTGATTATTATGCAAATATAACCTATATTAATAAAAAAATATAATTCGTTGTGATTTAGTTCTCTCTCTCTCTCTCTCTCTCTCTCTCTCTCTCTCTCTCTCTCTCTCTCTCTCTCTCTCTCTCTCTCGGAGTAGTGGATTGGTTAACTAAATTTTTATTTACTGGCCAATGCACCATCATATCTTGTATTACCCGATCGGAAAAATATCGTGGCTAGTCACGATGGCACACAAGGCCCTCTAAAGGCAGCCTGGCGTGGCCCTTACTAATTTTATAACGGGGTAACACACGGCGCAAGCAGGACCCAGCCTTTTTACGTTGATATGCGCATGCGTCAACACAAACTATACATTGCTTTTTTCCTAACCAAAATTTAACTTTGTATAGTTTATGCTATATATAGATATATATTTCCTGCAGAGAAGACATTGCCTTCCAAGGACCTCGCTAGCGCCCCGTGACGCAGTGCCATCCTTTACTACAGTTTGCCTAGAGAGGGCCCTGTTAGGCTTTCTTGGCAATTAGTTGGGGCCAAGCCGGCGCCCTGTTATCATTTCCGATCGGGTAGCTTTAACTTTAAATTAATCTTGTTTATGCTTATTTTTGTATTATTTAGTCTTTATGTTTTCTTATTATTATATCTTTATCATGTTTTTTAATTCTATTTTTATTGTTAATAAGTTTTTACAACGTTTTGTTATTATTTTCAAAATATTATTTTCTTATTTTTGTTATGTATTTACATTGTACTACTTCATGTTGAGCCTTACGGGGTTGTACCCCAAGGTTAAACAAATTATTGTCAAATCAAATCTCTTCCTCCCTTCCTAAAAGCTAAATATTATATAGAAATTGTGATCACCTTTGTAGAAAGAGATCTGACAGTTTTCCTATTATAAAAATTAAGAAACCGCGATCACCTTTATACAAAGAGATCAGACAGTTTCCCTATTATAAAAAATTAAGAAACTGCGATCACCTTTGTAGAAAGAGATCTAAAAATTAAGAAACAACGATCACCTCATAGAGGGATCAGATTGTTTCTCTTTAAAAGAAAAAAATATTAAATGAAATAAACGAATAGTTTGCTGGCTCTTAAAAGGACCGATTTAACTTTTAATATATTCTTCTTTTTCTTGAAACACCATTCCAGTCGTCTGCCGATGTCATATTATTTCCTTTTTGGCTTCTTCTTCTTCTTATTGATCCATCATCTACCTCGTGCCAATCTAAAAAGTAATGTGACTGCAATGTCCGCTTCACGTCAATCAAAAAATTAAAATGATAACGTCGACTTCATTTTGCGTTACTGCATGCGCTGTTGGTTGATGATGACTCCACAGGATATACTGGCTGCTACTGAGACCTCTACTACTGCGCGCACTGTAGTCTGTGTCGCGTCTCTATCCCCACTGCTGCCTCGCTTCATTCGTACTATAAATTGGGACAGACTAGCATGATCGAAATCATTTTTTCATGCGTTATGAGAATCGTAAGCATGAAGGACAAAGCCTTGCCGCTTTTAATTCATTTGGATGTGCCGGACTTGGCGTTCATTCCGCCAAGTCCATCATCATCATCATCCTCAGATTTACCACTGCTAGAGTGGTCGCCTGAGTCGTCCGAGTCGCTGCAATAAGAGTCTTCCGAGCCTTTGCCAGACTCTCCAGAGTCACCCGATCCGGAGCCGTTGCCAGACTCTCCAGAGTCGCCAGACCCGGAAAGTCCAGCATCGCCAGAAACTATTCATCAACCGTCAGTTGAATTACAGGTGATTGATATTACTCAATCACCTCTAATTCAACCGTTTGTTGATGAAGTAGATGTATTGGTTGAAATTATAACCATTGTAGATGATGAGGATAATGATAAGCCACCCAGGAGAGGAAGGCTATTAATCTTCTAAAACTGTACGGATTAATTAGCCCTTTTCAGGGCTACAAATAATTTAAACGTTTGGAACAAATATTTCTTTTTGTCTTCAACATAGCTATTTTTTTCACATTATCATAATAGTATAGTTGTACAAAAAATTTTATTGTAGGTTAGTACTCTTGTGCATGTACAGTTGACTACGATTCAACTTTTCGGCCTATTCATAGATTGCTTATGAAAAATGTTTTAAAACAGGGCCGCCATGCATCAGTTGAGCTGATAGACATACTAAAAAAGCAGAAAATTTTTTTTATATAATTTAAGCATAGCAAAAATATGTCCAAGTGTAAATTACTTGTTTTTCCTCAAAAAACTAATTTTGTGAGAACTTTTTTTTCTAAAATTTTAAAGTATTCTAGCTATGGTTACAACAAATATTTTCCATTAATCTACTAGTTGAAACTAACTTTTAGTCAAAATTTCAAAGCTATGAGGGTCTTAGATCAAAAGATATGGAATAATTTTAAAAATTTCAACGACAAAAGTCATTTTTTCAGATAATGAGTTTTGAAGCTTAGGAATACCTTTAAGAAGCTTAAACCATGTTTTTAAAGTATTTTTTATTTTATTTAATTCAAATTAATCATTACAACAAAATGATTAGATGTGAATTAACTTTTATTTTTCAAAAATACTCATTTCAGTTGAAACTTTTTTTTCTGAAATTTTAAAGTATTCTAGCTATGGTTACAACAAGTATTTTCCATTAATCTATTAGTTGAAACTAACTTTGAGTAAGAATTTTAAAGCTATAAGGCTTTTAGATCAAAAGATATAGAATAATCTTTAAAATGGCAACGATTCTAGTCATTTTTTTGAATAATGAGTTTTGAAGCTTATGAATACCTTTAAGAAGCTTGAACCATGTTTTTAAAGTATTTTTTTTTTATTTTATTTAATTGAAATATAAAATTAATCATTACAACAAAATGACTAGATGTGAATTAACTTTTATTTTTCAAAAATACTCATTTCAGTTGAAACTTTTTTTCTGAAATTTTAAAGTAATCTTTGAGAGTATATATACATATATATAATTATTGTTGAAAACGAATAAATCGTTCCAACGTTTAAAAAATTGGTGGCCCTGAAAAGGGCCGATTGTTTCATATTATTTTGTTTCCTCAAGCAAATCCGCGACTGCTCTGTCCATTTCTGCCTGCACTCTTGGATCTCTCAAGTTGATATCCAAAAAATTCTGGATATTAGCTTGAGAGTCTTTCATATAAGGCGGTGGTGGTGAATAAACTGGCACTTCTTCGGGACGTACATGGTTTCCTTCTGCTTCCATCTCCGCGATGGCTCTGCGAAGGGCATTATGGCGCTTAATTTTCTTAGTGCTGTGACAATTTTTCTTCTTACAAAGCTGTTGCTTGTTAGCGTCCATAATGCCTTAATGAAGCAGTAAAAAAGAAACCGTCTTCTTATAGTCTTTCATACAGCCGTGGCGCACCAATCATATCGTGCGAGCAAGCTGCGGCGCACCAATGGTGCGTCACTATGCTTCATCCCCTCTTTACAGCTTGCGTTTCGTTAATTCGGTTCGCCTTCCCCCACTCTCCAACTAAATTTACGAAGTTCGCGCACATGAAATATATTAGGAACACTTTCTTGCTAATGTAAGAATATTAAATATTCTTTTATTATCATTCAAAAATCTGTATAAATTAGCTTCAATACATTTAATAGTAAGAACGATCTCACTCAATTAAAATATTGGTGGAGTTCATCCACCACTAGATTTCATATACTTTCGCATTCTTCCAAATACTATAATAATTAACTTTGATAATTTATTCAAATATTCAAGTTTCATATAAATCTACGAAATTCAATAAATATATCCATTTTAATTTAGTCCTGGTGAAAGCCAGGACTTAACATTGTATTACTTAGGGCCCTATATTTTTATTCAATGTCCATTTTTTGAGCCCCTCTTTTTTTATTCTTATATTTTCTTGGGCTTTATATTTTTTTGGGCCCAAAATTTTTTTTGGTCTCTATATTTTTTTGGGCCCTACATTTTTCTAGGTCCTATTTTTTTTGGGCCCCTTATTTATTTGGGCCCAATATATTTTTGATTCTTATATTTTCTTGGGCTCTATTTTTTTTGGACCCAATATTTTTTTGGTCACTATATTTTTTTAGCCTTCATATTTTTTTAGCCTTTATATTTTTTTGGGGCCTACATTTTTCTAGGTCCTATTTTTTTTGGGGCCTCTTATTCATTTAGGCCCAATATATTTTTGATTCTTATATTTTCTTGGGCTCTATATTTTTCTGGGCCTTTTTTTGAGCCCAAAATTTTTTTGGGTTCTATATTTTTCTGGGCCTTATTTTTTTGGGCTCTATATTTTTCTGGACCTTATTTTTTGGACCTCATATTTTTTTGGATCATATTTTTTGAGCTCTATATTTTTCTGGGCCTTATATTTTTTCGGGCCCTACGCTTTTCTGGGTCCTATTTTTTTAAGTCTCATATTTTTTGGGGCTTAATATTTCTTTTATTCTTATATTTTTTGGGCTCTATATTTTTCTAGGCCTTATATTTTAATGGGCACTTCATTTTTCTGAGTCTTATTTTTTTAGGCCTAAAATTTAATTAGGCATATTAAACTATTAATTTCGATAGCGTCAGTTAATATATATTTTAGTAAATATTATATTTTTTATTATATATTCGGATTCAACTATTACACAAGCTAAAACACATAAATATATACGATACCTCTTAACATATCTTTTACAATATCTCTTTATAAACAATTTTTTTTTGTATAAATTATGTTCTAATCATTTTTATCCTCTCTATTGAAAATAGCGTTGTCGCCTAAAAATAATTTCAAATTATTTAAATATTTTGTCCTTGAAAGAGCAACATATAATTGTCCATGACTGAAAACTGGTGACGGAAAATAAACACCAACTCTTTCATAAGATTGTCCTTGGGATTTATTAATAGTCATTGCAAAACCTAATCTAATAGAAAACTGTTTTCGTTGCATATTAAAAGGAATTTCTTCCGTATGGAGATAAACTTATTCTTGGAATGAAAACTAATTTACCTTTGTTTTGACCACTTGCTAATTCCGCTTGGGTGGAATATTTAAACAATTTTCTTACTATCAACCTTGTTCCATTATAAAAACCCTCATTTGCATTCAAATTTCTTAAAAGTATTATGATAGCCCCTGCTTCTAAATGTAATTTGTGGTGGAAGTCTATTAGGAGATAACTTATTTGAAAATTCTGCAGGTAACATAATATCTAAATTTTCTTTGTTATAATCTTCAGCTGTATCAATACTTAAATATTCAACCTTTTATTATATTGAAAACATTGTTATTGATTTCAGTAACATTATTATTTTTAGGAGCCAAAATAACTTTATCCGTTAGATTCGTATTGTTCATTTGTATTGTTTTCCGAATGTTTCTTCAATAAGATTTTCTTTAATGATAAAATTATCTGGTATAGCACTTAGTTTATCATCATCTTCAAAAACATTGCAACGTTTTCCTTCTTCAATATCTAATAACCATGTTTAAAATTATTATTATTTTCTGAAACTCGCAGGTTTCCATTTAACGTCGTACGCATAAAATTTTGCCATAATAAACTAAATTTAACCGAATTTTCAATAATGTTCATACGGCTTCCATGTCGAACAATTGATAATGTTTTCCTAAAATCTCCTGATACAACCACAGTTTTATCGTCGAAGAGTTGATCTACATCGCATATATCTTGAAAAAGACGATCAACTACCTCAAAGGCAAATTTCCGAAGTCATGGATATTTCATCCCAAATTATTATTTGTGTTTCCTTAATTTTTTTCCTTCTGCGGAGTTAGGCATAACATTACAAGTTGTAGAATTTGTTATATTTAACGGTATTTTAAATGTGGTGTGCACTGTTTTTCCATCGACTAATGAATTCGTTGATATACCTGTCCAAGCCACACATAAATGACGCATAGTGTGATATTCGAAATAAGCTATTAAGATGTTAAGTAAATAACTTTTTCCACCTCCGCCTGGTCTATCTATAAAAATACATTTTTCTTTACTTTGGTTGCTTGAACTTTTTATAGTAGGGTCGAATATTTGCCTTTGTTTCTCTTTTAAAGAATTTATTTTCATTTCCAATCCATCAAGAATATTATTATTATGATTCAAAATTGCTTCATCATTATCTTCTTCTATATATGATAATTTCTTAAAACAATAGCAAAATAAAAAAAAAAAATTTTTTTATTTTAATTTTAAAATAATATGTTTTTATCATTTATAATCATTAATTGATATCCCAGTAACTAAAAAATATCGATAAATGAGCTTAATTAACCCTTCTTTACCAATTATAGCAAAAATAAAAAAAATGAAAGTCGATGGAGTTACATCAATTTAATATACAATCAGTTATATATTAACATGAATATGGTATAAAATAATGGTAAATAATAAGTATACACGGTGAGAAACAATAACAATAAGAATGCCACTTTAATGTCCGTTTACTTTTATAATTTTAAATTTTAAATTAAAAAATATGTAGCTAGATTGTACAAAAAATTACAACACAGAACAATGGTAGGGTTTAAAGTAATTATAATTGTTCTGATGTTATAAGCTAGATTTTTAAAATTATGTCGCATAGGTTTTAATAAATGATAGATAATAAAACAATTGAAATATGCAAAAAAATATTTTCTTTTACAACTCCGTCGACAAAATTTTGACACGGGAGAACAGGTTTAAATTACATCTTCATACAAGGAGGGACATTGATAAGCCTTAATTGAAATATTTTTCCATTATTTAATATCTAAATAAGAAAGTAACTTTGGAAATTTTATGAACGAATGTATTTATTTCATTTTATGAACGATAGAATTTTTGAAAATTCACCCTGAAAAGTCGATGGGGTTACGAATTTTGGTACTTATAAATGTCTTTTATTGAGTTAAGTTAAATTATCTATCCTTAATATCTGTGACTTATGTTTTTTTTAATTATCTTTCTCATTATTATTATTCCCACTATCTTTTTTCCGTTCACCCTCCGCAAATTCCCTCTCTCCCTTCCCTTCACTACTCTTTCATCTTCTTTCCCCTTCTCCCTTTCTTTTTCTTCTCTTTCTTTGTTCTTTGCTCTTTCTCGTTTTTTTTCGCTCTTTTTTCCATCTGAATCATTTCAAGATTTGAATTCTTTCGTTCACGATACATTCTCATGATCTTTTTTTGTTGTGCTAATAAATGCATTTCTGAGTTTTTTTCAACAAGTGTATATTTAAATTCAGTATTTCCTTTTAAAAAAAAATCAGGTGATAAATCACCTGATTTATCAGGTGATTTATCATGCCAAAACATCATGTAACGATTTTTTTTGTTTTTACACGTTTCAAACCATGCTTAGTCAATTCAGAACAGTTTTTGAAAATTTTGAACTTAGAAATTTTTTTGTAAAATTAGTAAAAATTTTTTTTAAGTTCAAAAATTTCAAAAATTTCACCAGGGTTTCATATGTATAAAATATATATGTGAAGATATTATAATTTGAAACGAACCCGAAATTTGTTTTTAAGCATGTTTCACAAAAAGATTATTTTTAATTTCATCGTTCAAATTCATAGTCATATATTAAGGTCAAGAATGTAAACATAAGAGCCGTTCCCTAATGATATTACACGTCACACGTAACTCGTTACACGTTTTAAAATTTTTTTCTGATGTCTACTGAATTCATTATCTAAACGATACTTAAATTGGAAATTATACGTGATACTCACGGTCACCTATAGAGCCGAGCTTTCCTTACAATTTACATACGATTTAGGACATTCTTTACTTTTTTCCTTAGGTAAAAATATACTATTTAAAGTGAAATATTCTTGGAAACAAACCTTAAGTTTTCTATTGTTTTTTCAATGTTTCTGGTTCTATATCGTTACTTTATATTTTTTAGTTTCACTGATTTATAGTACAAAGTAAATCCATGTTTAAAATTTATTTTTTGTTGTTGTTTTTGCTACTTTCATTTCAAATATTAAACTACATATATTTGCTCTTTATTGAAAATCGGTGAAGTTAATTATATGCATTTAATGGAACAGAACTCCATGAAGAATGAACATGTATTAAACTTAGCCGTATATTGTATGTGTAATAAACTTAAGCTTTTCTTTAATATTTGTTTACATATACAATAACGTATATTTAAATTCAATATTTAAAAGTTAATTTACTCTTTAGTGAATTTTAAATATCATTGTAATTAAAATATTTATTAAACCAAATATGGTTAAATACTTAAAAACTTGTAAGTATTTTAAATTAAATTGTTTAAATACATAAAAATAAAAAATAATATACTTTTAATGGCTTAATAGATGTTGATACACTACGTGGAGTAAGAGAGAAAAAAAAATTCACATCTTAATGTTATCTTGTAATAATCTTTTAATTTTAATTTTAAATTTAAAATCTTTGATAATATAGATAATATAGAAGAAGGAGGGGGAATTGAGAAGGTTATATTTTGAGAGTCTGACAGCAGCGAAAATCTTTTATAATATACACTGAAAAAAGGTTAGTATCCCACTAGCGCCGCGTGTCGATAAACAGCAGCTCTCAAGTTTTGAATATATGTTTTCCTAATTCCGGGCAACATATGTCCTAAACGGTCGTCCTAAATCAAAGGGCGAGGCATATACTCAACGTTTGCGTCACATATGAGCTGTGTCGCGCGAGTGCTTTCCAAAAGCGGACAACATACGTTCTAAATCGAAAGGGCACGTGGTGGCTCGCCGTTAGAGCATCGTGTATCCGCAAGAGGGAGCATGGTTTACGATAACTTTTGGACATACTATGAAAGTCTACACTTGACTTCCTTTTAGACTGAATAAAAATTTGTTTATTCACAACTATCCTATTTTATATTAAAGTAGAGTTCAGTGAAGTAGTGGCTAAGGCGCGTTACTCTTATTCATGTTGGCACGGGATCGATTCCCCGTCTGGTCACTTTTTCGCTGTCTCTGCTGTGGGCTGACACCACGTTAAATAATACGTCAAACTGTGTTGTATTAAATGAATTTCTATGTGTTAAAAAGGGCAGTAATGCCCGTGAATATAATTTAAAAAAAAGTGATATCACTATTTTCTACGAATCTCCGGTTTTTCTGATTCGTGCATTTTTTAGGTGTTACGTGTAATTTTTCTTGTAATAAGATTTGCATTTTCTATTGGTTCCTATATAATTAGTAGTTATTATATATCAAACTGAAACTACCTTTTTATACAATTCTTGAGTCCTACGGATCTGCCCATTTTTTCGTAAAAGAAATAGCAATTTTTTATTGAGTCCTATATAATTAGTAGTTATCATATACACGCACTTTTTTCGGGCCTCATTTTTAGGTTTTATTTGGGCTTTAGTATATGTATTTCTCTCTTCATCTATGTTTCACTATACTTTGCTTAATTATCTTTCTTTCACTCTCTATTCTTTCTTTCTTCATTTTTCTCTTACCCACTCTATCTTCAGCTACCCTTCTTAATTTTCTCTTTCTTTTCAAGTATACTTTTATTATGATATATTATAAGAGTCTACACTTAACTAGCTTCTAGACAAAAGAGAAAATTTTTTGTTAACAGTGTATCTCTAAATGCAGCTAAATTTAACATAATCAGCTCATTTTTAACTGACATTTTGTCAATTTTTATCTACATTTTGTATAATTTAACTGACTTTAAGAATAAATTCAGATAATTTTCAGCTAAATTTATCTTACTTCTGCTAAGTTTCAACTGACTTTTAGCTAACTTTTATAAAACTTGTAGCTATTTTCTAGCCAACTTTTAGGTAACTTGTAGCTTCTATTTTAACGAATTTCAGCTAAATTTCAGCTATATTATAGGCCGCACTTGATTCTTATACACGGCGGCAGCGTTGACAGCGGTGGCGAAAACTTCTTATGCTGCAAAGAGATATAGATCTTTCTATATAATGTAGTTTTAAAAAACATTTAGTCGTTGAATCCCCATATTATAAAATTTTTATTTTCCACCCTTTTATTTAATAACACCCATTTTCTACTGATTTTACATCCATTTTATACCTTTTTTCAACCCTACTCCTGCCCAACAAAAATAACTGCTGATACTCAAGCTACAAGTATTTTTACTTGGGTATCAGCAGTTATTTTTGAGCTAAATACTGAAATCACGTTCATGAATTTGAACCTTGTAGATAAATCTCAATCTTGTGAATACTGGAGATTATCAAGTTCTAATTTTATTCTTGAATTTACGCTTGCGCACATGGTGAAAAAAAACACTTAAATAAAATGTACTAACTTCAGTCAGTAGTCAAGAAAACATTACCAGTCGTTTTTTAATTGATACTCAGTATATAAATTAAGACGACCTATATTAGTACATCTTTTAACGCGACTTATCCAAAAAATTATTTGGTATGGTACCGAATTTTTCCGTACTACAGAACTTAGTTATCTTATACTAACATATAACCTATATAGTACTGCGGCGCTGTCAAGTATGAAACTTCAATATAATTAATACCTAATAACGAAAAACCATTGAATTGTATAACAATTTTTAAAAGTTGATAAATATAATGTAAATTATATAATATATAACAATTTTAAATTACTAATAATTAATTTTAAACTCAAAAGCTAACTATTTTAAAACGGAGTATGGCAGATAAACATGTATCGTTTAATTCCTTAAATATCACGAATTAGAAAATTAATTATTAGTAATTTAAAAGTGTTATATACTATATAAATAATTCTATATCAACTCTTAATTTTAGTAACAGAAAAAGCTGCACCAAAAGAGATTAAAAATCACATTTTCTGCGAAATATTGCCCTTGAATCGAGAAGGTGAAATGCCAGTCTTAGTACCGATAAAAACGGTACTAAGCATAAAAAAATACCTCAGTACATAAATTAGATATACTACATTTAGTACCTATTTTAACAGTACTTTCCTTTCTCCGTGCAGTTGTTAGTTCCAGTAAACGTCAAACACTGTTTTCGATTATTTCATGGTTCCTGATTGTAGCTGTTTGTACGTGTTTGTACCTGTGTGTACGTGTCTGTACCTGTGTGTACGTGTGTGTACATGTGTGTACGTGTTTGTACGTGTTTGTACGTATCTGTACGCGACTGCACGTGTGTATAAGTGCGTGTACGTGTTTGTAAGTGTTTGTACGTATGTGTACGTGTATGTATGTGTTTGTAAGTTTTCGTACGTGTCTGTACGTGTCCGTACGTGTTTGTACGTGCCCGTACGTGTTTGTACATGTTCGTACGTGTTCGTGCGTGTTTGCACGTGTTTGTACGTGATTGTGTGTGTTTGTACATGTCTGTACGTATTTGTACATGTTTTTACATGTGTACATATTTCTTTATGTTTGTTCCTATCTGTACGTGTTCGTACGTGTTTGCATGTGTTTGTACGATATTGTATGTGTTCGTACGCGTTTATTCGTGTGCGTATGTGTTTGTACGTGTACGCTTGGCTATGTGTGTGTACGTGTTTGTACGTGTATGTACGTGTTTGTACGTGTATGTACGTTTTGCTACGTGTGTGTACGTATTTGTACGTGTGATTACGTTTTTTCACGTGAGCGTACGTGTTTGTCTGTATGTGTACGTGTGTGTACTTGTTTGTATGTGTCTGTACGTGTTTGTACTTGCGTACGTGTTTGTACCCTAGCGGAAAAAAATAAAGAAAACTAAAGAAAACAGTATATAACAGCAGGTAACAGCATAAAAATGTCAGAATTGAGACAAAGACAACAGTTCATAACTGTTTTCTTTAGTTATCAGTCGATATTATCAGTTTTCTCCAGTTATGTTCCGTTCCCTTCACTTTTTACGTGGAAAAAAATATATTTTTTCAACTTCCTTCACTTTTTTTCGGCTTGAAACAATTAATAACTGTTTTCTTCAGTTATCTGCCAATATTATTAGTTTTCTCCAGTTATGCTCCGATTTCTTCACTTTTTACGTGCGAGAGAAAAATACGTTTTCAACATTCTTCACTTTTCTTCGTTTTAAAATAGTTAATAACTGTTTTCTTCAGTCATCTACCATTATTATCAGTTTTCTCCAGTTATGTTCCGTTTTCATCACTTTTTACGTGCAAAAAGAATATTTTTTTCAACTTTCTTCACTTTTTCTTTGTTTAAAACAGTTATTAACTATTTCCTTCAGTTACCTGCCAATATTATCAGTTTTCTCTAGTGATGTTCTGTTTTGTTTACTTTGTATGCGGAAAGAAACAATTTTTGTTTAACTTCCTTAATTTGTCTTCGTTTTAAAACGTTATGTAACTGTTGTCTTTAGTTTCCTCCAGATTTCTTCACTTTCCAACAAGCGTGTTCGGAATATAACTGTTTTCTGCATTTTTCTTCAGATTTCTTCACTTTGTCAATGGCTTTTATATTTGAAAAAAATGTTCAAAAATGAATATAATTGTTGATAATTGCAGATAATTGTATAGAACTATAGAAAACTGATAAAAACAGAAGAAATCTGAAGAAATCAGAAGATAACTGTTGTCTTTGTCTTAATTCCGACATTTGTCAACAGTTAATTTCCATTTTCTTCAGTTTTTATCTATTTTCTTCAGTATTCTCCTGATTTTTTCAGTTATTAACTGTTGTCTGCATTTATTTTTTTTCGCTAGGGTACGTGGTCGCACGTATTTCACATGTGATTACACACGATTATACATAGTTATACACCTTGACAGATAATAGCACATGCTCGTTTACGCTTATATACGGACATTGATATATACATACACTCACACGTTGTTGATAATATTACTATTTAGAATTAAGTTAATTATTTCTATAATAATAAGAAAATTTAACGAAGACGACGACCGTTGTGTTTATGATGATGTCGTTGACGATTACGTTGAAAAGGGTGACTTTGTCTTTTGGTTTCAACGATTATAGTATTTATTGGATCATAATTAATTTTTTTTATCAATGTGCTTTTAATGTTCTGTGAAGTGTGTGCGTGCGTGCTCAAAAGCATATTTTTACGAAACTTAGTTATAAGGACGTCCCGTCCAAGTCTGTTTATTTAGGACTGATCAGTAAGGCTTTTAAAATTATTTTAAACTGACTGTGCCTTAGACGTTTGTATTAGCTTTTTATTTATTGTCATTGATTATACAATATGTTGATAAAATTCTGAAAGTTACTTTAAACATAAGTTTCGTGAATAATCATAATCATCTGTTAAATTTACGGTTTATTCGTGTGCAGCTATACATGATATATTCCTGATTTGAAATTGATTATCTTGCTTTAGTTCACTGTACATGCCTTTACGGTAATACTACAAATTTTTATTATCTTAAGTTCAGTATAAGTAAACATTAATAAATGTTTAAGTTTTGGTGTAAAACGTTATTTTAATTTATTTTTACAACTTTCACTTGATTTGAATTTTTTAAAACATTGTGTCAATTTTTCTTAAACTTCAACTTACTTTTTTAAACATTCTTTTAATCTTACTATGATATCATCTTTTCTATTTCTTGATAAATTGTAGTTGACATTTTCAATTTTTTTATTTTTCAACTTCCTCCAAACTTGGTGTGCGCGATCATTTTAACATGTTTTACTTTACGCGTGATTGCGAATATTTATACTTAATTACAAAGATAAAACGATTAGTATTATAAGCGTCTAAATATATAATTTTTTCAAATAGGTTTAAAATGTATCTATTGAAATCTAAATAAAACGATTAGTTTTATAAGCGTCTAAATGTATAATTTTTTCAAATAGGTTTAAAATGTATCTAAGCGGTCTCTTAAAAGTTTAAGTCAGTTACACATGAAATCATGAGAAATCAATTGTATAACGTGCATCAATTCTATACCTGTATACAAGGCCCGAATTCATAGTCGTGTCTTGAGCATTAAGTATGACTTAAAGCTCAAGTATCGTTACTTGAGTATCATATATCAGCTGTTACTTTAATTGAGCGCTACATGAAGAAGTTACTACAGTTAGTTATGAAACAAAATCACACAGAGAAGGTACTCGTCGGTAAAAATATAACTCTCAATTAAAGTAACAGCTGTTACTCAAGTAACAATACTTAAGTTTAAAGTCATACTTAATGAATAGAATATATAATTATTCCTTATTCGTATCAACACATAACAGCCCTAATATCTTTTAGTTCTATTTTTCAAAGTCATTCTTCATAATTGGACTCTGAAACTTTAACTTCTTAAAGGTGTTTCTGAGATTTATATGGTTCTTCAAAATTTTCTAAATCTTTCGATACGAATCTTACACGAAAAGATAAAGACAGACGTTCAGATCAAACGTACACTCCACCTTACAATTTAACTTTTTGGATATAAAAATTCATTGGTAAAATGTCTAAGCATCCGTAGATTGCAATCTTCAAAGTTGAATTTTGAAAATTTATATTTACTATCACTCCACATTGCGAATTCTAATTGTATGAAGAAATTCAACCGAGCGACGCCAGGAGCAAGGTATTGTATGCTAGTATATGAATAATTCAGATAAATCATGGGCTTTATATATGCAAAAAATACAAAGCATTATGAACGAAACAATTCATAAAACAACAGTTTTTACGCTAATGGAATTACATATAGGCAAAAAACCTACAAGAATATGGGAGAAATACTTTAAAATTGAAAATAACAAGATTTCATACGATAGAAAAATTTTCTTTGCAAAAAATAAAATACATAAAATAAAAAATAGAGCAAAAATTGAAAATGCAAAAATCATATATTTTTCATTTGATTTGAACGATAAAGTCCTTCTAAAATCATTAAATGTATCGAAAGCTGATGATGATAAAATATATAAATTTTATTATACATATGAAGGCCTATATATAATTGAAAAAATAATAGCCCAAGATACGTATCTATTAAATGATATGGAAAACGTAGAACGTGGAAAGTTTCATATAGGACATTTAAAACTGTTCTACGAGGCTATTAATAAAAATTTAAAAAATAACACAGGCCCACAAAAAAAAGATATCTGCACTTTTGACCAGATATACATTTTCTAACGTATTTTTTGACGCTGAATCTAAATCTGCTATAAAAAAATAGCCTTCTGCCAGATGTTTTAAGGATAATGAGAAAAAACACCATTTTTTGAGGTTTTTTAGGGTTTTTCATAATTATAAAATAAAAAGAGCAGAAATAAAATCATTCCAACTTCAGAATTGAATTCTACAGGAAAAAATACGTCGAAAACCATGTCTTGAATATTTTTTACAACTATTTTGCAACTCCTCATACGGAATTAAAAACACTAAAAAACGAAAAAAGGCTACGTTCGTTCTAAATTTGATTCGAAATCGATTAAAATTTGATTCCGTAACTTTATAACAGTAAGTAAGCATTATAAATGGTATTCTGAAGATTTTCGAGGTCGCTGATCATGAATTTGATGTCAGATTTTTCAAAATACCACTCCCAGGAGACGTTAACAAGTAACATATGGGATAAATTTAATGATTTTTTAGAAAATCTTTGTTTTTAATACCATTTTGACGGTTTTCTGTGACGTGGTATATGGAAATAGCCTTGCGTTTTTGGGCGTGTATTTTATTTTAAATGTATTTTTTTTTATTTCCCAAAATATTTTTTTTTTTTTTCTCAAGTCTTAATTTTTTTCCCTCACGTATTTTTTTCGTTATTTTTTTTAA
The DNA here is from genome assembly GCA_017163975.1 of Anastatus disparis. Taxonomy (NCBI): domain Eukaryota; kingdom Metazoa; phylum Arthropoda; class Insecta; order Hymenoptera; family Eupelmidae; genus Anastatus; species Anastatus disparis. Next base: position 783,141 of record JAFFSR010000360.1, read on the forward strand.
CGCTTAGTTCCTACGCTTTATACAAAGCTTCGCTTCTTTCGGGCGTCTCTAGACGGCACTATTGTTTTTTTGTCCTTCAAGTAGTAAAAATGTTAAAATAATTTGAATACTGTAATTTTTGCATGATAAGATTTATTAATTAGTTTTATGTACAAAGTTTTAACACACAATAATAGAATTATTCATAAATTTGTATGTTCATCAGAAGTACATTCAGTAATTTGTACACCACTATTCTTATTTTTATATTGTACCAAAGTAACTATTGGTTGATGGTAACTAAAATATGATAAAAAAGTTTTCAAATCTATTCTTATAGAATTACAATTCACACGATTTATTAACAATCTACAGAAAGCGGGATAAATGAAACAGCACATCGCAACGGATATAAGAGAAAGAGATAGAAAGCGATGACTGATATAAGTGAGAGAGAGACAGAAGGCCACGCACACTGAGTTAGGGAGAAATGGGGATGAGAGGCAGTGTGACGTACTAGCACGATATGTATACACGCGCGCCGCAACTGCCATTCTGTATACCTATATATATCGTGTAACGCTTTTAAAATCTGACGCTTAGCACGGATAAAGTGGCCGCGCGGCGAGCGCCCAAAACGTCCGTATAAAAGCTTCGCTTCAACAAGATTAACTTGGAATGTTGTGTGTGAATTGGACTCAGAATCGATCATCAGTGACACTAGTAAGCCCCGGTAAGGTATTTTTAGTTAATTTTAAGATATTGTCGTATTAAATTCATTTTCGCTTGGGTACACGTTTTTCATCAAATGATCGATCTAAAGGGTTTCCAGCACGTTTTTGTCCCCTTTTCGAAGTTGTATCTCTTTTTATCATCCAGCAGTAATCTGCCAACATATTTATGCCCCACCTTCCTTGAAATCTGCGTTCAAATTCTTTTAAGTCTTGGTGAAACCTTTCACATTGCTTTTCACTAATGTCACCGTTATTTTTAGGAAATTGATCAATATGAGAATCAAGAAAATGAAGTTTTAAGTTCATTAGGCAGCCTAATTTCTGGAAATTACGTACCATTCTTTTAACAATATTTATGCAATCCACATCTTTTGTGTTACCCAAAAATTTTGTTGACACCTCTTTAAAGCTTGACTATGCTGCTTTCTCCACATCATTCATACTTTTGTCAAAGTTTTCATCTCTAAATAAAGTACAGATTTCAGGACCGTCAAAAATGCCTTCGTTTAATTTAGTATCTGATTTCTGATGAAATACTTTTTCTAAGTATTCAAAACATTTGCCATCTTTGTCCAATGCCTTGGCAAATTGTTTCATCCACCCAAGCTTTATATGCAGAGAAGGTATCAAAATTTTGGACGGATCCAAGAGAGGTTCTTTAAGAATATTCTGTTTTCCATGTCCAAATAACTCTCTTGGTGGCCAATTTTTTTTTGTAGTAATTTATTCTATCTCTACTATTAAACATACACAAATAACATGGATACTTAGTGAATCCAGATTGTTGTCCTAGAATCATAGTTATGATTTTTAAATCCCCACATATTTTCCATTTGTGGTTCTCGTATTTTATTTTTGTCAAGAGCAATTCAAGATTAAAATACTCTTCTTTCAGTACAGTTCAATGTGCTAACAGTATAAAAGCATACTTGATTGTGTTATGAAGAATAACAGCTTTAAGGCTGCCTTTAATGAATCAATAAATAGCCGCCAATTCTCAGGTTTCTAAACGTTTGGTTAAAATTCATCTATAAGTCCTTTTACATTAGTGCAATATACTAGATTTGAATCTTCCTTGAAGTATTTAGGAAGCTTTCTTCTCGATTGCGGTATATGCTTATTTTAGTACCTCCCGTCAACATATTTCTCCCCTTTAAGAGGCGACCGTATCATTCTGTACTTGTCTAATCTAAATTTTCGTTATTATAAATAAATAAAATATTTTCATGGAAAAGTAAGACAACCGCCCAATAGAGCAAAAGACAAGCAAACGATTCTTTTCTATGAAAAAATATGAAATTTTCATTATTTTTCGAGTGAAGTCTGAAACGAAAAAACAGCTCAATCAACTCAATCAAGTTCGATTGTTTTTCCGTTTCAGACTTCACTCGAAAAATAATGAAAATTTCATATTTTTTCATAGAAAAGAATCGTTTGCTTGTCTTTTGCTCTATTGGGCGGTTGTCTTACTTTTCCATGAAAATATTTTATTTATTTATAATAACGAAAATTTAGATTAGACAAGGACAGAATGATACGGCCTCCTCTTAAGTCTGAAGCTAGTAATTCTGATTGTTCTTTAGATAAACCAATCTTTCTCATTAAATCGTTGAGACTTTCTTGGCCATATTTTTCAACAGTTCACTCTTTAATGATAAGCACATACTCTTCATTATTATTTTCTTCACTTTTATCGGACTCGTCAGAATCCTCCTCATCTATTGCGTTATCATTGTTGTCAATTTTTTGTTAATTAATTTGATTTGACAAATCGTCATCTACATTTAGCACGCCCAAACCTGTTGTAAAACCATCTTGCGACTCTTTATCCTCGGATGCTTCCACAAATAATTTTTGTGGAAACTAGGATAAACTATACTTTTTTTAAAATTTTGCTTATACTTTAATTTTTCTGTACTTTATTTAGAGATGAAAACTTTGACAAAAGTATGAATGATGTGGAGAAAGCAGCATGATCAAGCTTTAAAGAGGTGTCAACAAAATTTTTGGGTAACACAAAAGATGTGGATTGCATAAATATTGTGAAAAGAATGGTACGTAATTGCCAGAAATTAGGCTGCCTAATGAACTTAAAATTTCATTTTCTTGATTCTCATATTGATCAATTTCCTAAAAATAACGGTGACGTTAGTGAAAAGCAATGTGAAAGGTTTCACCAAGACTTAAAAGAATTTGAATGCAGATTTCAAGGAAGGTGGGGCATGAATATGTTGGCAGATTACTGCTGGATGATAAAAAGAGATACAATTTCAAAAAGGGGACAAAAAACTGGAAACCCTTTAGATCGATCATTTAATGAAAAACGTGTATGCGAGCGAACATCATTTTAATACGACAATATATTAAAATTAACTAAAAATACCTCACCGGGGCTTACTAGTGTCACTGATGATCAATTTTGAGTCCAATTCACACACAACATTCCAAGTTAATCTTGTTTCCATATACCACATCACAGAAAACCGTCAAAATGGTATTTAAAACAAAGATTTTCTAGAAAATCATTAAATTTATCCCATATGTTATACTACTTACTTGTTAACGTCTCCAGAAGGCTATTTTTTATAGCAGGTTTAGATTCAGCATAAAAAAAAACGTAAGAAAATGTATATCTGGTCAAAAGTACAGACATCTTTTTTTGTGGGCCTGTGTAATACTCAAGTAATATTTTAAGTTAAAATAAAAAATACAAGTAAATGAAAAAACGCAGAAAAGATGAAAAGAAATACACCGTATACTAGCTATATGGTAACAACGTGTATTAGTATTCATACGTGCCTACACTTGTAGTACAGAAAATGTCAAAGTCAACGACCAAAAATTTTTTGCACTAAAACAAGTGTAACAAATAGAGGATCCTACAATGAGAAGTGGTAACTTGAGTAATGTAATTTATCCAAGTACCTCAAAGTTCATCCAATCGAGGCCCATGGATTTCGCCAAACCTGGGTATCATTATTATACCAAAAACTTCAAGGTGGATAAAACCACAAATACTCCAGCAGATCACAACTGGGAAAAAACATAAAAAAGAGAGAAAATGAAAGAAAAATAAATAATAGAGTAGAAGATGAAAAACTGTTTATCAGTCAGTTTGAATCTAAAAGTGGATATGGTACAAATAAAATTTTTTATGCTGATTGGAGGTTAGCTGAATAGAGGATAAAACAAAAAAGCATAAACACGAATAGGAACGATTTAGAAAATGCTGAAGAAAATATTAAAAAGTGAGTACAAAAACAAGAGAAAAAGAACAAAAAACAAAAAAATAAGAGTAAAAAGATAATGCCATTAGAATTAAAAAGAAAAACTAGTGCTTTATTTACAAAACAAAAGGAAAAATAGAAAAATAAAAAGAAAAAGCAATGTAGTTAGTGAAAACGAATTTTTTTTTTTATATAGTGTGTAAAAATTTTAAGTTTAAATAAAAAGAAGAACATGAAAAATTAAACATGAATGTAAAAAAGAAAATTAATTAATTTTTAGTCTGAAAAAAAATGAAAAAAAGTTTGGTTTATTCAAATTAATTTTTAGTTAAACTTTATAATAAAAGAAGAAAGACTTTTTGTTTTAATTCGTTAAAAAAAAAATAAATTTTTTAATTTGTTTCAGTTTAAAAAGAAAAGTGATAACCATTTTGTAGTAGTTAAGAAAAGTAAAAGTGAAAAAGAAAATTTTTATTTTTGTATATTGTTTTAGTAAAAATAAAAATTAAATTAAGAAACAGTTGATTAAATAAGGGAAATTTCTTTGTTTTTATTAAAGAAAAATTGTCATGTTCCGTAAAATTTTTAAAAAAGAAAAAGAATAAATTTTATTGTTATCATATGTAAAAATTATATTTTATTTTGTGGGGCAACCCACAATACCACAACCACGTGTTAAAAAGACGCTGGATCTCTCTATCCTTTTCTAATTCAAAAATGTAGGTTTTTGGAAAAACTAGTGATTACACAATAAGCACACATCTGAAAAAAAGAATTTTTAAGAATTCACGAATGTCCGCCCTGAAGTTAATATAAAATTTTTAAAAAGTATTCATATAATATTCAAAAAGTATTCTTTCACGAAAATTTGTATAAAAAATGACTCTTTAAAGTATCTTTATAAATATTTTAAAAAGATTAAAAAAGTATTCATAAACAATTCTTTTCTTGTAACGGCAATCATAATCCAAAAGTATTCAGAAAGTATAATTTTTGAACACTGATTTTCTACTAACTTACAAGAAGAGTGCATTGCTTTTGGGTCTTGGATTTCCTTCTAGCTTTGAGATATTTTTTTATATAAAATCATGAAAAAAAGCCGCGTCCATTCGGTCCAATGCTCGATTTTTTCCGAGTTATGAGCTTTTTTTCTGTTTTGTTAAAAAATTTGCATCACCTTTATAGTTTTACAGTTTTTGAACTACTTACTCTATAAGATTTTTACTCATTGCATATTAAAGTTGAGATTGAAACCTTCCAATTACAAAAAAAAAACGTGTTCAGGAAGCTCAAGTTGTTCGAAAGTTATGAGGGAATAAAAATAGCGCAAATATTCAGTTGAAAATATGCATAGAAAATAAATGCTATATTTTAGTCTAAATTTCATTTTAATTTTCTTCCTTTCATAACTTTTGAACAACTTGAGCTTTCTGAAAACTTTTTTTTTTTTAATCGGAAGGGTTTAACCTCAACTTAAATATGCAATGAGTAAAAACCTTATAAAGTAAGTAGTTTAAAAACTGTAAAACGATAAAGGTAATGCAAATTTCTTAACAAAACAGACAAAACAGCTCCTAACTCGGAAAAAATCGAGCGTTGGACCGAATAAACGCGGCTTTTTTTCATGATTTTATATAAAAAAAATATCTCAAAGCTAGAAGGAAATCCAAGATCTAAAAGCAATGCACTCTTCTTGTAAATTAGTAGAAAATCAGTGTTAAAAAATTTTACTTTCTGACTACTTTATGAATACTTTTGGATTATGATTACCATTACAAGAAAAGAATTCTTTATGAATACTTTTTTAATCTTTTTAAAATATTTATAAAGATACGTTAAAAAGTCATTTTTTATATAAATTTTCGTGAAAGAATACTTTTTGAATATTATATGAATACTTTTTAAAAATTTTGTATTAACTTCAGGGCAGACATTCGTGTTAAAGAATTCTTTTTTTCAGATGTGTGTTTATTGTGTAATCACTAGTTTTTGTAAAAACCAACATTTTTCAATTAGAAAAGGATAGAGAGATCCAGCGTCCTTTTAACACGTGGTTGTGGTGTTGTGGGTTTCCCCACAAAATGAAATACAATTTTTACATGTGATAACAATAAAATCTATTCTTTTTCTTTTTTAAAAAATTTAACGGAATATATACAATTTTTCTTTAATAAAAACAAAGAAATTTCCCTTTGTTAAGTGACAAAATTTTGGTTTCAAATTTTATAATAATTAAGAGTTTAATCTGGAGTGAACTCATAAAATTTTATTCCATGTTAAATTTTTAAGACATAAAAAGCAGTCAAGGCCGAGAGTTTACACTCCTCATCGCTCAACGCAGCATATTTTCCCCTGCTCCCTCTCTCTCCACTATACGTAGCTAAGAAATTAGAGAGCCTGGGAGAGTGAAACTTCATGGGCAACGATGGAGGAGGAACGGAGAAGGAAGGAGTTTTTTTTCTCTTACGGTTCCCACTCTTGACCGTTGACGCTGTTTGAAATGCAACAGCATTGACGTGGTAGCTTGAAGAATTAGACGTGCGTGCACTGAGAGAAAAGTTTAATAACTGTTAAAATATCTGTATATTTGATTTTAGTTTTAAATTTTCTTAGTATTTATTGTATTATATATTAATAGTTAATATATATAAAGCTAATAACTTCATATATTTACTATAAAACTTTACGTATCTTTAGAAAGAATATAATATCTTAACTATTAATATTTGATTTCAACTATTAAGATTTGTATATTTAATCAGAATCTACAATATATACTTTAATAGTTAATATACTAAGTTAACAGTTATGAAATCTTTCTCTCAGTGTGGACTTTGGCCAAGAGGTGTGCGACGACGCTTAGGCCGTGGGGCCTAAGTGACTTTATATTTTATTTTAATAGCAATTTCTAACTTTAGACTTAGAAAAATTTAAAAATTTTTTTGAAATTTTATTTAAAGATTAAATCATTTTATTTTGCACATTTTCTTGCTAAAATATAAAACTAATAACAGGTTTATGTTCTTTTAAAAAACTTTTATGGTATTTTACTTTTATTGATTTTTGCGTGTTTTTACGGAGTTTTGTCATTATTTGTCAAATATCAGAGATCTTTGGAAATTGAAGTAATAAACATTTTTCTTTATCTTACTTGCTAAATTGAATTAACTTTCGTTGTTAAAACGTAACGACGCTGTGCAAATATAATAAGGTGAACTGTACTCGAACGAGTAGTCTGCAAAGTAACAGGAGGAAATATGACCACCCACCCGCTCATTGGAATGCCGGCAATGCTTCCCGCGCTGGCCAGCGGATCATAGAAAATTTCTGTACAGATAAGTGTTGATACTAATAAGATTAATGAATATATACGTATTTGATATGCAATAATCAAGTATGTAAGTTAACGTAACTAAAACAACAAATTTAAATTATAGTCTTATCTAAATGGATATCATCAACAAAATTTGAATAAGTAAATATAAATTGCAAGCTGTTATGATAATCGGGTTCTTTTTACTGAAGAAACGCATATGATGTGCATGAAATTACAAAAATTACCGAAAGAGGTAGCTGAAATGTAGTATTGAGAGAATAAATGGGGTGGCATTCAATTTCATTCTGTCTAAGAACATTTACTTTTGGTTTTATAGAAATGATCTGTTCCTTTAACATGTTTTAAATTTTTTCGAGATTGGCATGCAATAGTTTAACATGCAGCATAGGGGAAAAATACATATATTGTATTTAAAAGTTTAAATAATGAAATATCAAACTAAAATTTTACATTAAAAACTTTATTACATGAGTCTGTATTGATAGAAAAAATTTAAGTTTCAAATAAGAAAAATAATGTTTTTCTTTTAATTTATTTGGTTTTCTTTTATGCATGTATATTGTTGATAAAAAAATATAATAATTTAACAATACATGTTAAAAATTGTATGTACACAAAAATATTATTGTATATGTTTGATTTTATATGTAAAGACAAATTTCTCTTTCTTTCATAACAACAAAAGGGTCAAATCTCTGTTTTCTCTTATCATGTCTTGTATTTTGAAGCCATAATAAAATTTAAGATTTAACTAAAAATGAGCAGGAATGGTTATTGTTAAGTTAGTTTTGATTTTTGTTATCCTATAAAAAACATCCAGTATAACAACAAAATTTTATTATCATTATACTTAAAATTTTGAATATTATAGTAATACTCAGCAATAAGTTAATATTGAATTTGCGGTACCATTCTTTGTTTACAAATAATATAAGAGAAAGGTATATAATATAAAGATTGAAAATCATTATTGCATTGAATTTGTATTATTTTTCGGGTCAAAATATATAAATAAAGAATAACCGGCTAGATTTTGCAGACATTAAACCCCTCTGAAAAATCAGCCGTTACACCCTTATTTAATCAACTGTTTCTTAATTTAATTTTTATTTCTACTAAAACAATAAACAAAAATAAAAATTTTCTTTTTCATTTTTACTTTTCTTAACTACTATAAAATAGTTATCACTTTTCTTTTTTAAACTAAAACAAATAAAAAAATTTATTTATTTTTTTTTAACGAATTAAAACAAAAAGTCTTTCTTCTTTTATTATAGAGTTTAACTAAAAATTAATTTGAATAAACCAAACTTTTTTTCATTTTTTTTCGGACTAAAAATTAATTAATTTTCTTTTTTACATTTATGTTTAATTTTTCATGTTCTTCTTTTTATTTAAACTTAACCTTTAGCTGGCTTGCCGATTATAGCTGGCCTATGGGGTACTATAGTACCCCTGCGCAAAAAATTGTCGTAAAAACCAAAGTATTGGTTATCTCAACTCAAAAACATTCTGGAGGGATCTTCAGAGGTTACTCCAAAGGGTAGCATAGTTTATAAGAGGAAAAATGAAACGGTTTCAAAATTTGATAAGAAAGAGCGTGGGGTACTATAGTACCCCCCCCTGCCAGCTAAAGGTTAAAATTTTTGCACACTATAAAAAAAAAATTTGCTTCCACTAACTACATTGCTTTTTCTTTTTATTTTACTATTTTTCCTTTTGTTTAGTAAATAAACCACTAGTTTTTCTTTTTAATTCTAATGGTATTGTCTTTTTACTTTTATTTTTTCGTTTTTTGTTCTTTTTCTCTTGTTTTTGTACCCATATTTTAACATTTTCTTCAGCATCTTCTAAATCGTTCCTATTCGTCCTTGTGCCTAATTTGTACACGTATTTTGTATGATATTAAATAATAAAGAGCTTATCTAAGCAACATTTTTATCCGATTAACCCACTTTAAGTCCCGAATGTAAAGGCACTTGGTCTTTAACAACAACGAGCTTTTCATCTAATACTCTAAAAATTATTAACAAACAAATAGATAAAGAGTCCATAATAGTTAGACAAGACGACCTAACTATTAACGACTTTTCAATAAATAACAAAAATAAAGAAAACAATCCTCTAAAGAGTCCGCATTAGCTAGACAAGGCAACCTAGTTAATAACGATTCTATAAATTTACTAGTTAGCTATAAAAATAATGAGTCATACATTCACAGAGGAAAAAATTCGTAATTTTGACACACATAAGTGTTACGGATGAAACAAAAATTTTTTAGTGTTAAAATTTTCAAATTTTTGTGTATAACTTTCAAAGTTCAAATTTTAACATAAAAATTCATGAATAGTACAAAATTCTAAATAACAAAATTTGTGAATTTTAAAAATTTATTTGTGTTAAAATATAATGATTGAAATGATGATTAGATATTAAATAATGACTTTCTCGTATTTCTTTCTGTTAATATATTTAAAAAGAGAGAGAGAGAGATAAAGAAATATAAGAAAAAGGATAAAATTATGGATGTTAGCGTAGATCAATAAAATCATAAACAAACTGAACTCAGTTGACAATATTACATTGTCGGTCAAAGGCGAACATAAACGAATGATTACGAAAAAAGCCGATCATTTTTTAATATGAGCATTTCATATAAGTATAGAAATAGAGCCAGTTAGTGGCTCAGTCGGTAGAGCGTTGGATTCGTAATCTCGGGGTTCTAAATTCGAATCCCGCTCTCAACAACCGATTGATAGAAGCACCACTGTACATTACATGTGTTTTGCTCACAAACACATTTACCAGCTCCGTCACTGATTGGCATCACAAATAGCATAAATATAGCGACGTTAAAGAAGAAAAAAAAAGGAATACACATTTTTGGACTTAGCAGAAATTAATATTTACAAACTAAAATTTACCTTCCATTTATGATATTTTTATTGCATATAATAATCATAATGCTAATATATAATTATTAAAAGTATGAGATTATTTGAATAACTAAGTACACATATGCTTGTAAAAATAGCAAACTCTGTATGTTAATTCTACAAAAATTTTTATAATTTTTAATTTTAAAAGTACACAGAAATTTTTAAATTACAAAAATATTTGACGAATTACACAAAATTTTTTACTGTGTAGAGTCATTACATAATTTATAATACTAAAGTAAAAAAGTTAATAGGAAAAGAATGTCACAATAGGTTCCACTTCGGACGCTTATTTGTATAATATTTAACAAATCTAATAATATATTTTTATTCAAACAGTAAATTCGTATATGCAGCTGATTAAAGTGCACATCCCTATATGCTCATTAAACAGCACATCCCCATGTGCAACCGATTGAGTAGCCCATCCCCGCATGCAGCCGACTAAGGAGCGCATTCTCATACGCAGCTGATTATAAAGCGCATTTTCATATGCAGCCATTTAATTATGTTAGTTTCAGTTGATATACATTTAGGTAATAATTATATTTTTATAGGTGGATTCAATTTCAGTTCAGCACTCCAGCTTGAAAAAAACATCAAAATCGGTTGGTTTAAGCCGAGATATTAATAATTTATGAGCGCTCAAGTATTTTCACTTGCGTGATCAGTTTTTAAGTAGAAATTAAAATTTGTATCCCTTTTACCTCCCCCTTCCTTTCTGTACGACAGTTATGTCTTTCTTGTGAATTTTCTCTATGATGGTGATTGGTGCAAGTTTTGGAATCGTTAACGTGGAAAGTGTTTGAGAAAACGAAGGTATTCGTTAAAAAAATGGGTCTCATAGCATTAATTGTTAATGAACAAACACGCGTCAACTTTGAATAGCTATATCTCGGGAACAAATTAACCAATTGTAACTTTCTTTGTTTAAAAGAAGTATTTTGCAGAATACTTTTAGCAGATAATTTTTTAATTTGATGAATTCAAAATTAGCGAAAATATTGTATTTATTTATTAAGGAAAAAATTAACAACAATTTTTTTGAATAATATTTCAAAAAATTCTCTAGCCTTTTTTAACTAACGGATTTTAATTTTTCAAAATGGATTCGAAATTATGAATAATCTTCTACACGTAAAAAAATCAGTGACTAATTCAAGTTTGTGTTTAGCAATCAGCAAGATTTTCAAAATTTTCAGATTTTTTGGAGCGATCTTAATTGCAAAATTATTGTGTAAAAACTAAAACAGATATGTGTTCTAACTTACGCTATTTTTTTGTGTTATATTGAAGATTTTCCAAACATATTTTCAAAAGCATGAAATGCTTTTCTTATTTCTAATGAAAAGAAAGAATGAGTTTTTAAAGACTCGCAGGCTGTATTGTCGAATGTTTTGTCTCCTAGAAATTTAAGTATAGATGCAAGAAATAGTTGCATCAGAAATTCTATCTCTATCACTCATGCTAATGTAAATTGTATTAAGACTCACTTTAATTAAGTCGAATGGAAGTGCAGATCAGATAATTATGATTTTTTTACAATTACTGAGACCTTTCTAACTGATCTGGACTCTAGTTCGGTCATTAATATCGATGGTTATGAGTTTTTTCGTAATGATAGAAAAGGCAAAATAGGTGGCAGTGCTGGTGCTCATATTCGTAGTAGTTTCAGTATTTGGATTCTTCACCATTCTGACCCATCATTTGACAATACTCAAGAATTTCTTCTGCTAGATGTTACTGATGGTATCAATTTTACATTATTTTGCACTGTTTACATTAGGTCTAAGGCCTCTTCATTTAATATCTTTTTTAATATCCTTTCAAATTATGCTTGTAACTATAAGAATATCGTAATTACTGGGGATTTCAAGCTCTTATCTATTTTCCTGATGCCTGGAAAAGCGTATTTCTTTTGCTATTGGCAAAACAAGCTAAAATGAAAGACCCCTCTCAAACTCGTCCTATAGCCAAGCTATGTGAAGTCTCCAAAGTTCTGAAGAGGGTTGTGCACACGCAGTTGTCATCTCACCTCGAGGATAATTCTTTATTTGATTGCTACCAGGCTGGTTTTAGAGAGGGTCATAGTACTCAGACTGCTCTGTTACATCTGCTTGATGATTGTAGAATAGGATCGAAGAATTATCACCTTATTGCTTCTGTTTGACTTTTCTAAGGCTTTTGACAAGGTTCCACATGGTAGACTGCTCACCAAGCTTCGCATGATGAACTATTCTGCTGTTGTCATTAAATGGTTTGCGTCTTACCTGAGAGGTCGGGTCTATTCAGTTATAGATAAAAATAATCGGCCATCTGATTGGTCTTAGGTGACTACTGGTGTTTCTCAAGGTAGTGTACTTGGCTCACTGCTGTTTTCAGTTTATATAAATGATGTCCCGCTTGCTTTACCATCTACAAAACATATTTTTTTTGCTGATGATCTTTAGATTTACAAATCTTTTCTGCCAACAAATCTTGAAGATGAGATTAATCTCATTAACCATGATGTTGTGTCTGTGATTGAGTGGGCAGAGGAGAATGGGCTTCTTCTTAATGCAGGTAAAACTCAAGTCATCTTCATCAGCAGTGAGAAATTTATTACACGCTTGAATGATTATCCTTCTACTCCATCCATTTCTGATGGAAATACTATTATACCTTATTCTTCTGTTGTTAAGAATCTTGGTTTGTGGATCTCCTCTACACTGGACTGGAATGAGCAGGTCTCTTTTACTCTACGCAAGATACACGTCACTCTGAGATCTTTGAAGTTTTATAAACATGCTTTGACCTTAAATACGAGAAAACAACTAGTAGAGTCTCTAATTTTTTCTTTTCTCGATTATGCAGCGGTCGCTTATGATGATTTGCCTCAAACTCAGAATTTGCGCCTGCAATGAGTCTTCAATGCTTGTATTCGATTTGTTTATAGTCATATTGGTTGACGTAGTAGAGTCACGCCTTATAGACTGGAGTATCAATGGTTGTCTGTGCAAAACAGACACTTATATCTCAAGATGTCTCTTGCATTCAATGTAATAGCTCATAGTTCACCGTCATATTTAGCTTCCAGGTTTGTAAGACAAAATATCGATACATCAGTGCATTCATCGTTTAGACTGCCCCTTAGACTGTTTATCTGTTCAAATGTACGTACTGTTGCACTACAACACTCCTTTGCTTTCTCGGCAGCTGACTATTTTAATAAGGTCTTATCCTCTTTGGAGTCTTTTTCACCTGAGGCTTCCCTCTCCTTTAAACGATCTTTATATGATAGTCTTTTGTCGAATGAATGTGAGTCATGGCAACTTGAGACTGGTGCCGGCTGAGTATCATTGCGAATGAAATTTTTAGCAAAGTAAAGACTTTGCTGATGCCTGTAAATTAAATTTTAACTTTTTAGTAGCAACAGCTATGCTTACTTGTTTACAATGTTATTATTGCTATTGTTATAAATGTTGACTATTGTTATGTATTCTATTTGAAATTTTATTTGTAACTGCGTTAAGCCTTACTTAGCTAATTCCATTACGATGTTTATATTTTATATTGCAATATTAACATTAGTATCATTATAGTTTAACCACTTTGTATATGGCTATTCTTAAGATTATCATTATTTTATTTTATCTGATGTATTCTTAATATTATGTTAAGCATTATAAGAAAATTTATATTTTTGTTTTTCAAATTGATTATGAATATGTTATGAAAAATGTAATTCATCGATATATTTTAGCCTTTAGTGCCAAACAGGGTTTTACCCTAAGGCCGAATAAATTAAGTCAAAGTCTCTCTCTCTCTCTCACTCACACGCATACACACACAATTCACTCTGTGCACACCACGTGCCGTTATGTCCACCAATTTCAAAGAAAAATATTCGTTTATTTCATTCACTGGTTAATTTAAGCAAATTTAATATTTTTCAAATTTTTATTATAACAATTTAATTCTAACCTTATTCACTTAACGAGTTGGTGAGTCCGTTGGACATGTGGTCACAAAATTCTCTCACTTCTGCACTCTTTGACTCTTGGCGTACGTGTGGTCGTTTCTGTGTAGTGGCAGTAGATGTATCCTCTTACTAGGGTCTACGTTAGCAGCACTAGCGCTCACACACACGGTCTATGAGTGCATAATGGCCACCGCGTGCTTCTGCTAGTAACGTCTTTTGTCTCGTAGTACCGGTAAATAGGAAAAAAAAATCCTCTAATTAAATAATTATTTGTTTAATCATACATGCGCCTGGGTTGGCGAGTGCATCAGTGGTGTGCCTGTGTTATGCGTGCGTAGTGTAAATTCTTATTTGTTAAATAAAAAAATTTATTGTGGCGTACCACGTCACAAATTCTCCCCCTAAGCTGGTCATTCTTTAGAATGAACTACTCACTATTCATCGTGCGCGTTGCACTATACATCGTCTTCGTTATTAAATTTTCTGCATTCACTATCTCTCATTCTCAATAAATTCTCACTCAATCTTGTTTCTATTTGCTAGAGTCTACAGAAATCATAGACCTAATAGACCGAGCATGCTGTGTAATTTTTTTTGGTTTGAATTAAGGGAAAGAAAGCACGCATAAGATCTGTTTCTGTCTTTCTCTTACATTGTAATTAAAAAAAAAGAACAACACATCATATCATATTTTCCCTCTCTCATACATAGTCCCAAGTCGTCCGGTAAGGACGCTCGGTCTATTCTCTCATATCTATGACAGAAATCTATTCCCAGAATCACATCATGGTCTAAGGCAGAAATAGCTTTTATTTCTAATCGTCTTACACATTCATCTACTTCCAAGTCTACTGGTAATTTTCCAATTATTCAATTAGATCCTCCTATGGCGCTTCTGATTACTGTTCGGGCTAATAACAATCTATGTTGGAACTCCTGGGCTACTCTTGGTTCTATCAACGACACTATTGCACCAGTATCGAATAAGGCCCGGTATAATCAACTTTCAAGCACTATGTCCAGAAAATTCCTATTTTCAATGCACATGCCCGCTACGCCATCCGCATCGTCACCAGTTTTAGATCTTTTTTCGGTCTTGCAGATAGGTATTTATACTCCCCCTTCTGCTAGACTTACCTCCTTTCCCTCGAGTCTTGGTTGATGGTATAAATAGATGTTTCTCTTCCTCTTTATCCAAGACATTCAACACTTTATTCTCCTTATCAAGGAGATTTAGCTGGATATCCAGTTGGATATGACTAGATAGTCGATGGATATCTAGCTGGCTATTTAGATGGGTAACCCATGTGGATGATCTACCTGGATTTTCCAGTAGCATATTTAAATTAGTAATCCATTTTTACAATGGTGGATTTTACAAACAGATATTTAGATAAGTAATCCACGTGAATAATCCACCTGAACATTAAAATGGGTTATCCACCTGGATATTTAGATGGATAATTTACGTGGATGATTCATCTGAATATTAGGATGGATAATACACCTAAATTTTCCAGTTGAATATTTAGATGGATAACCCACCTGGATTTTACAGCTTGATCTTTAAATGGGTAATAGTCCATGGGTCGCCACATATTTTTTTTGATGATTAATAACAAGCTGAATCTTTGTGAACAGCTTCATTTCAATAAGATGCCCAACTTTGATCATTGGGTTTACTCTCTATGTGGGTGCTAAAATTGTGAGATTAATAATAACACGTCAATTTGGTGATTGTCCAAATTTTATTACTATCAGGGTATTTCTTAGTTTAATCTTGAGATAATTTGATAAAGAAGCCGAAAACATACTTGTCCATCAAAATAGATGGGTCGATGGAACTGTCCCCCACTCCAAACACGTTATATTAACGATGTAATGAAAATTGATTTATAACCAGCTGATTTTTATAGACTAGCTTAATAAAAATGTGCATTATTAAATGCATATACTGTCCTACAAGTAAAGTGGTACTAATTCCGAGTCCTACGCTCGAATGTTATAATTTCCACAGTGATAATTTTTTGATTAATAACCGTTTAAGAGCAGGTCGTATATCTCTATCCTTTTCTAATTAAAGAATTAATTTTTTTGCAAAAACTAATAATTGTAGCAAAAAATAAGGAGATAGGCCCATCTCGTATAATAAAAAGCAAGATTTTCTTCGATGAGGAAAAATTATTTTCATCGATTCGTTTTGAAGAAAACCTTGAAAAACTTAAAAAATAGAGGTTAGAATGGACAATTCAGTTTTTCAAGGTTTTCTTAAAAACGAAGCGATAAAAATAGTTTTTCCTCATAAAAGAGAATCTTGCTTTTTATTATACGAGATGGGGCTTTCTTCTTATTTTTTGCTATTATCATTAATTTTTGTGAAAAAATCAATTCTTTGATTAGAAAAGGACAGATATACTCGACCTCCTCTTAATCTCAGTTTTTTTATTTAGATAATATTATTTAAAACACAATATTGTTACTGTCCTACAGAAAAAATGGTCTATATATAACAAAACCAATAAAATATATTTTGAATTCATAAATGGTATTAAATTTTTTACTCAATAAGTATCAACTTTTAATAAAAAGTTAGTAATATACATTTTATTAAGAATGAAACGTCCAATATATACATTCTAGCACAATACAATTTTTAAAATATTTCGCTAATGGAAAAATATAATTTGAGAAACAGAAAATTTTCGCAGATTACATTTGCTTTTTAACGACTTATTTCATTCATTCTTCTCTGATATATATATATATATATATATATATATATATATATATATATATTCAATCAAATGTTAATTGCTTCCAGGTGTCAAATTTGAAGTCAGTACATTAAATGAAAATCATGTACATTTACATTAAAATTCATGTATTTCGCAGCATAATTACTATAAAATTCAATAATTTTGATGCGGATTGCAGTAAACTTCATGTATTTTACAACATAATTACTGCAATAACTTAAATTATTTTACTTCAACACATTAATTTTCATAACAGATTTGACAATGTATATATATGGAACATTTCATGTCAACTCATCTGGTAAAAAAATAAAAAGCGTTCAAAATCTGTGAATATGTTCCATTTGATACCCAAAACATACAAAAAAATTTTTAGAGATCAAAATAAAAAGAGTCAAAGGTTAGAAGTCATGATATAATTTTCCAAATTTTTTGTTGAATAAATTTATTAATGAATATTTTTCTCGAAAACTATCAACTTTTGGTAAAAACTTCAGAAAATACTTTTTGTTGAAAATAACATATAGAACTTACCCAAATTTTTGAAAATTGCAATATATAAATATTTAAACTTATCTGATTGATTTTAACATACTTTTTAACATACCCTAAAACTGACCAGGTTAAATGTGCTTTTTGAGAACCCATTTTTTTTCATTTTTTCATGACAAAAAAAATAAGCTATGTTGCGAGTTGCGTAAGTTTCTCAAAAATACTTAATTTTGTGAAAAAATTGGAAAAATCGTCATTTTTGGCTACATTATGAGATTTATAATTTTTTTTCTCGATAAGTATTGAGTTTTGAAATAAATTTATAGAAACGTTTATTATTTCAAATTTTGTGTTAAGTACACATGAATTTTGGTACATCATTATCAGTTGAATCTCATCAATCAAAAGTGAGATTTATAAATATTCAAATTCTTATTTTTTAATTTTTTTATGATTGTACTTCACAATGTCTGAAATTACAATCCATAAAAATTAAAATATATTCCTTTCGAATATTTAGAAAAAATCCGAATCGATTGCTAAGTGTAGTAAATTTCTTGCTATTTTATATTAAATCAATTTTTAATATCTATTTTATGCGCAAAGCTACAAGCATGCAAAAATGGACCATATAACAAAATAATTTTTCAGGTGCAATAACATTTTCTATGTTTTTTCATGTTCCAGCATCTGTTTACAACTATATACATTGTAAATTCAATGCACACAAAAACATAAATAATAAAAAATGTTATTGCACCTGAAAAGTTATTTTGTTATATGGTCCATTTTCGCACGCTTGTAACTTTCCACATGAAATAGATATTAAAAATTGATTTAACACAAACTCATAGTAAATTTACCTCAAAATTTACTCTACTTTGTAATCGATTTGTAATGTTTTAATTTGATCAATTATTTAAAAAGATAATTGATTAGAATTGAATAGTCCGTGAAAGTTCAAAAATGTTCAATCATTAAAAAATTAAGTTAAAAAATAGTTTAAGATATTCTACAGTTCATAAAAATATAGTATTTTTTCTGATCTTCAAAACGCAGTTAGAATTTGTTAAATTCATCAAAACGTTTCTGAGATACCACGATTTAAATTTGGGTCTTTAAAAAAAATATTTC
This sequence comes from Anastatus disparis, assembly GCA_017163975.1. Taxonomy (NCBI): domain Eukaryota; kingdom Metazoa; phylum Arthropoda; class Insecta; order Hymenoptera; family Eupelmidae; genus Anastatus; species Anastatus disparis. Next base: position 801,700 of record JAFFSR010000360.1, read on the forward strand.
AGAATTTTTGAGTGGTACTATATATATAATGTTAATAAATTCATATCTATAGAATTTTCGCTAAGAATTTCATTTTGAGTCCATAGCAACCAAGCGGAAATATTTCAAGTTATAGATAATTATTAATTGCGATCCCAACAAGCAAACGGTGTCAAAGAGAGAATTAAAAAATAATTCTTTATGTATACTTTCGTAAACGAAAGTATCAATAAAGAGTTCTTAATGATTGCTTTGTTTATTTGCGAATGTCCGACCACTTTAGTTTTTAAAGTATTCACAAATTATTCTTAAACAATTCTTTTGATTGAATCACATTCTCAAAATAATTTTTTTAATCATCAAATTATAAATAATCCTTCTATTTTACATGATTATGAAAAACAAAAAATGTTATAATTGATTAAAAATAAGCTATTAAATTAAAAAAAAAAAAAAAAAATTATTTGTTTGAGATTCGAACCACGGTTCTTGAGGATGTCAAACAAAATAAAAAAAACTGTTGCCCATGACTTAGCCTACTTGGCTACCAACTCATCTGTTAATAAATTCTCGAAACTTGTACATGTTCATTGGTATAAGCATAAGAAATGTTAGTAAATTTGTTAATTAATTATTCATGGTTAATAATATTAGCCAAACTACATTTTTATTTGAATAATTTAAATAAAAATTTATTAAATATTCAAGAGATACCTTAATTTAATAAAAGAAATATTTTGTGAAGTCATGGTTAATTTAATTTAAATTGAAGAATGTTTAGATGTTTGTTTAAATTCTCAAAATGAGAATTTATTTAAAACACACTTAAAATATATATTTTGTTTCATAAAATGTTAACAATTTTTTCATTTAAAATAGATAAAAAATATTTAAATTATTAAATGATTAATTAAATTGAATTTTTCCAATTTATAAAATTATCAGGAATTTCAAGTTTTCAATTTTGAATTTCATGAAAATCAAAATTAAAAGATTTTAAAACAATCTGAAAAGCGATAAAATATCCATTACATCTTTCGATTTTTGAAAGTGACATATTACTAGAAAATCAGTGTTTCAAAAGTAAACTTTTTGACTACTTTATGAATACTTTGGATTATGATTACTTTTTCAAAAAAGAATTCTTTATGAATACTTTCTTAACCCTTTTAAAATATTTATAAAGATACGTTGAAGAGTTATTTTTTATTTAAATTTTGTGGAAGAATACTTTGTGAATATTTTATGAATACTTTATTAATATATTTTATTAACTTCAGAGCGGACATTCGTGAATTCTTAAAGAATTCTTTTTTCTAGATGTGTGCTTATTGGGATGGATTGTTTTTTGTGCAAATTCTTGTGCACAAACTCTAATTTTAAAGAAAAAAAAAAGGAAGTGAAGAAGTTTTCTAAAGATATTTTTCACTCATGTGAAACATATTTAAAAGCACGCAAATTTCACCAGCATAAATACTACGATGTGATACTACCAGAGAGTTGGAATAATGACGCCATTGGCTATCATTCATCGTGTTATAAGGAATTTAGAGTGAAAACTAAATATTTATCCTACGATAGGTAAAAAAGACATTTTCAAGAAATTAAATTATTAGATGAGTAATAATTAATTTATTTATTGATACGTAAGCATATTTATTTCAAATATTTGAGTAGTAATCGAATTCATTTTCAACATTCTTTAAGTAATTGTGATTAAAAATTTGATAAATATACAAAACATACTTTTAATACAATATTTATTTACCGAATCTGTACGAATTCTATATAGTATATTTTTTAGTTTACAAAAAATAAATTTTTATAACCTAGTTATAAAAAATATATTCTTTGGATAAAATACTTTGATTATTATTATCATCAAAATTATAAGCTTTAAAAACAAAAATTAAACAAAAATTTTGAAATCTTGTAAATTTATCTCATAATACTTTTTGCTTGTTATTTAATTTATTATTAAAAATTTCATTTTATTATAACAATCAAATGTTTTTCATAAACAATTCACAATTTATTGAGTTTCTTAATAACTTTTTATGCAAAGCCGAGTCATCTATAACATCATTAGCAGCATCATCTACTAAAATCAGCAATCCCTCAAATGCAGAAATCAATTCATCACCATCAACTTCATGGTCAATTAAATTAATAATTTTTTTTCATTAAAACTTATGATTACAAAATTTTAATATTTATTAATATTTTTCAATTGTAGTGACAAAGTAAAAGTTAGTGCTACAAACTTGGTTGAACGCATTTATAATGAGTACGAGCAAGAGTGAGTAAAAAATAATTCACGCACTTAATATTAAATTATTTTTCAATTCATATACATTCTCTCAGATTTCATATTTTCGAATTCTCTCATAATTTATTCACTTAATGTTATTGAACACTATTTAATTCCTTATTTGAATTGTTTTACTGATATATTGCTATTTAAGAGCAGGCCGGATTCGCTGTCCTTGTCTAATTGGCATTTTTGTTATTTACTCAAGTATCAATCGGTGTATCTGCAAATTGAAGGTTAAGCGCAATAGATATTATTATTACAAATATTTATGCACAAGAAAAAAAAAATCCATCGCTTTGTTTTTGAGAAAAGTAAGGAACGCGAAAATATTATAAACATAATCTTTTACTTCGGCGTTCCTTACTTTTCTCAAAAACAAATCGGTAGATTTTTTTTTTCTTGTGCATAGATATTCATAATAATAATATCTATTGCGATCAACCTTTATTTTGAAGATACACCGATTAATACTTGAGTAAATAACAAACAACTCAATTGTTACTCGGTCGGTATCAGGTTCTACTCCGGCCTGCCGTTAAAATGAAATGAAAGAGTTATTTTTAAACATCTAAATTTATATTTATAGTTTGATTATATCTTTTTGTATTTTTTAAAATATTTTATGAGAATTCAATTGAAACCCATAAAAAGAAATTTGGAAATAATATATTTTAAATTATTTTTTTTAAAAAAACTTTTGTAGATATCTTCTTTTTTTCATAATAGCATAACTCATTTACAGGTCTATGGAAGATACTTTAATTAATAATGAGTTCAGTATGAACAAAAATATCTCCAGTACTGTCTATGAAAATAATATTGATTACAATGCAAGCATAGAAACTTTCACAGATGAAAATTCTGCCAAAAAAAGTTTTTTTTGTAACAAAATTGTTATTAAACGCGAAGGATTAAAATTATATTGTCGTCAAATTAGAAATAAAAAATATTTTCCAGAAAAAATAAAAAAATATGCTACGGAAATGGGGGACGTAGATATGTTACTCAAAATTCAAGAAGAACTGAATATTATGAATGAAAATTGTTTATCATATCATAACAATTGTAGCTTACAATATTTTGCTAAATTTCAAAATAAATGTAATCGACCAGCAACTAATGATTGGTCTCTGAAATGAGATTTATATAAAATTGCAAGAGAAAGGTTAATTAATTACATTCAAGAAGAAATAATTGAAAATCTGCGAATGATGTCTTTGAGTTATTTAAAAAATTGTTTTTCTGAATTTTTACGGGAACTGTACGAAACTGCAAATTTTGATAGTAACACATTCAGCACTCATACCCTTAAAGATTATATAGAAAGACAATTCAAACATAAAATTTCTTTTGAATGTATTTCCAATCAAGTTTTCATTATATCGGCTGCAATAGACATTGAAACAGTCGATGATGAAGAAATTGAAAATTTATTATTTGAATAAGAAGCTCAAGAGTTTGCTTTAAAATATCGAAGACGTATTCTAAATATTAGAAAAATACCCTTACCTGATTTTATTGACAGTGAAGTATTGGATAGGGGAGAATGTGATATTCCTAAATGGTTAAATACATTTTGGATGACAGCACTGAACGGTGTAGACACGAAAAGCCAAAACAGAGCGCAAAGATTATCATCTTGCTACTCTCAGGACTCTATTTACAGTATTACAAGAGGTAGTATCAAACCAAGAAAACATATTTTATTAAGCATCACAATGAAAAGTCTAACAGGGAGTAAAAAAGTAATAGATATATTGAATAAGCAAGGTTACTGCATTAGCTACTCAAGTATTCTAGAATTAGAAACATCTGCAGCATACTCTTGTTCCTCTAATAATCTTTTATGCCCTTCTAGCATTCAACCAGTTTCTACATTATCTTCTGGAGCAGCGTGGGATAATTTTGATAGATTTGTGGAGACCAGTTCAGGTAAAAATACCTTGCATGATACTGTAGGTATCATTTATTAGAATATCCCAACAGAAGATGAATTAAATATTATTGCATCCACAGAACCTCAAGATTCGTCGGTTAATATCCGCAATATAAATGGTCGTAGAAAACGAACGTTTGAGCCAGAAAATTTTGAAAATCTACGATACGCAAAGCAACGATGCCCACAATTTTTACATAATATGCAAGAGCCTGATGAAGATCCGCAAAATTTAATTAATTTCCAAAAGATATATTTTGCATGGATTCTTTCTCATAAATTATATATTGAAAATACGCCAATGTGGATTGGGTACAATGCAAAAATTTTTAAATATGATAGTAAGATTCAAAAAATTGAGTACCTAACTCAAATTAACAACTCGCCCACAGATCCAGTTGTTAGAGAAACCATGCGACGAAGTTTGCAAATCACTTCGGAATGTGGAAAAAATTTTTTTAATGTCACTTATGACGTAGCCATGGCCAAAATTGCCTTACGCATACAGAGTGCTGAGGAAGAATTTAATAAACTCTTTATAAACTTTGGACCTTTTTATATTATTTCATCTTATTTTAAAGCTATTGGTAAATTCATAAGTGGATCTTCGTTGACAAATATCTTAATAGATAGTGAAATTTTAGCCAGCGGTTCAATTAATTCATTTTTAAGTGGGACAAGCTTCAATCGGTGCAAAAAAATTCATCCATTACTCTCTCTTGCTTTACAAATTTTACATTTGGAGAGATTTTTTCTATCAAATCAACATCATCTGGAAGATATAAAACAATACCTTGAAAAATTTAATGAAGGGCAACATAATCAACCACAAATTGTAAATGAAAGCTTTACAAAATTATTTAAAGATTATGAAATTTATAAATTTGAAACTTTGGAAGGAAAGCATGGTAAAACTCCTCAAGTTTATTTAATTTATACTCACTTAGTAGAATATTATCTTGCATTAGAATACAATATTCGTACTGGTGATTTTGATATGTATTTATACTAAAATCACAAATATATTTTTTTCAATGAACCACCACAATTATGCTAGGTACATGTCTATTTATATTGATAAGTTAAAAAAAATAGAAATTACTCATCCTGGGCTGCTAGATGACTGCAAGAAGAGTTTCTCGGGTATTAGAAGGACACCGAAGCCCTTTTCAAGAATTCCAGTGGATTTAACACTCGAACAGACAATAAATGCAGATGCTGCTTCTAAAGCTTCAGGAATAATAAATTTAACTAACTCGTTCTCTGCCAGGCAAAAGTGGTCTATTACACATTCATTCCGAACGAGTGTTATATCAAAGATGATAGAGTTTTGTGATATAAAATCTACTAATGATGTAACAAAAGATTTAAAGCATTCTTCAATTTTAAAAACATCTCAAGACTTAGAAATAGTATTGCAATTATTAAAACAGCACAGCAATCCTTTTTCACTTGACTTATCAGAAGACCATCTCTATAATATCTGTAAGGGTCAATCAGTGAATAATGAAGTTTATCGATTTTTATCATCAGTTTAAATCGAAGGTGCAAAATAACAAAACATGTTCATTGAAGAAAATCGATCAATGCCTGATAGATTTGATAAACCGATTCTAAAGAATAAAATAATAAATTTTGAATATAAAAATACTCAAAAAGTCAAAGTAAACGGTAAAGTTAGAGAGGTAAAAATTCAAAGAGATGTTTTCGGCCGTTTACTCTATGCGTCGCTAAAAAATAAAATCGATATAGAAAAAGCACTTGCTTACCCTTTAGCTCCCATTTCGTTTTCATTTTGCCATACCGATGGTACAATTTGTAAAACCCCAAAATCAGTAATTATTACTGAATTACTTTAACATCAAGATGAAACCGCAGATCCACCAAAAGCTGATATACACATAATTGATGGGTTTTATTTATTATATACATTCAACAACGTCCCAGACAGTTATGGTAAAATCTCAAAATACATACTTCAAAATATTACATATAACAGAAAAGAAGTACATATTATTTTCGATAAATACAATAAACCAAGTATCAAAGATTATGAACACGATCTGAGAGGAGAAGAGGATACTCATTATGATATTAGAAAAAACAATAAACGTCCTACTAAATTTAACAAATTATTAAAAAGTTTTAATTTTAAAGAAAATTTTGTTAAGTTTTTAATTGAAGATTGGACAAGAGATGAGTTAGCAGTATTGATCACAGGAAAAACCGTCAAATTAAATTATGATCAATGCTATGTATTTGAGATATCCAATGATAATAAAATAAAAAGATCTATTGATTACAATCTATCTTGCTACCACGAAGAAGCTGACACTTAAATAGTGTATCATATTTGCCAGTTTAACACTAATTATCATGTTGAAGTGTATTGTACTGATTCGGACATACCCATGATTATGTTGGCTAATTTTAAATATCTAAAAGATGAAATTAAAATAATAATTAATTTAAGTACAAATAAAAAAAAAATATACTTAAACATAAATGAAATTTATGAAAAACTCGGAGAACAATTATCAATTTCATTAACTCTATGCCACATTTTTACGGGAAACGACTACAACCCAGCTTTCTACCGCAAAGAAAAAAAATACCATTTAGCATTTTAAAAAATAATGCTCGGTTTCAAGATGCTTTTATAAAAATTCTCCGAAATGATTGTACTAAATTAACATCATTAAGTGAAACATTTAAAATTATTGAAGAATATGTATGTAGAATGTACTCTCTAAAAACAAAAAATGATGTAAATAAAGGAAAATACGAACTCTTTGAAAAAAGTTATAAAAGCAAAACTGAAAATGAAAAAATTTTGAAAAAAAAATCGTTGGATACGATGCCTCAAATTTACCACCTACCAAAGAAGAATTGCTTCAACAAATGAAAAGATCAAATTATATTTCTAGTGTATGGTGTAATGCTCACATGCGTGTGCCGACTAACAAAAAACCAGATAACTATGGATGGATAATAATAAATGGAAAATATGAGTACTATTGGTTTAATGGTCCCCAGAGTCCGTCTTTTGAACAATTATCTTATGATGCCCAAGGTACCTTATTAAAAAATTTGTTGTACTTATTGATTTTTCTAAAGTGTATTAATTTTTTCATTATTTTATCATAGAATCAAATGATTCAGCAGAGGATAGTTGCCAAGAAAATGGAGATAATAATTTAAGAGTCAGCTGTATACCGACACAGATACCTGTTTTACCGAATCTATTTAAAATTTATTTTTTATAAAACTAATAGCTTCAGGCAGAAATAAAGAGATGGTTTCGATTTGTGTAATAGAAAGCAATATTTTCTCTGATAAGAATAATTTAATTCCACCGCTTTATTTTCAAGAAAAGTTGGAATAACTTGAAAATCCCATTATTTGACACTAATTTCTAATTTTTTAAGTTATTCCAACTTTTCTTAAAAACGAAGCAATAAAATTAATTCATACTAATCAAAGAAAATATTACATTTTATTAAACACATCGAAACCATCTCTTTATTTTTGCCTCTTGTTGCTAATTTTGGAAAAAAAGTCAATTTTTTAATTAGAAAAAGACAGAGATACAGCGGACTCATAAGTAGTGAAGATGAAACAACAGAATGTGATGAAGATTAATTTTGAGTTAATTAAAATCAAAAAAACATTTTTTTAATATTATTTTATAATGCATAATACTGATAATTAAAAAAATTTACGAATATATTATTTCAATTTCATGTGTTAAATAAAGAGAATTATTTTCAATTATTTTAATTTTATTTTACTATAAATTTCTAATTTTTCATAAAATTTCGTTATAAAATTTATTGTTGAATTTAACTAATAATTAAATATTAATTATATTATATCAAGTCAACATCATAAAGAACATTTTTCAATTTTGTATAAGAACATTGAATGATAATATATAAAAGTATCTAAAAAAATCAAGAATTTCACATGATCGAAAATTTGGGAATTAATACTTTAAATTTAATGCGAAATCCCTAAATGACAAATAATACTTAAATATTATTTAGTAATGTTGTATTTTTTAATATAGATGTGTGCAAAATGTTTTGATAACTTGAACTTTGATTACGAATAAATTGAATGATGAAAACCGCAAATAGAAAATAATCCAGTATTTTTAATAATTCTTGTAGTAATGAAAATACCGACCTATTTTATTGTAGGACACTATTTTATTTAAGTGGAGAATATACTTACTAATCATTTGCAACTTTTATCCTACAGTTATTAATCAAAAAATTATCACTATGGAAATTATAACATTCGAGCGTAGGACTCGGAATTAGTACCACTTTACTTGTAGGACAGTATATGCATTTAATAATGCACATTTTTATTAAGCTAGTATATAAAAATCAGCTGGTTATAAATCAATTTTCATTACATCGTTAATATAACGTGTTCGTAGTGGGGGACAGTTCCATCGACCCATCTATTTTGATGGACAAGTATGTTTTCCGCTTCTTTATCAAATTATCTCAAGATTAAACTAAGAAATACCCTGATAGTAATAAAATTTGGACAATCACCAAATTGACGTGTTATTATTAATCTTACAATTTTAGCACCCACATAGAGAGTAAACCCAATGATCAAAGTTGGGCGTCTTATTGAAATGAAGCTATTCACAAAGATTCAGCTTATTATTAATCATTAAAAAAAATATGCGGCGGCCCATGGATTATAATCCACGTGAGTTTTTTAGCTGCATATTTAGATGGGTAATCCACACGTATTTTACAGCCAGATATTCAGATAAGTGATCCACCTGGATATATTTAGATACTGAATATCCTAGATATTTAGATAAGTAAATCACCTTAATATGTAGATAAGTAATCCATGATGGATGTTCCAGCTAGATATTTAGATAGGTAATGCATCTGAATTTACCAGTTAAATTATTAGATAGGTCATTTAACTGGATTTTTATTCTGAATATTTTGAGGAAATATCGACCTGAATTTTAGACTAGATACCTACTGGGATATCCAGTTAAAAATTCAGGTATCCAAGATATCCATTTCAAAATTAAGCTTGAATCCCATATGGATTTACAGAACAAGAATCCACGTAGATATTTAGTTTTAAATTCAGGTGAATATCCAGACCTTGATAAAGATTAATATCCCCCTGAAATCTGAATGGATAACCTAGTAGGAAATCCAGGTAGAATAATCTAGTACCAAAATTGGTTGATAATCTAGAAGGAAATGCAGGTAAAAAAGACATTAATATATTGAAAGAGGCATCTACTAATCTTAGTAATAAAAGGCATATATATATATATACTAGGGGGGTCCCCCCTGCTCGCGCTGCTCGCCAACCCCCCAAATATTTAAATTTTTAAATATATATTTATTAAATAATATTGTTATTATTATTATTATTAACAGGTATGAATAATTTTGTAACGTGTAAAGATTTAGCGACTATTTGTATACAAATATTGTATTACATATTGCGGACGTTGTATAGAAAATTAATACTCAATATGTAAAGTATTTTTTAGCAGGTAAAAAATAAAAAGTAAAAAAATTACAACATAAAAGTAGTTTAAAAAATTTCGAACATTTTTTTTTTCTTGCAACTAAACTTTGTTTGTTTATTTTTTAATTTTGACATTTACTATTTTACAAAGTCAGCACTTCAAGTTCAATTTGTTATTTATTTAAAAAATGGATTACACAACTTTTATACATTTTCTATTCTGTGTTTTATTAGATTTAAATTCCATAAAATACGAAATAGAAAATATTGAAGAAATAGAGTTCATAGAGGACGAAGTTGAAGAAATTGAATAGGATAAGAAAGAAATTATAAATGCACAGGGGCCTCTTTGCCACAATGAAACGTGGGAAATGCCTCTGTGCAATGAGATTTGCTTAGTGTGCAATTTAACATACGGACACTTGCCGACAGGAATAATAATTCACGTAAGTGAAATATATATATATATATATATATATATATATATATATATTATATTTAATTAAATTATTTGTATTTACAAATATTTATTTTTTTTTCTTTCAGAGTTTCTTTCACGTTTGAAAAAAAGTGCTGTTTATGTGGATGATTGAACTTTGGACAATTACTATTAAATTTTCCCCTGTAATAAATAAATAATTTTAATTTTGAATTATTCAACTTCTAATACAATGTATCTGACAATTATTATTAAATTACCTGGTTCCATAATTATTATTCGAGTAATACCATAATGAATATTCTCTCCCAATTTAGAATTTTATATGCACGTTCTTTTTCAATTTCGCTCTTTCCCAATTTAGAATTGTGTAAATTTTTAAATTCTTAAAATACAAAAAGTGTTCTATAAACAAGAATTCAAAATAATTTCACAATTACATTAGGTTAAATAAGCATGTTTTGTTTTATTATTTGTTTGTTTTTTATCTTTTTTCAATTTTCATTCGTTCATTAGCTGTCATTTTTTTTTCACTGCCGTTGTAGTTAGTACTATCAAAGAATTTAAAATTTTTAAAAATTGCGACATCTTTTAGAAATTCTAATAAATAATTTATAAAGTCAAATTCCTTAAAGGTGATAAAATTAATTAAAGTAAATTATTTTTTAATTAAATTTTTAAATAAAACGAAAAATTATTTCATCTATAATAATTTATATTATAGATATAATATAATTAAAATTTCAAGTGATAACCTTTTCAAAACATCATTGGAATTTCAAGACAATTTTTTAAAAGAATATTTGCAGATATTTATTATACAATAAAATAAATTTCTAAGGTAAAATCAATATTAATTTTCATATTATTATAATTTTGATATAAATATTCTTAAAATGATTTCCGATTTCTTAAAATGATTTTCAAACACCTTCGTTGCAACGAATACAAGCTATACGATGATAGAGAGAGAGGAGGCGAGGGGGAAATCATTATACTTTAGCGAAAATTGTCGTGCGATTTTTCGTATAAGATAAAAAAAAATTTCATGAAAACATAAAAAAACGATAATGAAGTAGTTGGCGAGAGGAAATAAAAAAAGTGAGATATTCTTTGCGTTTCGTCGTGTCGAAGTCATTAGTCCTGAATACCATTGCAATCTAGTGCCGTCAAGTGTCTCATTAAAGCTATCGATGCTATATAGAAATCTTCCTTGTTTTATCTCCCCCTTTTTTTTTCTTCCGATGCTTGGAAAAATTTTTCTTTGTAATTATATTCAGAGATTAAAGAAAAACTGCATTTTATATTTTATAGAACGACTTATGCTATTCTTTTTTTAATGGATCTTGAAAACTTTATACATTCTATATACTTTCTTTCTTCTTTTCTTAAAGAATCGACATCTTTTTTCGCGAGATTAATCGATCTACCTCCCCTGAGTACTATCGTATCATTTGTTAAGAGAAAAAGAAAAGGATAGAGAATAAAACATTATGTATCTTGGATATAGTATACGATAGGAAAGTATTGATCGTTATTATTTCATTTTTTTTAATGGTTTTATTCATACTTTTTTTTCTTTTTTTTTCAGTATAGAGTGTAAAAACGAAGAACCGCGAAAGCGAAGCACGATATCGAAAAAAGAGCGAAAGAGATCAGTTAGTCCTTCGGTGCTGACGTGACAAATTCTCGCTTTAGTACAGTATGCTCTACACTTTGTGTGTATATATATATATATATATATATATATATATATATATATGTATATTTTGTATGTATGTATATATATATATATATATATATATATATATATATATATACACATACATATATACACGTGAACTTCTGTAGCCACGAAAAATAACAAATTAATGACTTTATTTACTAACTTATGTTACCGAAGCTATGCTTCTATTATTGGCTGGATTTTTTGCCTTCTTCTGGCACCGACTTTTTTTTTACTTTCTATACTTTCTTTCTATTGTCCTTAGTATTGTTATTACTATTTTATTTTTTTGAACCTTTTCAGTTGTTTGTTTTATCGAATTGTTTACAGTGTAATTTCATGCGTTGAGTAGATTGGATTTTCTTTTGGATTATTATTTTTTCCAATATAATATTATCTATTCAATAAAGAAATAAATATAAAAAAAATTAGTAATTGAATGTTTCTTTTACATTCTTTAATTTTCGAGATAAATTAATTAATCGTTTTTTGATTGATAATTTTTTTTTTTAATTACGATATTTAAATTTGAAAATTATTATTTGAACTAAATAGCATGGTTTTACATAAAGAATTAATATTAACAATAATAGATTAAAGTAAATAGGATATCGATCGTATTTACTTGTAAACCTGCCGCTCATATTTTGATTATTCACTGCAAGCTTAATAATTAGTAGTACGATCGTTTCAATAGCCGATCGTTTTATTTTTCTTTCTTTTTTTTTATTTCCAACAATATCCGAACTGCCTGTTTTTATCCACAATCTTTTTATGATTTGTACTCGATTCCGCTTATTCTGTCGATGACATCTCGAGTAACCTTTTCATTACGGCAACCACCTTTTCTCGATTGGGCCATCTTCGGTTGCCGAAGTTGGCTCACCATATGGGTGAGGCGTGGTGGTGAGCATGAGCCTATGACGGTTAGCCGAAAATCGTATAGATTTTGCCATAATATCGATGTGTATCTTAAGTAACCTCAAAATATTCTTTATTATATTATCATGCTATTTAAAAATTTTTTCTTAATTAAAAATTAAAAATAAGTGATTGCATCAATAAAAATAATTTTTTTTTATTCGACTTTAATTCGTTTCAAAATTGATTCCGGAATTCCGTCCGAATACATGGACAAATACAACCTAAAACCAATTAATAAAAATATGATATAAAACTAATTTTTTTCGTGTCAATGAGAAATAATTATCACAGATTAAATAATCTAGTTATGCGAGTAACTCGAGTTATTCATATTTTGTCGAGTAACTTATATTCTCTTGAGTATTTGAGTAATTTATATTTTTTCGAATACTCAATTTATTCGAGTAATTTATATTTTTTTAAGTACTCAATTTATTCGATTAATTCATATTTTTTCGAGTACTCGAATAATTCATATATTTTCGATTGCTTAGAATGAAAATTCGAGTACCCCTCAAGTACGAGCACTCAATTATTTATTCAAGTTTTTTCTTCGACTTCGAGCTGAGTACTTGAAACCATCAAGTACGCGACAAAAATATGAACTCGAATAATTAGTAATACTCGAATAATTCAATTTACTTGAATAACTCATATTTTTTCTCTAATGAAAAGTATTTTAAAAAGTAGACAGTTGCTTTAATAATTGATCAATCAGTCGCCATCGGAAATCAGCTGTTTATATATACAAATAATTGTATAGGAATTGCCTTCCATTCTATGATTTTATAAGCTAAATTCGGCTGTCGTCTGTGGGCCCCCTTTCACCGCCACGCCTCACGCCGATTCGGTGTCACTACGGCGACAATTTGGCAAGAGTTTCAGTGCCGTTGAGGGCGATTCGGCACCAACTTTGGGCCTCTTGCACGCCGAAGTAAAAAGGTTATTCAGGATATCAACGAAACTTTGGCTGACATGTAAAACTATTAGATTTTATCCAACCTTTGTATAAAAAAAAATATATATGTCATGAAATTGCTTAATATTCTCAAAAATATTCTGTTTTCATTCGATTAATAATATTTATTCTAGAAATTCTTTTAGCAAAGTCTAAAATAAATTCTTTCTCGCGTTTACAATTTTTAAATTTTAATAAAGTGTTAATATTTTTATGCTTTTTGTTTTTAGAAAGACTAAAAAACGCATGAAAATTTTTTATAAAAAATTGGTTTTAGCAATTGTACAATGAATAATTATAATATAAAATATTGTGAAATTTCATTAGTTAATCAATTATTTATTTGTAAAAAATTGAATATTTCATAGAAATATACTCCGAAAATTCATGCACAAAAAAGCATATCAGGAAATTATTAATCACAGTGTGTGCACAACTTTTGCCAATATTTCGGCATTAAGCTTTCGTAAATTTAAATATCAAATTTTCAAATTAATATTAAACATTATAAAACATTTTATAAGCATTATTATATTAAATAATAAAAAGTTAAAATGAAAATAAGTTTTCAGATTCTCTCCAATTTTCAATAAAAATACTGCCATCAAAACTTACAAAACCTTACAGTTCACCCCTCAAAATAATACTCCTCCTATCCCTCATCAAATATTTAAACGTGTGACGTGGTTCGTCCCAATAAAATTTTTTTTTTGTAACAATTAAAAATTTTACAAACCATGCGAGCATACTCAGACACACCATCGGTGCACTCACCGACCCGGGCGCATCTTTAAAAAAAAAAAATTTTAAATGAATTATTAACAGAAAGATTTTTTTTGTTTGTTTAAATTTACCGGCACACGAGGAGAACGACGCGCAACAGCCATTACGCACACATTCGCAGACCGTGTGTGTAAGCTCCAGTACTGCTAACGTCGACCGTAGGTAAAGTGAAGATGTAGAAAGAGAGGGAGACCCAAGAGACAAGAAGAAGAAAAGAGATAGGAAGATCAGCATGCTAGAAGAAGAAATTAGAAATGATAGCGCGCTGTCTTCTCGCGCACAGCACAAAGAGAGAGACAAGAGATAACAGAAAGAGATGGGGAGAGAGCAGAGAGGGATATTACCACTTCCTTCTCTTTGCTTAAAGAGGCATGCGGTAGACACGCATATCTATATATATAGTATATCTATACATATAAGGCCTCTACATGTACGTACTCTCTCTCTCAAAACTTATATATACGAGAGAAATAAAAGAGGAAGCGAAGAAAGAACATACAAAAGACTTGAATCTCTCTTATTAAAGGTGGCGCGCAGGTCGAAGACTTGCGTTCGAAGACCGGAAACGAGAGCAGCCAATGAAAAATTAATAAATTAGAAAGTAATTATTAATTGGCTAAGAAGAACATAAAAGAAGACAGAAGATAGTAAAGAAGAAGGAAGAGGACTTGAGACGAAGGAAGCGGCCATCGTGCAATTCATTCGATGACTGTCCTCGTGCCTGATCGGAACTAAACTCGCTTAACTCATTCCTTTGAAAAAGTACAACTTAGAGATTTTCGTGCGCTTTGTAGCTGTGTAGAAATTGGAGTTATTGGATAGACTACGGAGCAGAGTAAAGCAGAAAGGATTTCCAGAGGGAGATTTTCGCTGACCTGATCCTCCAATCAACTCATTTCCGCAGCCAACGTCGACCAGGAGTTGCTTTTGTGCAGAGAGAGAGAGAGAGATAATACGATCCTGAGGCCCATCACCGCCATCGTCGACCAATTTCTTTGCTCGTCAACGATTTCTACAACGGTGAGTGGACTGTAGTCCGAATCGACTAATATTTTTTTGTAAACTAGCGGCTCTCGCCGACTAGGTGTAAATTCAGTGCAGGCGTAAGATTTTAAATTCAAAGTGATTGTGACAACGTAGTTGGTGCGAATTAAAAATTTCTTTGTAGCGAAACGAAATTAAAGGTGCGAGAATTGGATTATAAAAATAAATTTTGTAGTTGAGAGAGTAAAATTAAAGTTCGACCACGTGTTCAGCGATTTCGTTGACCGGGTAAATTCGTTGTATTTTGATTATATTAAATAAGAATTAAAATTAAATTACACTTGATTGACCGGAATAATAATAATAAAATTTGAGATCGGTGGACATCGTGGTGAGTGTGTATGACGTAATATAGTTCATGACGCGGGCCTTAGCAGCCCTTTTGTAAAGAAAAATCTTTGAATATTCTGCGTTGACTATTAAATTAAATTAATTGAAAAATAGATTTGTAAATCAGAAGCGATAGTAATTAAATATTAAAATTTCTTTCTTTAAGTATATTAAATTTCGAGAGTGCGGGAGTGAAAATCCGACCACGTGTCTAACGATTTCGTTGACCGGGTAATTTACTTAAATTAAAAATTTAAATTAGTATTTTCCACGGAAGTTCAACGAAATATTAGTTTTTTTTTCCTTAAATTGGACCGGTGATTAGACAAATTGGTAGACACGTGGGATTAGTGTGTGAGAGAGAGAGAGAGAGTGAGAGATAAGTGCGCGGGCTCTTGGTAGCCATATTGTGGAACGAAGGAAGAGCGAGGTCGCTTAAGTCGACCAGACCGTAAATTAAATTTTTTTTTGATACGATTAGAACATTAGTATTATTTCAATAAAACGAATTAAATTAAATTGATAAATTTCTATTGACCGGGATGTATGGGTGATGAGTGTGCGCGAGTAATAGAGTTAATAAATTTAATAAAAAAAAAAAATTAAAGTTCAGAGACCGAGCGTTAATAAGCTCAAATTTAAATTTTTTTTGTGATACATTATTATGAATAAATTAATTCAAGTGTTATAAATTGAACAAGTAATATTAAAATTTTTTTTTGTGTGTAATACCTCTCCCAACTTCAACTTATAAAATTTGACACCCGAGGTCGCCCACCTCCCAGCCTAGACAGCCCGAGATTCATGCTGCCGACGAGTAAGCCGGTGGCCTGTCTGGCGCTCTTAATAAATTAAAGATTCTTTCTTTTCGACAGGCCGAACTTTGCATGCGGGGACGGGCAAGGTTATATTAACTTATTCGATAAATTAATTACTGAAATTTAAATATAACTAAATTCTCACATCGCAAACGAAATCACAATATTATACCATTATTGGAGTTGTAATCGTCCTTTTCAGAAGAAAATGTCAAATCTATCTCATATCAACATAACCTTTCTCCTATCTGCATATTACAAAAGATTTTTGACTTACATTGAATGCACTTAAGAAAGGACCGAACTATCTGTTTTTGTAGCAGCCCCCGTTAGATATTAGTATAATAAGTAAATTTTGTAATAACAACTCAATTTTTTTATCGGATGGTTTTTGAATAATGTGAGACCTACTAAAAATGATAGGTTATATATTTGAGATTATTAGAAGGTCCCACATTATTCAAAAACTACACGGTAAAAAAATTTGGTTGTTATAACAAAATTTACTTATTATGTACTAATATCTAGTAGGGACTGCTTTTTTTCTTGTTACAACGGATAGTGTTTATATTAACGATAAAAAACACTATTAGACAAAAACAGATAATTTGGCCCCCCCTTGAAAATTACCGTCACAAAATAGATATTTGCCAGGCCAAAAATGAATCACATACCCTCACCGTGAAATTAGAAGAAAAGCTCATTCTTTACACTACCGACCGATTGAATCTAAATAAATACCTTCAGAAAAAGTATTCTCGAAGAACTCGAAGAAAAGGATTTTATGAATAAAAAATGCAAATAAAAAGTGGGAAACAAAATTTCAACTACTTTTTAGTTTTTTGTAATTAACTTTTAAGGAAAAAGGATAAATAAATTAGATATGTTCATGTTTTTTCAAAATTACAAACTGTAAGTAATAAAAGAATAAATTATTAAAACAACACGTGTTTTGATGTTCGAAATTAAAGTGCACTTTCATGTGTGCTATGTGTATATACGAGGTCGAGTGGCGCTCACGCGGTTAACCAAGCTTTAGTATGTACTTTAAACGATGGGAAAAAAGATTTTTCTACTATTTTTTGTTGTTGTTGGTTTTTTTTAACGTTATATATCAATGTGGATTTTTGTTGTTAAATACCAACTATTTTTTAAATTCAAATTTAACTACCTTACCAGTATGTGCAATTTTTTTTTAAAAAAGCAATAAATTACATCAGTACTGACATTTATTATACAAATACCAGAATATTTAATTACATCAATATTGATATTTATTATACAAATACAATAATATTTAATAGATAGATAGATAGATATTAATTTATTTTGTAAAAGAGTACAAAAAGGCGTGTAATACATCAGATTACATTACAAGCAATAAATAATAATTCTGTATAAAGTATTGCACATAATATGATAAGATATCACAGTCAAATATTAAAATTAATATATAATACTGTATCAGTAAGTCACTATATAAAAGCGATATCACAGACTACTCTAAATACACGCAGGAAGCATAAAAACATAAATTACAATAAAAACAGTCTTAAATATCTATCAGTTATAAAATTAAAATCATATTAAAATCAAATAACACAATTTAAAAGATAAAGCATAAAGCATAGTCATGACATCAAATAAAAATAAAATTGGACATAACAATGCAACAATAAATAAAAATAATATAATAATAAAATTCAAAAATAAAAACTTGATACCGAAGATGTCATGACTACAAATAAAAAGAAACAGAATCACTCATTCGTGCTAATAAATACATTCACACCTTAAATCTATATATAAGACAAAACAAAATAAATTAACATAAAATTAAAATACTTAAAATTAAGATCACTCGAGGTCGAGTAAGTACCTTCTTAAAGCCGACTTGAACCTGCCGAGCGATGGAAGATTTTTTATATCGGCAGGCAGGGAGTTCCAGAAATGCGCACCTTGAACTTAAAAGGAATTTCTTCCAGTCTCAGTACGCATGAAGAGCACTGCGAAGTCCTTAATCTCTCCTCTAGTGGCTACCCTAGGTACATATCTAGTAAAGAGATTCACTAGATACTCTGGAGTATTCATGCGTACGATTTTGTACATAAGTACAGCCATAAAATACTGTCTCCTTGAATCAGTATGCAGCCAACCAAGAGCAGCTCTATGAGGAGAGATATGATCGCCCATTCTCACACCCATTACATATCTCACACATGAATTTTGTAATCTTTGTAAGCGTCTTCTCAACCCCTGCGAAGCATCAAGCAAAACTACTGAGCAGTAGTCGAGGTGCGGAAACAGCAAGGCGGCTGCGAGTTGTTTACGCAGGGCCTCAGTGGTGTACCGACGGAAAAACCGCAAACTATACATTATCCTATTAAATTTTTTAGTCATCATATTAATGTGCGGCTCCCATGACAACCTAGCATCAAGCACAACACCAAGGCTCACAACGGTATCAGAGAAAGATATGTCGACACCACCCTCAAGCTCAATCGTTCTCGACTCACCAGTATAGAAGTCATTAATAAATCGACTACTGCCAAAAACGATTGCTTTAGTTTTGCTTGCATTTAATGTGAGAGAAGCATCGACAGCCCACCCCGACACCGCCCTGGCCGCCCTCTGCAAAATACGAATACCTTCATTCACATGTTCATAAGGGACCTGAGTATAGATTTGGAGGTCATCAGCATATAATATGTGCTCGACTCAAGTAATTTCAACAAAGGAAACATTAACAAAGAATTCAACTTAAAATATTATTCATCTATATTATGTTTAGGGAAAATTGATCCGTTAAAAATTAATAAACCAATAAAAATAAATATCAAAGACATTTCAAAACCTGGATACACAAGTAAATAAAATATTATTATCTTAAATGGTACAAAAAATAATAGTAAATTATTTTAGAAATTCAAGGATATTTGAAATATGCTTTTGTCCAAAAACACAAAAATAATGAAAATGAATATATCGCAACATTAACTGACGGAAAATTCAAATTAGATATTTTATTAAATAAGATTGAAAATGATAATACAAATATAGACAGAGATACAAAATTAGAAATTATTGGGGATTTAGAAGAATATGGTAAAATATAAATTAATTTAAAAAAAATTAGTATATTTATAATTAATTTTCATAAAGGCATTTGTTTTTATAGGTATTTCATATATTTTAAAAGTAAAAAGTTTTGAAAATATTAAGATATTAAACGAAGGCAAAATGGAATTAGAAGAATTAATTATTGCTAATGACATTATTTTAAATGAAATAAACGTAATATTTTTTTAATAGTTATTTTTTAACAGAATAAGAATTAATAATTTTTGTATTTAAGTTATATAGATAATTATTATGATAAATAAATATTGAATTAATTATATTTATTTTAGGATGAACAATGAAGTCCAACATTATTATTGTTGTTCTATTTGCAATTTAGTATTTTCTTCAGAAATTTTTTAACAAAAGCATAATCATCTGAAACACCGACAATATAAATATGACTGCAAAATTTGTGGAATGTATATAAAATACAGAAGACATTTTATGCGACATTTAGAATCTCATTCGGACATAAATTTTAAATGTATTCATTAAGGAAAAAAATTTTAAACAAATTTCAATTTACAAAGACATATGAATATCCATCTTGACAAAGCATATATTTGTGAAATTTGTTCAAGAGCATTTAATCGAAAAGATAATTTAACAAGACATTTAAAAACACATAATACAGGTTGTATATTTTTAGTTTTATTATTACAAAATTAAACTTTTTATTAAAAATTTTCTTCAAACAAATTAAATTTTATATTCCATATTCTTTTTAATATTTAAAATGTTTAATTTTATTATTTATAAAATGGATAAAATGATTAAAATTAAAATAATTGGTGATGGTAATTGTTTATTTAGAAGTTTTTCCTTCTTTTTATATAATACTCAAAAATTTCATAATAAAATTAGATTAATTGTTGTTAATTATATAATCGTTAATTGGAATATTTACGAATTATTTATAATCGGGAATAATTATTATAAATCAGTTAGAACAAATGAAGATTATAAAAATTATATGTCAACTAATGGTATTCAAGGAACAGCTTTTAACAAATATACTAAAAAATTAATTTATGTAGATAATTCGATGGTTGTTCCGTACAATTCTTATTTACTAAAAAAATATAGGTGTCATATTAATGTTGAATATTGTGCATCTATTCAAAGTATTAAATATATTTTTGATTATATACATAATGGTAGTGATAGAGCTTGTTGCAAAATTAAAAGATATAATACTGATATTAATCAAAATTTAGAAATTCATGACGAAATCACTGAGTATATTGATGGAAGATATTTAAGTCCTATGGAAGCAGCTTGGAGATTAGAAGAATTTCCAATATGCGGAAGAAGCCATAGTTTAATTCGTTTAGCTGTCCATACTGAAAATAATCAAAATATTGTATTTAAAGAAAATTTTGAACAAGAAGCTCTTAGAAAATAAGAAACTACATTAACGGCATGGATCAAATTCAATCAAATAGATAAATCAGCGGATAATATAAAATATTCTAATATACCAAAATATTATACTTTTAATTTAGAAAATAAAAAATGGGTTAAACGTGTTAGGAATAAAAATAATTATACGATCGGACGTTTAAATGTTGTTTTACCAAAAGATAGTGAACGATTTTTTTTTAAATTAATATTGAATCGAAAAACTGGAGCCAATTCTTTTGAAGATTTACGAACTCATGATAATATAATATATTCTACTTACAAAGAAACAGCTCTAGCAATGGGTTTAATTGAAGATGATTCACAAATTTATAATATTTTTGAAGAAGCTTGTAATGTAATGTTTCCTTCTCAATTAAGAAAATTTTTCGCATGGTGTCTTTTATCAGAAAATATTCAGGGTAATATTATTTGGAATAAATGCAAAAATTATTTTTTTGAAGATTTTAAAGACGATAAAGAAAATAGAGCTTTACATTTCATAACTGATATTTTATTATTAGAAGAAATGTCATGTAAAGATTTTGGACTTCCATTACCAATTAAAATTTATAATCATGAAAATAATGATGAAATTAATCTAAATAAAATAAATTATACTAAAAAATTATTTGATACTATGTTCATCAAATTAAACAATCATCAAAAAATTATATTTGAAAGTATAATAAAAAATATGAACATAAATAAAATTCATTTATCAATGGTCCAGGTGGATCAGGTAAAACTTTTTTATACATCACAATAATATATTATTTTATATCAATTGGTAAAAAATTTTCATCTATGGCTTGGACAGGAATAGCATCTATATTATTGCCAAGAGGTATGACAAGTCACAAAACTTTAAAATTACCTTTGGATTTAGATAACGTAGAAACAATATTTTTTAAGTCAGATGTAAATAAAAAAAAATTACATGAAGTTGATTTTATAATTTGGGATGAAGCATCAATGATTCCGAAAAAAGCTTTAGAAATTGTAGATAAAACTTTACAAGATATATGTAATAACAAAAAACCTTTTGGTGATAAATTAATAATTTTAGGTGGTGATTTTAGACAAATTTTACCAATTATAAAAAATAGTTATAGAAATATGATAATAGAAGAAACAATAAAATTTTCGTATCTTTGGCCATTATTTAATATTTGAAAACTAAATAAAAATATACGTTCCAAAGAAGAAAAATTTTCATCGTTTTTATTACAAATTGGAGAAGGAAAAATTAGTCCTTTTGTTATACCTGATTCTTGGAAAACTAATGATGTCTGTTCGATAATTTATAAAAATATAGATTACAAAAATATCATGAATAATGTAATATTAACCAATCATAATGAAGATAATGAAATATTGAATAATAAAATATTTAAATTATTGAAAGAAGATTTAATAACATATCATAGTATAGACTATGCAACACATAAGGGAGTAGATCAAGCAGATAATAATATTTTTTTAAATTATCCAATTGAAATATTAAACAATATTAGAGAAGGCCTACCTCCACATGAATTGAATTTAAAAATAAATGCCATCATTATGTTAATACGAAATTTAAGTATTTCTGATGGTTTATGTAACGGAACCAGATTAAAAATCATAAAATTGTATAAATATAATATCGAAGCCGAAATTATTACGGGTGATAAAATCGGAAATAAAGTTTTCATACCTAAAATAACTCTGCATTCAGGAGAAACATCATCATTGCCTTTTATATTACATAGGAAACAATTTCCTATTGTATTAGCTTTTTCTATCACAATTAATAAATCAAGGACAAAGTTTTGAAAAAGTGGCTTGTTCATTCGGAAAATTTGTTTTCTCACGGACAATTATATGTAGCATTATCACGATGTGAAAATTCAAAAAATATATATATTCAAAATGAATGTGAAAATAAAGATGTCATTAATAATATCGTTTGGCAAGAAATATTAAAGTAGATTATATCATTTCTGTATTTCACTAAACAGAAAAAAATATCATCTTTAGGAACATTATAAGTCCTCAGTAATATGACAAGAAAAATAAATATAGTCTTTGGCAACTTTAAATGACCTCAATAATATGAGACTGAATCAATTGAATCATTTAACTCTCATTTTGATTTCTTATAATACCCCATATGGAAATAATTTCTGTGAATAACTATTAATAACTGTGTAAAAATGTGAAAAAATGTGAATAAAAAAAAAGTTAATAATTGTTACGAATAGATCATAATAATGATTAACTGTAAATAATAATAATTTACTGTTATTTATAGTTATTTACAAATATTTGTAATTTTTCACATTTATTCACAGTTATTCACATTTATTACCAGTTATTAACACTTTTTCACACTTTCAAAAATTTTTACACGTATAATCGTTTTTTTTTATGTATACACGAAAAATTTTGTAAATGTGAAAAAATGTTAATAACTGTTAATAAATGTGAAAAACTGTAAATATCTGTAAGAAAGTATTAATAACTATAATTCACTGTAACTAATTGCAAATAAATATAAATAATTATAAATAAGTATAAATAATAATAAATTATTCACCAATTCTAAAATTTTGGAAAATGTGAGTAACTGTTAATAAATGTGTATAAATGTGTATAAATGTGAATAATGTGAATAACTATAAATAATTATTAATAATCATGACTTTCAGTTAATAATTGTTATTTAGCGTTCATAACTATTATTAACTATTATTAATTGTTATTAACTGTTTTTTACTGTTATTAATTTTTATTAATGTCTCAATTGCGGTAGTTTATTACAATTATTAACGGTTATTCACAATTTCTTACAAAAACTATTTTCATATGGGACGTATAATTGAATTGTCAAAGTTTAAGTATAATTGAAGTTAGTGAACTTAAAGATTGGAGTCTCAGACTCCGATTATTGAATTCGCTCACGTTAACCGTTGCGTTGCATAAGTTCAAAAATAACAGAATTTACTCAACTACCATTTCGGGATAATAACATTCCCAGCTGCGAGATCCGTTTGTTCAATGTTTTTTAAACTTACAAAATACATAATATCGAAATTACCAAAAACCATATTTTTTTCCGTGTAAGCAACAACCAATGACCACTACTTCTAGTTTATTTTGAATATCTTATATAATTCGTATTAATATATAAAGTTTAAATAAAAACCATATTTTCTTCCGTGTAAGCAACAATCAATGACCGGTACTTCTAGTTTATCTTGAATACCTTATATAATTCAAATCAATATATAAAGTTTAAACAAAAACCATATTTTCTTCCATATAAGCAACAACCAGAGATAATTAAATTTGAAGCAAAAGATATAATGCATTAAATTAAAAATTATTAGTCAGATACACTTAATATAATAATGAAAAAAGAAATTTTTATATGATTTTTCCATATATATATATATATATATATATATATATATATATATATATATATATAATATTAATATTTATTTTTATATTGATATTAAAATTAAAATTAAAAAATTTATATACATATGGGACGTTTCACGTCAACTAACCTAATAAAAAATAGAATTCGTTGAAAATCTGTAAAAATGTTCTATTTGATACCCAAAATATACAAAAAAAATTTTAAAGGTCCAGGTCAATGAGGTCAGGATTTAAATGTGATGGAATTTTTCGAATTTTCCAAATTTTTTGCTAAATAAATATTTTAATGAATTTTTTCCTCAAAAACTGTCAATTTTTCGTTAAAACTTAATAGAATACTTTTTCTTGGAAATCAGATGTAGAATTCACCTGAATTTTTGCAAATTATAATATACTGATTTTTATGCTTACTTGACCGATTTAAACATACTATTTAGTATATCTAAAAATCGAGCAGGTTAAATTGGCTTTTTAAAGTCTTATTTTTTTCGTTTTTTTATGAGGAAAAAATATATGAAGCCTCCAGTTGGGCAGCCTTCTCAAAGTTACTTAATTGTGCAAAAAAGTCTGAATAAATCGTTATTTTGGATCAATGATGAGATTCGTGATTTTTTTTCTGAAAAAGTATTGATTTTTGGGACAAATGTATAAAAATGTTTTTTATTGGAAATTGTATGTCAAATGTATGTAAATTTTTGTAAACCATTATTTGCTAAACATCACAAATTATAAATGAAATTTTGAAATTTAAAAATTTATTTTTTGTTAAATTTTTAGTATATATGGTTCATAATGTCTTAAATTACAATTTGTAAAAATATGTTCATATTCTACACATGATTTCCAATAAAAAACATTTTTATACATTTGTCCTAAAAATCAATACTTTTTCAGAAAAAAAATCACGAATTTCCAAGAAAAAGTATTCTATTAAGTTTTAACGAAAAATTGACAGTTTTTGAGGAAAAAATTCATTAAAATATTTATTTAGCAAAAAATTTGGAAAATTCGAAAAATTCCATCACATTTTAATCCTGACCCCTTTGACCTGGACCTCTAAAATTTTTTTTGTATATTTTGGGTATCAAATAGAACATTTTTACAGATTTTCGACGAATTCTATTTTTTTGTTAGGTGAGTTGACGTGAAACGTCCCATATATATATATATATATATTGTATAGATTCATAATAAAAAAATTCAACATGTTAATGTGGGATGCTAACCAGAATCAATATGTAGAAGTTCAAACCGATTCACATTACATCTATTTATTACGATTATCGAGAGATGTTCAAACTTTAATAAATAAAGCAGATGCAGAAGAAGAAAATTTTCAGGAAAGTAAAAGTTTAAATCAAAAGCTATCTCAAGTTAATATTAAAATTAGCTAAAAGTAAGCTAAATTTAAAATAATTTTAAGCAATTTTAGGTGAATCTTGGTTTAATTTTAGCTGAATTTTAGCTAAATTTTTTATC
The DNA here is from genome assembly GCA_017163975.1 of Anastatus disparis. Taxonomy (NCBI): domain Eukaryota; kingdom Metazoa; phylum Arthropoda; class Insecta; order Hymenoptera; family Eupelmidae; genus Anastatus; species Anastatus disparis. The sequence goes on from JAFFSR010000360.1 coordinate 827,912, forward strand.
TATTTATATTATATTTTATCTATGTATATTATATTTTATCTATACTATTAAAAATATATCGACTTCGTTCTATTGATCCCACAGTTTGCGGCCTAAAAATTGTCGATCAAAATTGTTCGATTTTAAATATTTTTGAAAAGGGTACCCCCGTCAACATAGTCAAAATTGCCCTGTCCCGAAAATTTTAGTTTGACCTGGTAACTTTGTTTTGGATCGAAAATTAATAGTTTTTGTCATATTTGCAGACCGCGACCCCCTCAACCTATCCACAGCATGGAAAAAATGACTTTCACTATTTATTTTTTTCTCCGAATCTAGTCGGTAAAAAAACTCCGAAAAAATCGTGCTTATAATTTAAATGTTTACAGATCTTGAATAATTTTTTCATAAAGATTCGATGATGCTATATAACCTAAAAGGATGGAAGAAAAATCAAAACCCTTTCTCTTTTTACGGGAAATGCGGTACAGGGCCAATTCTTGCAAAAAAACTTGTATTTTGTTTAAAAGTACTTGCCTGAATTTTTTCAGATATTTTCTGGAGGTGCGCCATAGTTAAAAATGCAAGATAACTCATTTTTGGGACGTTTTTGGCTGATTTTAGCTCATTTGCAGACTTTGTATTATTATTTATACTATGACATTGTACTTTAGAACTTTATTTATGAATTTAATTATGCAATCAAGTCAGAAAAATAAGATTTACAAATATTCGCATCATATTTTTGCACGAATCCACATTTTAGATTAGGTATTTAAACACTTCTTTCATGATTTTGTTGATATTTCACTACTTTATATGTGATAAAATCTTTTAAATATTACATTACTTTGATGAAAGAAAATGTTTTGATAAACAAGTCATTTTACAGGTACAGCTATATTAAATACGGTCAAAATATTAACTTGAGATTACATATGCGTTAATGAATTTATATTTCGTAAGTAAAACTTATCAATACAAACATTAGAATCATGATTTAATAATATGAACCTTGACTTTGGCATTTTTAACACTATGTAATATAAATCTGCACTTAAGTCACACTTTTGCGAGAGCTATGTGGTCTATTTTTACACTGTGTAAAAAAATGTGAGCATCCGAGTACATCGCATGCTCACATTTTTTTTTGCAATCGCTTTAAAGATTATAAATAAAGTTTGCACTTATGTCATGTATTGTATTATATTATCTCTATTGACATAGGTACGAATTCAGTAACATAACTCAAGTAACAATCGTTAGGCTGGAAGTTATAGTCTTCACTCAGTTCTCAGATATTCTATCTATGCTCTTTTTATCCTTTTTCCATAAGAAGAACAAGGATAGAATATTTGAGAACTGACAATGAGAGCACCCCACCTCCGGGAAACGGATTCGGCTGAAACTGCAGGATATGATTTTTTGATGAAAAAAAATTAACCCGTGTTTTTTCTTTTCGTCGAATAGGCCTCCTAGACAAGCATATAGACACTTTTTTTTAAATGTGGTGAATGAAAGCCTTTATAAGAACTTAAGGGAGGAGCCTGCTTTAGAGGCTTCAAAAAGTCGATATTTTTGAGGATTTTATTGGAAAGGAAAGAAATGTCTGATTAAAATAAAACTTTTAGGATTTATTCTTATATATTTGAAGAGTCTTCTCAAATTTTTTCATTATCATACATAAGATATTCTTCATGTTTCAAGAAATTTACGGAGGCGCGGCGCCTCGAGTGTGCACTTCCTGTGTGGCGGGCAAGATGCAGGTCGCAATTTTCATCTGAAACAAAAAAACAAAAGAAATTTTTTATTTTTAATAGTGCAATTCTTAGGTAAACCAAGAAAATTCAACAAAAAGTGAAAAATTCAACAATTTTTCGCAGATTAATAAAAATGCATTTAAAAAAAAAAATTCACTTTAGATCGTTTGAAAACCGGGTTAATGTTAACTTTCTTCAGGTATTTTAGGTTCACCTAGAAGAGAATTTAATCCCGAATACAACACATTCTGATTCGTTTCGACAGGACGTTTACTTTTTTTCCTATCTTGCCCGCCAATTTGAAAAAATCATCAAAATGGAAATCTGAGAAATCGTGTGTCAAAGTTTTCGTTCACAAAAAATCGTAAATTTCTTGAACTTACCCTATTAATATGCTAATCAGCGATTCCTGCTCCATATAACTGCCCTTCAGACTCTTCGAAAAATTGGTTTGTGGCCAATTGCTCCATTTGACGGGCCATGTTCTGGCCTCTTTGGTCGCCAATGAGGCGCGCCTGTTTTGACGCGTGATGCGCTCCTCGTTCGCTTCATCGCAAAAATTTTTGCACTGGAGCCCAATTTTGATATCTAATAAATGTATAGTCTTAAAAAAAGAACACAGACACAAACTCGATTATGCGGTAATGAGACGGATAAACTATAACGTCGTCCGTAGTCACCGATGCCAATTTCTGCTCACTGCCGCCGGTATTTGCTTCTCCATCGTTCGATAAAGAAACATTCAAAAATTGATTGCCGTGGAATTTACGCTTCCATGGCCTTCCACTACGCTCACTCACAGGTTTGCTTGTTTTCGGATAGGTCTCCATATTTTTAAGATGCTCACGTACTGAGAGACAAATTAAAACTGAACCGTAAAGCAAAATGTAGCTCTGTTTGAACCGATGTTGCCAGCTCATATATACCGTTACAATAATAATTTTGCCCCTACCATAGCTTCATAGAGACCTTCTATGGACAGTTAAACTGTTTCGAAAGACCGTTAGTCCCTTTCCATTATAATATACATAGTAGATCGAGGGGCGGACCGCGCGCGCTCCAGGCGGTCCAGCCGCTCGGATACTTGTTTGACGCTTGCTCACTATTACTTCTGTATCTCCGAAAATATTCCGAATTTTGTTCTGAAATTTTAGAGACATATTCTTGGATAGTTTAGGAAGAGATTTAGGCAAAAAAAAATTTCGACTTTATGAAGCCTCTAAAGCAGGCTCGCCCCTTAAATAACCAAAGAACTAAGACTCTTACAAAAAAATGCATACAGAATAAAATGAAGCACGAATTGAATGCTTTAATTTAAGCTTTGTTGTATTAAAAAAGCTTTTGTTGTTCGGAAGTTATTCTTCATTAAATATTACCACGTATTTACTTAATATTTTTAACGTATAAAATATGATCAATTTTTCACGTTATTTTATTAACATATTTGAATCGCCTGTAACTTTTGAACCACTAAAGATTTTTTAATGCAACAAAGCTTAAATTAAAGCATTCGATTCGTGCTTTTTTTATTTTTATGCATTTTTTTGTGAGAGTCTTACTTCTTTGGTTATTTAAGTTCTTATAAAGGCTTTTATTCACCATATTTTTAAAAAAATGTCTATATCCTTGTCTAGGAGGCCTATTCGATGAAGACAAAAAACACGGGCTAATTTTTTTTCATCAAAAAATTATATCCTGTGTAATGTGCCCTCTACCGTTGCCAAGACAGGGGTACATAAATTCTTATTAACTAAAATTAATTTATACATGAGAGAAATATTTAGAAGAGATAGTTAGAATTTATTCAGTAGAAACAATAAATTGGGAGGTTGATGAAGTTAATTCATAGTTGTATTAGGTTAAATTTCTTATCCATTTATCCAATTCATTAAGAGGTTATAGTTATCTCAATTAATAAACTAATCATTTTCATGTTAAACTAATTATTACAACTACTAATTCAATTTTATTGAAGTTTCTTAAATTGAAAGGAAATAAGTACTGAGTTACTATTATACATTTTCACTCATCTGTATTGGCGCTGTCCGTCCCTCTCCTCGGCAAGTAGATTCCTTCTAGGATAATCGCGCTATCATATCTAACGCTCTATTAGCTGAGCTGTCCGGGCCTTTAGCTTCCCTCGTATCAGATGTGCGGGTGACATAGTTATTCAAACTTTTAATGTCACGTGATTTCTGACGTTCATGGATAATTAGTCCCCACTCAAGTTCACTAGTAAACTAATTTATTGTTCAAGTCATTTTATAACTAAGCTAAAATATTCACTTCGACTGTTGTTTATTCTAATAAATTTGTTATTCAGATTTGTACTACATGTACTAGAAAAATTATGTTTAAATGATCAAATAAAATTAATTTGGTCATCTTACACTTTATTTGTATTAGATAATCTGTTGCGCATTGAAGTGGGTCTGCTATAATAGCGGTCATGGTTTGGTCTACCCTTATTGTAGGGTGTTGGTCATTGCCTTGGTGAGACAATTCGTTGGTCATTTGATCTATATGATCTTGTTGTTGCTTAAAACTTCCGTTTTGCAGTAGTGTCGGTTTGGTAGTAACACTCTTAGAGTGGTTCAGCTTTTGCACCTTTTGCACAAGGTACATTCTTTTGTTTCCTCTGGATTTACAAAGCCTTGAGGCTCGCTTGGTTGCATGTATTGGGTTCGCTGGGCTTTGCAAATTAATGAATGGATATCCTTATATTGCTGAGTGATATCGTGTTCGCAAATGGTGCATCGTTCCATTTTGTTGCTGATGCCGTTGGGGAATTTTCGCGGATCTGCAAAACGCACTCGGTATTTTTAGTCAGCGCTTCGAAAGGCCTTACTAGCATCTGTCTTGTTTATAAATCGAATATACCCGTAACGTAGTTTGTTAGGTTTCTCTTTGGTAATATACAGGTAGTCGATTAGACCAAAGTTTCGGAAAGCTGTAAATAGATGGTTTTCATTCTCTAATCTAGACACTATGCAATATAATCAGCATGGATCTTCTGTGGTTAAGGTATTGGATTTAGGTTCGGTGAAAGGATTGTCTACATTTGGTTAGAGCCGTATGTTAAGGACTCGCTTATCCTTAGTCGAATGAAATTTTTGCAGAGATTTTTCCATACCTAGTTGAGTCTTTAGAGTTTTAACCGGGAAAGGTTTAACTAGGATTTTGATATACTTATCCGCGTCCCGTTCTATAGTAGTTATCTGCTCGATTGGCCCCCTTGTTTCTAATTCTTTTATTATTTCCCATAATTGACGGCCGTCACGGTTTTCTAGTATTAGGGTCTCGCTTCGGGTCGAGTCACTGCTAAAAATGCCCTCAGTTGCCATACTTAATTATGATTTGACTCAACAAGAACTGAAAAAAATAAACATTAAGTCAAGAGTTAGTGATTAATTTTACGGTAATATACAGATAGAAAGACGACTTGAAACATTGGTTAGTATCACAGAGAGTTAGTCGTTATAAATAATATAGAGGTCTATTTAGGTGTCAACAAACGCCGTTTGCTTTAAGTTAGTAACTGGAGCCTTATCGTCTATGGTTACTGTCATGCTTTTGGAATTAGATTGATTAATGGGAGGAGTTGGGGTACTTCTAAATCGGTCTGTGTTGTCGGTGTCCTTGTCAACCGGTTTTAGCTTATGATGATGGTAATGTACATTTTGATCAGTTTTATATATGCCTACTGAGTTCTTGAATTTAATAAATAGCCATCCAATGACTGCAACTAGGCCTATACACAGTATAATTGCTAATCCATAACTTCCATACAATGAGCCTCGGATGTAGTGATGTTCTCTACTGTGCTGTGCTATGTCCTGGAGTCGGTCTGTTATGCGCCTCAAGCTTTTTTCGTTCCATTCATTGTTTGAACCGGGTTGTAGTATTTCTGGTATAGTTTGTGCTTGAATACTATTCTCAGTTTTAAATAGTGGCAGTAGTTCTTCAACCTTCAACTGTAGCTGGGGTTGATAAGTGTATTTTTCACTGCTGAGTCGCGTGCTCATACCTACTAGAGTGACTTAAGTGGTTCTTCCTATACAGTAGTCAGGGATATATAATCTGCCAGTACCGGTCAATTTTAGAATTTCTTCTTTTCGTGTTCCACAGATGATTCTGACTGTGGTTTTATTAGTTAATGAGTATAGCCATACTGCCTCGGTGTGGAGGTAGCTCCACTGAGATGATGGATTTGTCACATATATTATGTTACAATGCTGGAAATTGTTCTCGTGCGGGTGAGTGAGCATAATTAATTCGCAATCATCTAGCGCGGCTGTGTTCATCAATGGTCCTTTTACTTCACAAGTAAGTCCATACGGTTGATCTATACACTCATGTCGATAGTCACGATCGAATTTGAGGTAGTATTTATTCTTTTCATTCAGCGCAATAAAAGAATGTGTTGGTTTGATTTTAGCGTATCCCAAATGGTGGTCTTTCCAATTCTGTATGGTGAGTAATCGATACATACGGTACATGGAGTACCGCTCTCTCTCAACCATAGGAAGATATAAGATTACTAGAAATCTGTCCTCTTGATAAATAGTATATATCTTAGATATTTTTACTATCTCTTCAGGTCGAATATACTCAGAGGGCATGGGCAAATCCCAATGCTCACGTATATCATTGGTTAGTTGCGCAAGTAGTTCTGGGGTCAGTAGAGCTTTGGGCATCTTACCCTAAAGAAGTAGCTATGTCTACGAAACCCTTTACGGCATCTATGCTTTGGTCCAGTGTGATTTCTATTAGTCTAATTTGAGCCGTTAAACTTCGAAAATACGATTCCTTTTGCTGCTCCTCAATCACATTATTCATTACATTATCCAAATGGTTTAGGGCTTTAGCATGATTAGTAGCTACATCCTGCATTTGACTAATGGTACTGCTAATCAGATGAGCACGCTTCTCGGTTAACTGAAGTATTTCCTGGTTACCTTGGTGTAGTTTATCTGATTCTTGATTTATTTCATCGACTTCGTCGTGAATTACTAATCCAAATAGACTGCTACTGAGGCTGCCGATAAAGCCTAACGGTACCAATCCTCGCTTGGAGGATCCATTGGTTATCAACTTCTTATCTTTAGAGTTTAGTCGAGCCAGATAGGCTTGTAGTTGATGCTGCTGGGTCTTCAATATCTTCTGCTTGAAAAGAATGATTTGTGGATTGAGAGCATAAATGCACTCAGTGTCCCTGAATTCATTGACAAATTCATGATATTTTTCCGTGGCTGGCTTTCGGTTGTCCACCATTTTTGGCTGGCATTTTAGATTGGTCAATTGCTTTACACAGTTATGGTGGGTTTGGTTTATTAATTCTGAAACGTCACACTTGTCTAGAACTTTATCGAGATTTACATGAATGATTAGCTTCCATTCAGTGCGTTTTAATCTTAAAGAGCCGATTTTCTCGTAATAAATGCCTGGATTTGGGTTTATTGGCGTATTTCTATAGGTTGAGTATCCATGCGCCAACAGTGGTGATAATATTAGCACGACCATAGTTGTCCAAGACATTTTCCTGTAGTAGTTAAAAATATCAGTTATTTTTGAATCAACGCTGGTTTTACTTTGTCAATGTGTTTTAGTATGGTTTTGCCACTAGGGTTTTCTAACAAGACATTGTTTTTAGATGAAATCTTTATCACCTTCAATGGCGTTAACTAATATTTGTCAAACTTGGCTGTACGGGGTTCATTCTTTATATATACGTAGTCGCCAACTTCCGGTCTAAAAGCCTTAACTTTTCTGTCATAGTATTCTTTAGGAATTATTTTTCTGGTTATTTGTCTTTTTCCAGCCATAACCTTCATTTCATTCAGCCTCGTGATAAGGTCACGTAGATACTGATTATATGTGGCTAACCTCTCTCCCTCTGGTATGCGCAAAGGAAATCGAGCTACCCTTCCACATACTAACTCAAAGGGTGTGTATCCAGTAGCAGCGTGCACGCTTGTATTGTATGTGAATGCCGCAAACGGTGTCAACTTGTCCCAATCTTCATATTGGTCGGCATAGGTGTGAATAAAATCCACTAAAGGTGCATGGCTTCTTTCTAAAACTCCCGTGGTTAGAGGTTGATAACCAGAGGAATGTAACTGTGTTACCTTTAGCAGTTGAAGTAAAGCAGCTACTATTTCAGACATGAAACTGGTTCCACGGTCAGATAAGATGGCTCGAGGTGCTCCAAACTGACAGATTAAATGTCTAGCTAATGCATCTGCAATCGTCGTAGCTTTTATATTTGGAAGAGGTATAGCGATAACATATTTAGTTGAGTGACATTGCATGGTTAATATATGGTAGTTATTAGAAGACGTTAGTCGCAATTTGCCTACTGTGTCGATGGAGACTTTGTCGAAACTCTCTATTGGCGTGTCGGTGATAACCATGGGAGCTCGTTTGTTGATGCGGTCTATTTTCCTTTCTTGACAAGTTTCGCAGGTCCGTATGAAGTCAAGTACATCATTTCTCATTCCGGGCCAATAATATCGCTCTCTAATTTTGGCATAAGTCTGGCTAATACCCTTGTGTCCTCCAATTAAACTGTCATGTAGGTTAGAAATGATCTCTTCTCTTTCGTCCTCGCTAGGATATTCAGACCTACCGTAACACAGTGTGACAGTTATGTTGGTGTGATTAAAATGCTTCCTGAGTATCTCATTAAGCATTCCTGGGCCTAAATGGTCGGTCACCTGGCTTTGTCTAGGTACACGTAGCGTCAGGATTTTCATTCCATTTAGTAGTCTGACTATCCTGTCAAGAGTGTTATTCAAAACATCGATGTCCAATAAATCTTGTTCCTTATCCTTTAAGATCAGAGAGAATACATTCTTCCCTTTGTAAGGTGTAACCGTTATCTGACCTCTTATAGGTTTATGTCGTTTTATATCTCGAATACCTATGGCGCTAATGTCATTTAATAATTTCGTCACCGAGTCATGTCGGTTACAATCTCCATACATAAAGTGTAAATAGTGGTCTTTTTTATATGTTAAACAATTCCTTGTTTGTATTACATTATTTATTCCTTTCTCTTGCTCTTTTGTAGAGCTAGTTGACTCGCCTGTGCTTATGTCAGGAGCATTATCGGCTAATACCCAAGCGGGTATTGGCGGTAATAAAGTAAAAGTATCGTTTGCCTCTTTAGTGTAGTTTATGTTTACAGTCTCTTCTACAGGATTTGTTTCCCGTATTACCTCAAGGTTAGGGAACTGAACTTGTCTTTTTCTCATCCGCGGGGTACTACTCTTTTGTGGCTCATTAACGTTAATGCTAGGTGTGACGGAGATAGCCCTGCTAACCGGTAAGTGTATAAAAGAACTGCTCACATTGGCTTCCACATCAGTGTTTTCGCGGTTTTCCCCATCATTTAGTTCGTTATCGGTGATGATTTTGTCTACAGCACATTAAGCTGTATTTATTAAATTACTGGTTCCTTCAAGTAGTTGCTCATCTATTGTCTTCTCTGGTATAGGTAATATATAAGGCTTTGCATTGGTTATTTCAGGAATACCTAGTCTCTTCGCCTTTGCTTCCATCTTATCTCTTTGAGAAGGCGTGGGTTCATCTATGTCTGAAAAATATTCCGGCATGGGTTTGGTTGGAGGATCAGCGAGTTTTTCCAAGAATACCCAGTCACCAGTATTATACCAATGTTCTCTCAGACTTTGTTCCAATTTATCGCATTTACGTTCGGTATCTCTTTTTATCCTTTGTTTGTCAGCAGTTGTTAACTCTCGCTTCTTAGGGACCGCGGTCTCAGTTCCTGCTTTAGAACTGTCATTGATTGCAGCAGAGTAATCTTCTATTCCCGTAGAAGACATTAAAGATTTGGATACTGCACCATCGTCGTCCTTAAAACATCGGGTTATTTCGTTCGAAATGTTTTCAAAAGTAATTATGTCAGATTCATCCTTTGTAGCAGATAAGTAAGGTGCTGCTAAAGTTGGTTGGTTTCCTTCTTGCGTTGGAGTTTGTTCCATAGAGAAATCTTCACCATCAGTGCCTTCTCCGGTATCACTCAGAGGCGCTGTATTCAAATGAATTATTTGAGTATCTTCTGGCTCAGTCGTAACTTGTGCTGGTATTTCAGCGTTGGTAGCAGTGTCTGATTCAAGATCAGTGATATAATTACTTCTTGATCCGCTGCGTCTAGGGTCTATCAACAGAGGGTGTCTGTCCCGCTGGGAGATGTTTCCTATGTCACTTTCAGTATCAGAATCGAGGCTAGTAGTTGGTATCAATCTTTTAGTGAGTACTTTCTTCTTTGGTTGACTGATGCTTACTTCACTCATACTTGATTGATCACTGCTATTACCACTGGGTGTACCTGGTCTAGTAAAGTGTCTTTCCTTATTGGTTAGGGCTGTTTTTCTAGCTTAACTCGCTAGAGTATCTTTATATGCTAATTTTGGTTTCGCTGTGCTGGATTTTGTTACTCTCCCTTGCTAGATACCACCACTATCTCCAGGGGAAATTGCGGATTGCTTAGAACGTGTCCTTTGTGCCACAACACTGTGGTCCAATTTAGGTGAGGGTTTCCTAGTAGTAGGTCCTGGCGGCCTGCCTCTTCGCTTAGGCGCTACAGATGGTTGATTTGAAGGAGCATTGGCGTTAGTGTTTAATTTCCCCGGTTTATAACGAAACTTATAAGTGTAGTCAGTAAATTTCAACATCCATCGCATGAGTCGTTGTCCAGGGTCTTTCCAGTTATGCATCCAGTTCAGTGGTTCATGGTCAGCTTGCAATATAAATTCCTTGCCTAATAAATAAGGTCAGAAGTGATACATAGCGTACAGAGCAGCTAAACACTCCTTATCAGTGGTGCAATAATTTCGCTCAGCTGAGTTAAGCAATCGTGATAGATATGCTATCGGGTAGTCAAATCCCTCTTTTTCTTGACTAAGCACCGCCTCTATTGCATAATGCATCGGTAGTTAGGGTAAAAGTCTTGTCGAAATCGGGAAAAATCAGTATTGGTGATTGTATCAGACAATCCTTTAAAGTCTGGAAACTATTATCTTGGTCTGCTCCCCACTCAAGAGATTGTTCCTTCTTTAATAGATTAGACAAAGGTCTAGCTAGTTTTGAAAAATCTTTTATAAAACGTCTGTAGTAGCCAGCCAATCCTAAAAACTGTCGAACATTCTTTGGTGTTTTAGGGGTAGGAAAGTTCTGCACTGCTTTTATCTTTCCTGGGTCTGGTTCTACACCTCGTTCGCTGATGATATTTCCTAGGAAGGTTACTTCCTTTCTTAAGAATTCAACCTTTTTGGGCTGCAATACGAGATGCGCTTCTCGAAGTCGGTTGAAAAACTTTCTGGTCTTTCGGTCATGGTCATGTAGGTTCCGTGAATAAATTATGGTGTCATCCAAGCATACTAGCATTTCAATGTTTTGTAGTCCTAACAAAATCTTGTCGATTAAACGCTGAAACGTAGAGGGCGCCCCTTGAGGCCCTCCGGGAGTCTGGTGTACTGATGGTGTCCGTTGGGTGTTGTGAAAGCACTCTTCCATCGATCTGCCTCATATAAAGATAACTGCTGATACCCATGCGCGAGATCGAACACTAAAAAATACACGGAATCTCCTAACTGGTACAGGATGTCCGTAATATTTGGCAATGGATAAGCGTCCCAAATTGTCTTGTTGTTCAGGTTCCGGAAGTCAATGACCATGCGCCAACAAGGATTCCCATATTTATCTGGTTTCTTTGGTACTATTATTACAGGGTTGTTGGCCGGTGAGAAGGAAGGTTTAATGATTCCATCCTTAAGCTTTTTCTCTACCTCATCCTTAATTACTTGTTTATGGATTGGCGGATGTCTGTATTGCTTGGTATTTATGGGAATATCATCCGTTGTAGGTATTCGGTATTCAGTTAGATGTGTGACTGGCAACAGGTCTCCTGGTAATAAAAACACATCATTGTAATCCATTAACAGATCTTCGACATGTTTTCTTTCTTCTTGATTCAAATGGTGCATACTTATTATGTCTAGTAATGTGCGAAACCTTTAAAATTTTTTTGTTATTTGAGTAGTTTCTTCTCCAGAGGAAGACTTCGAATAAAAATCAGGATTCACGTATTCAAATGGTAACAAGTCCCGAGGATTTATAGTTATACTAGGGGGGGTTCCCCCCTGCTCGCTTCGCTCGCCAACCCCCCATTGCATCACTTTCTACAAATATAAACTTTTATATATATAATTTTTAAATTTATATTAATTTAAAATTAATATTTTTTTTTTTTATTTGTTTCTTGGTCATGAAGATTAGTATTTATTAGAAGTTAAATACACTTATTAAGGTATATGAAGTTAAGTATAATAAAACGTTTTATGATAGTTTAATACTTTAAATATGTTGAAGATATCTGTAATAATATTCAATCGCTTTACGATAGGAGCACAACCATTCAACGTATTTACCTCGAGCTCAGCCCAATGTTCTTTTCTCTTCCTAATTTCGTTCATTCTTTGATAACAATTAATTAAATTAGCTAACAATTAACTACCTTTCAGCTATCTCTCAGCTAACTTTCAGCTAAATTTTATCTGAATTTCAGCCAACTTTTAGCTAACTTTCAGCTAAATTTTATCTGAATTTCAGCTATCTCTCAGCTAACTTTCAGCTAAATTTTATCTGAATTTCAGCTATCTCTCAGCTAACTTTCAGCTAAATTTTATCTGAATTTCAGCTAACTTTTAGCTAACTTTCAGCTAAATTTTAGCTGAATTTCAGCTAATTTTCAGCTAAATTTTAGCTGAATTTCAGCTAACTGAGGGCACATAAAATTCTTATACACGGCGGCGGCGGCGGTGGCGGCGGCGTAGGCGATATATATTTATTATATAGAGAGAAATATATCCTCTTCCCCTGTGTTGATTGCCATGACCCTGCATACCCCATCGTTGTTAGCAACGATTCCCTCTCCTATCAAAACCTTTTCATTGTTGACATCAATTCGTGGCAAATATTCTTCCTTTAAATTTGAGTGATTGAGTCTTATCTCTAAAATCTGTCTAGTTCTCCCTTTAAGATGATATTTTTGTGGACCTGTTTCGTTTTTATCTGGCTCCATCGGATAAGAGTTATCGTCTATGCTACTTGTCTCTTTCATAGTAACTAAAGAGTCTATACATAAGCTTTCTTGTGTCGCTTGGTCCGTATCTGCGTGATCACTCTCTTCCTTTCCTATAAAAGGTATGGGATGCATCACATCTCCTGAAATCATAAGGGTGTGGTTATAATAAGATATCACAGCTTCCTCTACCTTCAGGTATCTTCGTCCTATTAGTCCATCCTTTTCTATTGGAAAATTACAGTTTACGATGTGAAATTTTACGGGTCATTCCCTTAACGTAAGCCAAGTGGTTCCATAAGTCTTAATGCATTCGTCTGTGATACCACTAACGCTCGGTAGCCTCGTTGGGGTCATATAGTACCTCTCCATCTACTGCACTATATTTATTAAATTTACAGCAGCACCGTTGTCAATCATAAAGGTCAACCAAGGATTTTTCCCTTCCGGAACATGTAATCTTATTGCAGTGGGTTCATCGGATTCGGCATCACTGCTGACAATTCCTTTATACGTAGCAATTCTTGCGGACTTTTTAGTATCATGATTGGATTTTGGGTCTTGGGAATTGTCCCCATCCGTGAATGGTTCTCCTGACTCTTCGTTTCTTGTCTCGGTGATGAGGTAATAGTGAGTCTGTTTTGGCTTGTCGTCTCGTAATTGCGACTAGCCGCATGCGAGTTTAAAAGATTATATGGATTATTGTGAGCATTTTGTTCAGCAGAGTCTTGGCTTAAAGGTGTTTGGTTTTTGATAGTTGATGCTGTTGTTTGTTGGAAATTGGTATTACGATTGCCTTGATTGAAAAGTTGTCGATATCCACGATACTGGTTGTTAGTAAATCCGGTTTCATACTGTTGTGGTTGACGATATGGATTAAATAACCTCGGATCCTGTGCAAATGTTCGATTCTTTTGTGCCACGTAAGGTCGATTAACTTGGTAATCTAACGGTTGTTCATTATATCTTGCGTAATCTCTCCTAACATAATCATGGTTAAAACGAGGAGGCGGCCTACTGTCTTCCATGCTTCTAAATGATCCGTTAGTTTGAACATTGTAATTGGTTCTTCTCGAATTATTTGGATTCATTTGAGTTAGATTGTCTAATCTTCTAGGTGGAGACTGTTGTACATAGCCGACGTCAAATGATTGTGTCATGGGCCTTGGGTGCCAATTGTTAAACCGTTGATTCGAAGGATCCGCTGCTGAGAACTCAGTCTTCTCCCAGTTCTGTACTTGAGACTTTCCATGAAATTTATATCTAGTATCTGGAATAATTTGTGCTTCCATTCGAGTTTCCACTCTTACTGCATCTTTGTGAGCTTCCTATAAAGTAACGGGGTTTCGTCCGTCCACTTGAACAGCTATATCAGCAGGCAGACCCTGATAAAAATGAAAATGTCTTTGGCCATCATTTCCAAAGGCTTAATCATATTAGTGAGATTTGCTGGGGTCAAGTCCGGTGTTTCCTCTGCAAGAGCTGTTTTCGCTCCATTTAACAGCATAGTAAGCCGGTCATAGGATCTTCCTACCGTTTCTCCTTGTTTCATGCGTAAATCATTTATTTTAGTCGTATAGTATGTGTATTTTTTTCCTGGAGCGAAACGAGTCTTCAGATGGGTTATTAATTCATTCACTGTGTCAAAAGTGTACCTATAAGTACAATCACGGGCACTCCCTTGTAATTTACTTAGTACTGCTTATACATACTGGCCCTCACAGTTCGCAGGTACATACACCTTCCCATTTCTCACGTCCTGTATGAAGTCTTTTAAAGGCATGTTACTACCATTGAAGTTTCGTAGTCCTGTCAAGGTGCTATTGAGAGCGAAGCTGTTAGCCATAGCGCTCAACATCCTCAATGATTCGCCAGCCGCAGTGGTGTTATTACCATCCAGAGGGCTCATCCTGATGTTTTAACTTAATCTTATCACCAGTTGTGCTGATATCAAAAACTACCCCCCTATTAATTTTCCTAGGGATTGCTAACTAATATTTGTAACTATTTATTTTCTTACTAACTGGTTAATTTACAATTTCGTGCTTTTATTCGATCTTACTTGTAATATTGTGCCAGACAATACCTTTGTTCCCCACTATTTTTCTACAGAAGATGATTGCTTATAGTTCCAGTTAGCCTTTCTTTTCGGCTTATCTAAAACTACAGATATATGCTATATACCTTATTTTCTTATTTTCTTATTATTATACATAACTGATACACTAAAATCTGATATTAACCAATTGTACAACTTACTCTAATCCTGATGACAATCCTACTGATTTCACGTTTGTTTTAAATTCTTTAATTTTCTTATATGAACCGAAATATTACAAATTGTTTATGAAAAATAATTCAGTTTAATGATACCATACAAAGTTTTGACAACTTGCTTAGTTATTAAAAATTTAAAAAGTTGTGGGTTCCATCAATTATTTTCACTGTTTAAATTTAAAGCAAATGTAACCAATTCAATATGGCTACATTATCGTTAAAAAATAATAACTTTCAGAATTCATAACTTAAAATGTACATGCGTACATCACCATATAGTCACACACTTCTATCTTTTGAGACATTTCTCTTCTTTAATATAATTTCACAAATTATTGTTTTGTATTAAAAATGTTAATACATATATATTTTATACTAATGCACAAAAAGAGAATCTGCCAATCGATTATTGATTAATAATCACTTAATATTGTAAAACTAGATAAATTATTTTCTGAATTATAATAAATAATGAAATTTTACAAATGCCGAAAATTATTATAATTTAATTTAAATGAACATAAAAATCTCATTATTAAATTGAATTCCGCTTCCCCCCCTTACTTAGAAATTTGTCGTCCTCGACAAAGAAAATAGCGTGTAACTATCTGGATTATATGCATATGCAAAAAGAGATAGTATTGTTGTGTTGGTTATAGTTTAAAATAATTTGAAAATTTTTAAAATTATTCTTAGAAATTCATTTATTAATGGCTAATAAATAGAAAATTACGTGTTTTGAAATTATTTGACAATTTTTGTTTATTTTAAATTCATTTTGATTTATAGTAAAATATTTTATTAATAAAAATATAATGAGAAAAACTATAAGGAAGAAAAATGGCTAGTGAATTGAAAACAATGTATAAGTTATTAAGTATAACGATTTATTATGTAATTTATTAAAATTAAAAAAAATAATTTAGAATGGATCTATTGAAATAATTATGTAGATACTCTGAAAAATTTACCATTAAGAAGGGGCCGAACTATCTGTCTTTGTCTAATAGCGTTTTTCATCATTTATGTAAACACGGTCCGGTATAACAAGAAAAAAATAGCAGCCCCCGCTAGATATTAGTATAATAAGTAAATTTTGTAATAACAACCAAATTTTTTCACTGCGTAGTTTTTGAATAATTAGAGACCTACCAAAACAAGATAGTTTATATTCTAGATTGCTAGTAGGTCTCTAATTAGTCAAAAACTATGCGGTAAAAAATTTGGTTGTTATTACGAAATTTACAAATTATACTAATATCTAGCGGGGGCTGCTATTTTTTTCTTGTTATACCGGATAGTGTTTACATAAATAATGAAAAACGCTATTAGACAAAGACAGATAGTTCGGCCCCTTCTTAACTTGAATAATAGCAAGTAAACATTCATTAAAAGTTAAAGATATTTATGTGAAAATATGAAATATTTGTTAAATCCAAAGTAATACTTCCTTACTCCAAATTATATAATATCAATGAAATTTTTAACTTGTAATATCAAACAAATATTTATTTTATTCGAGCAATTTCAATTTTACAACAATAAATAAAAATAATAAATTATTAAAATGTAGAAATTATTCTTTGAACCAGAATAATATTTTGTTGATTCAAATCGAAAAATTTTGAATAGAATAATTAATTTTTACAATCAACTAAATATTTCATTTTGAATAAATATTTTTTAATGAACTAAAAACATTCATATAATAAAGTGTAGAAAATATCTGTTAAAAACAAAGAAGCAATATGTAATAAAAATTGTGGTTACATTTGAGTGGTTAGTTTTAGCCACCATTAACATTAATTTATAAAAATTTTTGCATATATTAATATTGTGCCAGAATTTATAAATAATTTGAAATATTGTGAAATTAATAATTAATATTAAATAATTATGAATAGTAAGGGTGTATGATATAGACATTGTAAGTTAGTGTTTACGAACTTTCAAATTATTTGATTTTACGAAACAGGAACAACATGAATAATTGGGCTGATAAGATTTTTTTTTTTGTAAAAATAATCTAGCTTAATTTATTTCTAACACCGAAATTTCTTAATAATTAGAATTTTCTTAAAATAACAAAAAAAAAAACTAAAATCACTTTTTACATATTCTGACATTTGAATTTGTCAAATCTATGGAGAAAATTCCATAAAATAATAAGATTTATTAATGTTGACTTGAGTGACTTAAATAAAATTTCTAATTTTGATTCCATAACTTGATGGCATAGAACACGATAAGTTTTTTTTTATTATTATAAGCTTATAGTACTATTAAAAGGATCAAGAAATTCTAAGTTTAAAATTAAAAATTGTAAATAAAAATAGTGTATTACTTCACTACTATTATATATTTTTAAGTTCACTATAATTATTAAATTAAAACTTATAGGTGTTTCTTGCTGAACTTCCGGACACAAAATGATGTTCGCAATGATGCGCATCGCTTTCTTATACCTAGTCGCACTCTAGAGTTTTTATAATAGGTGGGGTTGTTTCCCCTTTTCCCCCCTTCTTTTTGGGATCCTCTTCTTTAGTTAGGTCAGGTGTCCCGTACAGCATTTCTTTGCTGACTCACAATTTTCATTTCTATGTTTTACCAGATTATTAGCAAAATTTTATTTTATTTTAAACAATTGGATAATTTTGAAAAATTTTCTGCTAGTTATTTCCTTATTTTAAATTGTTTATAAATTTAATATTCATACATTTATAATAAATTTTAATTATAGTTTTATTAATGTTTTCACACATTATTAAATTATCAAAAGGTATTTTATTTTGTTAATTACATGAGTGTCTCTGCATAGAAAGAAATTAAAAAAAAAAATTAATTATTTCTACTTGTAATAATTTTTATTTGTTTATCTTATCTTCTTTATTTTTCTTTTTATCAATCCCTTCGTTGAAAAATAAAATACACAGTACCCCCCTATAAAAGATGAAAATCGTACCACAAGATCCAGGGGTGCAGTACTCGTATTTTTATCTTGAATTGCCCATGGAGAAACATAACAGGAATGCGCGCTACAAGATCCAGGGGTGCAGTATGCACACTCTAAGTTATTTCCCTTCCGCGTAAAAATTACTGTTGTATCCCTCCATTAAAAATAAAATAATCATACCACAAGATCCAGGGGTGCAGCACTTTTATCTCCCTTCGCGAAATGACAAAAATCGCACTACAAGATCCAGGGGTGTATCACTCGCATTTTTGTCATTTTAGTAATTATTATTATTTAATCGTTTTATTCGAAGCCCATTTTTTTTAAAATCAGTTTTCCTTCAAAATTACATCCTTTTATGCAAGACTGGCTTAATCTATGTTTTTCATCGCGCACTATGCAGAACCTAAAAGCCCTTCTAAATCTTAACCATCTGTCAAGACGTCTTACACAATCGAATGTCCCTCCCCTTACATATAATACGTTCATGTTTTCATATTTCATTTTATTATTCATTGTATTTCACGATTGTTTTTCACCATCGCTACTTAATTGTTTCTTTTTCATACATTTCTTTCATTATTATTTCCACGTAATTTTATTTTTACATCGCGAGCGCGGTTAAAGGAATTATTTAGTGACACTCCTGTTGCTTGTTTATTATCGATAATTAAGTTATTCAAAACAAGGATTTTTATCATTTTTTTAGTTTATGTTAACATTTTAGTTGGTTTGTCGTTTATTGTAATTTTTCTCTTTAGAAAATATTATAATAAAGTTGAAGTATTTTTTTAAATTATATTTATTTATTTTAATTTGATAATTTTTGCAATTAATAAAGAGATTATCATGCGGGACACCCAACCTAAACTGCTAGCATTGAATATTAATGTAGACATGATCTACGCAGGTTTATTTACTCTTACCATAATTCATTATTGTGATAATCTTTCTTTTCTGTAAACCTAGTGATGTCCTTATTTTAGTAGATAGGACTATATTTCAAATGTGAATCTGTATAACTTAGATAACAGCCAATTATAGTAGTTATTATATTATAATATGATTACTTATTTTCTTCAACAATTTATTAGTGTTATTTTCGTTTTCTTTTTTAAAATAATAAAAAGTCTGCCATAATGTAAGCCATAATTTACATGATATTCTTACACATATTTTGTTCAGTTTAATTTCTTTTTATTCTCTCTTACTAAACATCTAATCCACTAATAAATTGTTAAGTTATTAAAATATATTTTTTTTTAAATAGCTTATGTGCACTGCTGGAGAATCCTGTTACACTCTTACATTGTCTCGCTTCCGTTCTGCCTAAGTATCATCATTACAGTAAATCATATTTTATTTCAGAATTTACGTCTTTTTTTACGAATAGAATATTATTTTAGATAGTCAATTTTCGCTGATTTTAACTGTTATCGTTTTACCATCGTGAGACCGCTCACAAATTTTATGAAAATCCCAGTGTTGTTTTTCTGCTTAGTCTTAAATTCCACGAAAATATGATAAGGTAGGATTTAGCTTAAGAAAAATTTTGTTTGAAATTATAATTATACACTCGTCGTTGACTAAAGTGAGTGAATCAAACTCGTGGCTGGTGTAATATGTCACTCAACGAAATCAAGCTTATGACAATATTTTATTTTTGCTGATTTATTGAGAATTCAGTGTAGCTTTTAATTATTGAATTTCTTTCAAGATTTTATATTTCTAGTTTTCGAAAAAATTTTTAATTATTAAAATATTTTAAAATTTGTTTCTAAAGGTTTATACAAACGGCTTAATTTAATTCGATTTTAGTTACATTTTTATATGCAATTTGGAAAAGTTCAATTTCTTTCTTAAAAGTCTAATTTATCGAATTTGGTTTAGTTATGATCATTGGATTTTACCATAGTTTTATTAACATTATCTTGTATATATTATTAATTTTTATTAATCATTAAATATCATTATAGCCTAAAAATAGTATTTCATCGAGCATTCAAAATGTCAAAAAGAAAATATTTATTTTCTTAGGTTATTTAATTATAAATGAATTTTTAGAAAAAATTGTAACAAATATTATCTTTAAAATTTTACTTTTCTTAATATTTTAGTATAAAGATTATCCGTTTCGAATATTTAGTTATATTGAACATAAAAATTAGAAAAACTTTATATTTTTAAAGTTTTATTTATCTTGCTGATAAAAAAGAAATACTAAAAATAGTGCGTATATAATCTAATTATTTTTTGTATAATTTGAATTTTTAGGCAAGGTGTAAGCGAATTATAATACAGTCGACGATCTGAGTCCCGCCGCCTTCTCCTCCATCGACTCGCTCGTGCGTTACCCCCACTCACTGACTAAAAGAATTTGTTTCCAAACATTCTAAGTCCCGCCGCTGCTCTATGCGACTTTTTCACTTGTAAGAATGGGTTTATTAATTTCATTTTTTTGTTTGGGATACAACAAATGTTTATTGAAATAAAAGGTAACAAAGAAATAATACAATATTGCATAATTCTCATTTATATCTATTGAAAAAAATATAAAAATTAAACTAGAGATATTTAATCAATCGATAAAATGTTATTTATTTGAAAATTTAAGTGATTGCTTTATAAATAAAAGATAAAATAAATCTCATTTCATTTCATTTTCATAATAACAATGAGTATTTAGTTCATCAATAAATAATCTATTCTTTAATTTTTAAATTTATGTTACCTATGAATAAAAAAATTTAATTTTTATATTTTTTATAGTAAATATAAATGAGAATTATGCAATATTACAATATTTTTTTGTTACCTTTTATTTCAATAAACGTTTATTGTATTCTAAACAAAAAAATTAAACTAATAAATCCATTTTTACAAGTTAAAAAGTCGCATAGAGCAGCGGCGGGACTCAGAATGTTTGGAAACAAATTTTATTAGTCAGCGAGTGGGGTAACACATGAGCTAGTCGATGGAGGAGAAGGCGGCGGGACTCAGATCGTCGACTGTAATATGGTTTTAGTTTTAATATATAAATTTTAGACAAAAATTATTTTTTAATTGTAAGGAAAATTTGATCAGTAATACTAAGATTTTGATATATGTAAATCTATATAATATTAGTTTTGAAATTTGTATCTTCATACGTGACTTTACGAACAAAAAGGTTCTGTTATTTTAATTTATTATGTATTATTTTTTATTAAGGCTTGACGAACATAATATAATTAGAAATGGGTTTATTGCAAAACTATTCTTATACATTTTATGACATAAATTAAGCAATAATTAAGTTCAACGTATTGTAGGTAAAATGACAATCATCTGTAATGATTTTAGGTTCATTATCCAACTAATTGAAATAATTTAGAAGAAAAAGAAACTGGTTTAAGTAGAATTGTTACTAATAATATAAGTAATTTTTATAAATATTTGAAAGATTCTTGCAGTTTGTTGATTCTTAAACCAGGTATTATATTTCTGTTAATGTAAGTTATAATTTTATTTTTTCCTGATTTATAGAGATTGCCTTTATAATTCTCTTTAATATAATAATTTTTGTAGTAATAATTAAACAATTGAACTTCTAATGCATTGTTTTTAACGTATTATCTTATTTTTATAAGGTAATAATTTATTGATGCGTCAAGCATTAAAAATAACTCAAAATTTATTAGTTTTAATCTCGAATTTAATTATGAAATCGCATTATAATATTACAAGTAAATACTTTATCAAGTTAATCCTAAAATTTTATATATTATTTCCGATAAAAGACTTTATTTACCAGGTAAGAAAAATTTATTTCTTTCTGTTATTTTTGTAAAATAACTTCAAAGAAATAAATTGTTTTAAAGATTTATTATAGTGATGTTAATTTTAATTTCAATTGTTTCATGAATTAAAAAGCAATATTACGCGTTGTTTTCACTTTAGAAATGTATAGATAAACGCGACACGTGTACTGCTTGTTTGTAACTGTAAGTATCATGCACCAAGATAAGGTCACGTGGCTGTAGATTAACTCGACGTAGTAAAGTACTTGACGCCTTGCTCGTAAATTTATTAATGATTAGGATTATTATTGGATTTTGAAGTTAATAAATAAAATTGGAATTATATAAAAATCTCTTTTATCTTACATCTCGTATGTGAAGGAAAGTTTTATTCGTTCCCAGGTTTATAATTTCAATTTTAGATTTTTGCAAGTAAAAGGAATTAAGTTATAATATTTTACGTCTTGGTTTTTACGTTTCATTTAATATGAGATGCGAGGAACTTGAATCGTCTGTTTCCGTTGGTAATTTAAAACTGCGAAGCTTTGTGGAATATGCCATAAAATTTTATTTATTAAACATTTATATTTAAAAAATTTTGCAATTTAAGTTTTTGTTAATCAGACTTTATTCAATCACAGTTTAGAATTTGTGAAATTTTTACAATTGAATTGTTAAATGACTCTCTTACTTTTTTCTTTTGTTTTGTATACTTACTAGGAGAGTATCAGACCTTCGGATCACGGATTTTGCTCAAACGTTGGGATAAGTTTTCAGATGTCAGAATAATATTATAAAAGGAAACAAAATTTTAGATCCCAACCATAGACATAGAAAGAATAGACTGCGTCAGCTATACGAAGTTTTTCAGCTCATTGCGAGAAGCTAACGTCAGTGCTATCTCTCTCTAAATGGCGTGCATGGCTCTGCCCATTTAGAGAGAGATAGCACTGACATAAGGTTCTCGCAATGAGCTGAAAAACTTTGTATAACAGACGCAGTCTACCCTTTCTATGTCTATGATCTCAACGCTCAATATTTCCCCAGTTACTGGCAATTAAAGAAAATCACTAAAAAAGTTACTAGATTTTCAAACGTATATAGTTCCTTAGCGTTGATAGCTAGGAGCTTAAAACTTTTTTTAAATGAAAGCTGAGCTCAAATCCTTTCGAAATAGTAGTTATAGCATGTCAAAATATTATTTTTCCCAAAGTTATAGCGTGATAAACATTGGACCTAATTTTTCTTTTTAAAACATTAATTAATAACAAAAACTGAAATTGGGTCTAATGTTTATTACGCTATAACTTTGGGAAAAAATAATATTTTGACATGCTATAACTACTATTTCGAAAGGATTTGAGCTCAGCTTTCATTTAAAAAAAGTTTTAAGCTCCTAGCTATCAACGCTAAGGAACTATATGCGTTTGAAAATCTAGTAACTTTTTTAGTGATTTTCTTTAACTGCCAGTAACTAGGGAAATATTGAGCGTTGGGGTCTAAAATTCTACTTCCTTTCATATTTTGACATCTGCAAACTTATCTTAAAGTTTGAGCAAAATCCGTGATCCGGAGGTCTGATACTCTCCTAGTTAGAAATAATAAATTTGATTTGAAAATTTTGTGTTCTTAAAACAATTAATATTATCAAATTCCATGAACAAAAACCATTTAAAAAAAATGTTATAACTATGGATCATCTTTTTACTGTTATGAATTTGACATTAATATAGTCAATGTCTCAATCGCTGCTCACGACCCAATTACTAACCGTTCTCTATTTTTTTTTCCTGAGTACAAAAATAATATATTTTTTATAAATAGAACAAAAACTATTTTAAATTATTTAAATATTCCCGGTTAGGTTGCGCTAAATTGCTGAGCAACAAAAGATAGCTGAAATTAGCAAAAAAAAATAATAATGCTGAAGCTTCGGTTTTACTCTCAACTCTACTGACTAAGCACGTATGTTAAATAAGTGGGTAATAATTCTTAACGTTAAATTAAATAAAGACATCATTTTTTTTGTTTGCAATTTTTCTTGGTGTTATTAATTTTAAACACCATAATTATAAGTGAATAAGTTTTGTCTTATGACATTTTATTTTTATGTTTTCACGAAACTAACAGGCGGGCCGTGGTTGCCTCATAAAAATGCTGCTAATATTGACTAAACTAAATTTAATATTTCAAGTGCTTGTTTGAACATTTTAACGGTTTAATTATAAATTATCATTAACTTGATACGCGAAATAATTATTTTGTTGTGATTGATAGATATTTCGTGTACGAATTAAACTCAAATAATTTTTCATAATGAATTTTGAATAATTTTTCTACAATTAACTTTAACTAATTTTTAATAATAACCATTAATATACTTTAGATAATTTGTTTTAAATAAACTGTAATTTTTATTTTAAAGTAATCTTTTATTATTTTAATGTTTAATAAAATTTAATGAAGTGACTTTAATGAATATTTTTAGAATTATCTGACTCTAATATGAAAATAAAAAAAATCATGTTTAATAGATAGTACAAAAATGATATGTTAGTAACTGGGACTTACGACTTTTCGATAGTAGTACATGAGTATTTATTAGTGCAGTTGGTATTTATTTATGAATAATTATTAATTGTGTCAAACATGGTAATAATGGAAATATTTGATAATTTATACGCTGTGTTATAATATAACTCTGGTTGTTTTAGATTGGTTACATCAATAAATGAGAAATAACAAAGATTTGAACTTTTTTTTAACAGAATATTTGCTTCAAAATGATGAATAATTGATTTTATTATTATTTTATTTGGTAATTTAAAATTAAATTTGAAATATTTTAATTTATTTTCTATGCGTCATTAAAATACTTTTGTTCTTTTTTAAAAATAATTGCAAATTTAGAAAGCAATGTAGTAGTTATTATCTTATCTTACTCGGCGCAGACACTAAGGTACCGTTGACGACTTTGCTCTTATCTCTTACTATAAGCGTGAAATGAGAACCTGCCTGTTTTTAATCATTCTATTTTATCTTTACGGTTTCGTTAGTTTTGAGTTTTCTGAGTAAGATTTATTTCTAATAATTGTATCAAAATTTTTTTTTAAAATTGTTTTTCTAGCTATATTGAAATTTGTTGTGAATAATGATATCAATCTTTGTGCATTTGCAATTATTTCTTCGATTTAACTTCGGTTGAGAATTTTTCCGATTAAAAATTCTCCGTTTAAGGGATGTCCTCATACCGGCACAGGAATCTACCTTATCTATATTTGAATTATGTATTTTAATAAAAATTTAACTATTTTTGACTAAAATTCATAGAAGAGGCACATTCTTAACATTATAAAGAATTTATTGCAATGTTAAAAGACAGAATAACAGTAAAAAGGAAGACAAAAACTGCATTATACGATTATTCATAACTACATTGAAAAGTTTATCGTATTAAGCAGTTTTCGACTTTATTTTTACCCTTATATTGTCTTTTAACGTTGCAATAAATTCTTTGGCATGTTAAGAATGTGCCTCTCCTACGAATTTCAGTCATGAATAATTAAATTTTTATTAAAATTCATAATTTAAATGTAGATAAGGTAGAACTCTATGTCGGTATGAGGATTCCCCTTAACATATGATTTTTAAGGGAATGATTAATAGCGAATCGGTTTAATTACTTTGTATATCATCGTTGAGAGTCTAATTTATCAGTTAAGGTGTTTGATTTTTCTCTCTCTTAAATATGAAGAATAGAAATTTTCCTCCTTTAAATTATGAAATCTGCTAATTAAAATTAAAACTTGAAATAAGCACTCTGATATGATTAATCATTTACACTTGATTTTCTATTTTCATTTCATCCAAAATTTTCTTTCTATTCTTAACTTAATTCACTGAAAAATATACTTAGGTTGAAAATTCTTTAGAAATATTATCTTTCTTTTTGAAATATGTATAGTTTTTTGTACATGCAAACCACGTTTTTTAATGGAAATAAGTAACCTGACCTCAAAATTTTTCAAAAAATGTGTAAAATTTCTTTATAATAATTATAGAACACTTGATCAAAATTACTCTTTATTGAGATTAAAGCTATTTCTTTAATTTTTCATTGTTTAAGATAATTCAGTTATGTTGAATTAGTTCTAATTCTCTTTATAGTATTTATTTCAACTTATCTATTTTCTAATTCAATCGATTCCAAAATTAATTCCTAAGTACCAATTTTTGTTTTAATAACATTATTGTATTTTATTCTTTCACAATTGTTGTTTCTATATAATCTTGTGTTCTGTAAGAATTACCGATTACAAGACCTTAACAGTTAAGAACGCAAAAGTATTACAAATTGGACTACATATCAGACGCTTATTTCTTACGGTCTATTGTAAGGAATTATAGTCATGTCCAGCTTAATCAAATAGGACCGGCACTTAAAATTTAATTTTTCTTTTATTTAAATTTAATATAAAATTAAAAAATTTTTTTTTTTTATTAAGTGAAACCTGAATACATTTTGATTATGTGAACAGAAATTTTCTTTTGAATAATAATTTTTTTGTATCATAAAGTTTAACATTATATATACATATTTTTTTTTTAACGAAATTCTAGACTACCTTGAATTTTCAACAATTATAATCATACTTGCTCTTATCCGTCCTTTTATCTACTAACAGTATAAATAGTACGTTATTCTTTTCTATTATTTATCTGTCAAATCGTCTTATTCACTTTGTTTTCATGATTTCTACATTTTCGATATGATGATAATTGGCTTACGGACGAAGTTTTACATTTTTATTCAATTATTGAAGAAACAAAATTCTCTCATCAGAGCAACATACGATTCTCAATATTTGATTTTTTTTTTTAAATTTGAATAAAAGGAAAAATCATAGAAATTAAAACCTCTTAATAATTATCTTAGAAACGCTTAAAATTGAACTTCATCAAACTCCACAGTATTATCTGCCTTACATTTCAGTGTGCTAATTAACTGAATAAGGTAAAAATAAGTGCAATGTTTTCAGATTTATTTCAAAATTTCTATATTTATTTGTTGATGACTTTACTTAAATAATCATTAGTATAAGATTAATTTTAATTTAAATTTTTCTTGTTTTTTTTCTAAAATCAGTGATATGCATAAATTACACTTAAGAAATTTACAGTTAGATATCTCTTTGATGATTTAAAAGAATTAAAAGAAAATTTCGTCTAAATTGAAAAAGTTTGATTCTATTATTATTATCACTTTTCACCGATTTGTCGATTAGAATTTTATGAAATTTTTAGAACTATTTTGATGTGTCACTAATGATCCGGTGGCAACGCGGTTTTAGGGTTTTTCTGGGACGAATGTCAAACCATACGGCTCGTTGAATTCACCGAAGTAAAAACAACATTTGGCGGGGTGGGAATCCCGACCATATTACACTCGTCCCTGTTCGGGCGCCAGTGTAATGTGCCCCCTACCGTGGCCAAGATGGGGGTACATAAATTCTTATTAACTAAAATTAATTTATACATGAGAGAAATATTTAGAAGAGATAGTTAGAATTTATTTAGTAGAAACAATAAATTGGGAGGTTGATGAAGTTAATTCATAGTTGTATTAGGTTAAATTTCTTATCTATTTATTCAATTCATTAAGAGGTTATGGTTATCTCAATTAATAAACTAATCATTTTCATGTTAAACTAATTATTACAACTACTAATTCAATTTTATTGAAGTTTCTTAAATTGAAAGGAAACAAGTACTGAGTTACTATTATACATTTTCACTTATCTGTATTGGCGCTGCTCCGTCCCTCTCCTCGGCAAGTAGATTCCTTCTAGGATAATCGCGCTATCATATCTAACGCTCTATTAGCTGAGCTGTCCGGGCCTTTAGCTTCCCTCGTGTCAGATACGCGGTTGACGTAGTTATTCAAACTTTTAATGTCACGTAATTTCCGACGTTCATGGATAATTAGTCCCCACTCAAGTTCACTAGTAAACTAATTTATTGTTCGAGTCATTTTATAACTAAGCTAAAATATTCACTTCGACTGCTGTTTTTTCTAATAAATTTTTTATTCAGATTTGTTTTACATGTACTAGAAAAATTATGTTTAAATGATCAAATAAAATTAATTTAAATATTACATTTAATTATTACTCAATATCGCGGGGACTGGGGATCCACGAAGAACCCGCAAACCCGCTTTAGAACATTGCCCGGCGCGGAATGGTCATACGTAACTCTCTCTATTATCCACGTTTTTCTCCAGCGCAAAAAGGCGAGAGAGCTTTTTACAGCTCTCCTTCAAACAGCTAGCAGAGAGAGTTGTATCAATTCATGCACTTTCTCTCTCTCTCTAACCCATTGTTTGAAGATGCTCTCCTTCTTTCACCCATTCCCTACCTTAGCCTCTACCCTGCAGGTAGTAGAGACGGAGGAGCGAGAAAATGAAGCCGCATTGGTTAATTGCTGTTCTCACGCTAGTTGGTCTGACGTAGTGACCACTCACCAAGGTTATTATATTACTAAATGAAGGTTAACGGTTTGAAATAGTCTTTATCTTTTTATAATGTCAGCGAAAATTAATGTGCTATGAGAGTTTTAGTACGTTTATTTCTAAATTCATTTTAATGGAGTAAAAAAACAAAATTTAAACTTTTAATAATTTTGTCACGCAACATCCTGCAGTTTCAGCCAAATCCGTTTCCCAGAGGTGGGGTGCTCTCCTTGTGAGTAACGACCATAACTTTTAGCCTTAGACTTAAGTTGGGTCTATGAATTCGAGCCATAAAAAACATTATGTTAAACGCTATTTCAACACTAAAGAAAAGTAGCATGTAAAATATTTTGTAAATAAAATAACGAATATTAGTATTGAAACAGTATTACGAATATTAGTATAAAAAATAAAATCTTATATTTATTAATTTTATATATTAGGTAAGGATTTATTTCTAACGAAATTTTATTTTAAGACGATAATATTATTTCATGTGCTTTATTACAATATTAGAATAACATGGTATAATAAAAATTGATTCGATATTAAATGGTTCGTCATAATTATTATTGTAGATGTTTAAGATCATTCGATAAAAAATTAGGGCAAAATATTCGAATTATAATTTGTGTAAGGTTAAGATAATAAATCCAAAACCTTTAATAATATATAGTCATTAATATCATCGATAACCTTAAAACTTGTTCAATTCTCACTGTTGGCAAAATATTAAGTGGTTTTTATATTGTTTATGATCAATGGTATCTTAATAAATTCATTTTTAGGTTTTAATTTTTTAGTGCAAATATAAAAAAGTTCACATCATTATACTTTTAAAGTAAGAATAAAAATGTAATTATATAAAATAATCAATTTTTTAAAATTTCAATTCGCTCATGGCTTCTTTTTCCTATAAAATTTTAATTAGATTTTATACTTTTATAAATTTATCTTTAGTTATTAAAGATGAATTGATATCAATAATTCAATGTTGAGAAAAATGCTGATTTTTGAAAATATTAATCACATGTATACAAATATAGGTACATTTTAAACACATAGATTTATAAATTATTATATACTTAAGTTTCTATCTAGTGTACGTAAAGAAATAATTGTAAATATTATTAACTAATTTTATCAAAGTTAAAAGGTCTACTATTATAAACTAATAAAACTACGTACTTGTAACTAGTAGGAATTGTTATAGCCAATATTAATGTATTGGTTTAAATTTAAAGTATTGTCACTGATTAATAGGATCATTCAATTGATAAGTAAGTGTATTAGAAATATGAAATATTCATAAAAAGTAAATTATCATTTTATTTGTTGATTTTATTTGTTAGAAATAAATCCTTACCCAATACATAAAATTAATAAATATAGGATTTTATTTTTTATAATAATATTCGTAATACTGTTTCAATACTAATATTCGTTATTTTATTTACGAAATATTTTACATGTTACTTTTCTTTAGTGATGAAATAGCGTTTCACATAATGTTTCTTTATGGCTCGAATTCATAGACCCAACTCACGTCTAAGGCTAGAAGTTATAGTCGTTACTCACTAGGAGAGTGTCACACCTCCGGATCACGGATTTTGCTCAAACTTCAGGATAAGTTTTCAGATGATAAAATATGGAAAAAGCTAAAGTTATAGTCATAAATACTCAATATTTCCCTAGTTACAAGCAATTCAAGAAAATCACTAAAAAAGTTACTAGATTTTTAAACGCATATAGTTCTTTAGCATTGATAGCTACAAGCTTGAAACTTTTTTTAAATTAAAGCTGAGCTCAAATCCTTTCGAATTAGTAGTTATAGCATGTAAAAATATTAAGTTAGATGATAAACATTGGACCTGATTTTTCTTTTAAAAACATTAATTGATGGTAAAAGCTGAAATTAGATCCAATCCTTATTACGCTCTAACTTTGGAAAAAAATAATATTTTGACATGCTATAACTACTAATTCGAAAGGATTTGAGCTCAGCTTTAATTTAAAAAAAGTTTCAAGCTTGTAGCTATTGACGCTAAAGAACTATATGCGTTTAAAAATCTAGTAACTTTTTTAGTGATTTTCTTTAATTGCCTGTAACTAGGGAAATATTGAGTATTTATGACTATAACTTTAGCTTTTTCCATATTTTATCATCTGAAAACTCATCCCGAAGTTTGAGCAAAATCCGTGATCCGGAGGTGTGACACTCTCCTAGTCAGTTCTTAAATATTCTATCTTTATTCTTCTTATGGAAAAAGGGTAAGAAGAACATAGTTAGAATATCTGAGAACTGAGTAAAGACTATAACTTCCAGCCTAACGATTGTTACTTGAATTACGTTACTGAATTGGTACCCATGTCAATGGAGATAAGATAATACAATACATGACGTAAGTGCAAACTTTATTTATAATCTTTAAAACGATTGCATATGTCATAAAATAATTGTGAATAATATGCGCTTTTTAATAAAAATATATTTAATATTGTAATATTAATCTGAGACATGTAAACAAGATTTCAATGTACTCGCATGCTCACATTTTTTTACACAGCGTAAAAATAGACCACATAGCTCTCGCAAAAGTGTGACTTAAGTGCAGATTTAGATTACATAGTGTTAAAAATGCCAAAGTCAAGGTTCATATTATTGAATCATGATTCTAATATTTGTATTGATAAGTTCTACTTACGAAATATAAATTCATTAACTCATATGTAATCACAAGTTGATATTTTGACCGTACTTAATATAGCTGTACCTGTGAATTGTCTTATTTATCGAAACATTTTCTTTTATTAAAGTAATATAATATTTAAAAAATTTTATCACATATAAAGTAGTGAAAGATCAACAAAATCGTGAAAGAACTGTTTAAATACCTAACCTAAAATGTGGATTCGTGCAAAAATATGATGCAAATAATTGTCAATCTTATTTTTCTGACTTGATTGCATAATTAAATTCATGAATAAAGTTCTAGAATATAATTTCATAATATAAATAATAATACAAAGTCTGCAAATGAGCTAAAATCAGCCAAAAACGTCCAAAAAATGAGTTTTTTGCATTTTTGAGTATAGCGCACCTCCAGAAAATATCTGATAAAATTCAGGCAAGTACTTTTAAACAAAAAACAAGTTTTTTTGCAAGAATTGGCCCTGTACCGCATTTCCCGTGGAAAAAGGAAGGGTTTTAATTTTTTTTCTATCCTTTTAGGTTATATAGGATCATCAAATCTTTATGAAGAAATTCTACAAGATCTGCAAACATTTAAACTATAAGCACGATTTTTTGGGGTTTTTTACCGTCTAGATTCGGAGAAAAAAAATAAATAATGAAAAAGTCATTTTTTTCATGTTGTGCATAAGGGGAGGGGGGTCGCAGTCTGAAAATATGATGAAAGCTATTTATTTTATCTAATATTCATAAACCTGGTAACTTTATCTAAAACAAAGTTACCAGGTCAAACAAAAATTTGAGGGACAGGGCAATTTTGACTATCTTACCGGGGGTTATCCTTTCTGTTTTTAATATTTTCGGACACCCGAACCTACATATAAAATCTTGACAAAGAACGATAACTATTATCATCAGCTGTGGTATCTTAAAGTGGAAGTGCGTCAGAATATTTGGTTAAATTACATTGTAAAGTTAAAATATATTTTGTAACAAAAAAGGAGAAAAAATTTTGAAAACTGATTTTCTTAACGCTCTTTTAATTTTAGAGCATTTTTAAAATTTTTTAAAAAATTTTTATTTTCTATTTTTTTTTTATTTTACGAAAACCATTCGATAGATTTGTTCCAAAATTTGTATGCAAGTTATTCTATGATAGCTTTTATTAAATTGAATTGTTAAACTGATGGGATAATGGTCTGAACCATGAGGTTCATCAAATATTTGATACTGTATGTGATCAACCATGTTAAGAAAAGAAATAATAAGGTCGATATTTGATTTCTTCTTTCTACCGACATCTATTTGTGTATCAGACCTGATGTTATGAATAATAAGTCTATTTGCATCTTAGGCCGATAAAAGACTCCTCCCATCCTCATTAATGTGATCACAGTACCAATTAGAATAGTAAGAGTTGAAATAACCTACTAGTATATATTGTTCTTGGTTGATATGCTGACAACTCAGGATTGCATTTCATTCATTCAAAGTAGGATGAGTTTGAGAAGGTGTATAGCATGCAACTATATTTAAGCTTCACTCATTATTTTTTATACTGATACTACCTAGCTCCATGTCAGGGTCAGGTATAGAAAGGTTAAGTAATTTGAAGTCAATATCAGCTCTCACAATAAAAATGATACCGCCGCCTGTACCTTGTTCTGCAGGACGATAGATTCTATGATAGTTGTAATCTGGGAAAGGGAAACTATGAATTGTGTTAAGCTAGGTCTCAATACCAACGATGACAACATAATCTTGTATTATTTTTTCTATTACATTTTTTCTGGCAAAAAGACTTCTAAAATTCTAATATAAAATTTGTATATTATTGTTTATAATATCCATGAAACATTATATGGTTGAATAAATTTTATTTCTCTATAATCAAATTCCCAGGTTTATCAAGTCCTTTATTTAGTTTCTTAAGAAGCAATTTAAGTCTATTCTTAAGACTTCCATAAGTATTTTTGATTCGACAATAGCCAACCAATCATTTAAAGCTATAGTATCGGTTGTTAACTCTCTATAAAATGGTATCACATCTCTTTGGTATTTAACTTTACAAAAAAAGTTTTTAAGCTGTTCAAAATTCATGACATTTGGAAAACTTCCAAAATCACATCTCTTTGGTATTTCACTTTACAAAAAAAGTTTTTAAGCTGTTCAAAATTCATGACATTTGGAAAACTTCCAAGTTTAAACATGGATTTGACTGGAGCTGGATAAACTTCAAAATCTTCATCCAAATCGTCTGTTTCACTCACTTCACTGTTTTTACTTGCTTCGTTATTGCTGAGAATTTTGTCTTGATCTGTTTTTATTTTTTTACTCGGTTTCTTAATTTTATCGTACGTATTGATGAGTTATTTAAAACTATCTGCTGTCTTGATCTTATTTTCATCAACTATAATAGTAAACGAGCTGGAGCTAGAAGAGGAGTCTATCGGTCTTTTTAGGTAAGTTTCACATTCTATATACTCGTTTTGAGAATCATTGATTAGACTGCTAATTTCCAGGGTAGGTAAAGGTGAGGCATTATCTTGTGTTAACTGAGTTTTGTTGTTGTTTTGAGAGTTGAAACTACGAGGTTTACCTTGTTTTTGTTTTTTCCTTTAAATGGAAAATGATTATCATGTAAATTCATTTTTCAATAACATGATTCATGAAAAATGACGTTTTTTTTCCTAAATTTGGAGAAAATGACGTTTTTGAAGACGTCTTTGGTTGCGTCTTAAATTGGAACAAAAAAGACGTCATTTTTCCAATGTTTAGAAAAGCTATTTAACAAATAACGTCTTTTTATAATTTCAAAGACGTATTTTATAAATAAAAATTCGTCAGAAAAGACGTCATTTTTATTAAAAAAAATACGTCTTTGAAATAATAAAAAGACGTCATTTTTATTAAAATAATACGTCTTTGAAACAATAAAAAGACGTCATTTGTTGAATAACTTTTCTAAACATTGAAAAATGACGTCTTTTTTGGTTCCAATCTAAGACACGACCAAAGACGTCTTTCAAAGATGTCTTTGAAAGACGTCTTAGAAGGACGTCATTATTTTCAACAGGGAAGACGTCATTCGTTTTAAAAGAAGAATTTGTTTCTGAAAATTTACGTCTTTTACTATGAGTATTTATTGGAAAAATACGTCTTTGAAATTATTTTACTTATAAAAAAGACGTAATTTGGTTACTATATTTCCGGAACATTAAAAAAATGACATCTTATTTTGTTCCAATTTAAGACACGACCAAAGACGTCTTCAAAGACATCTTTTAAAGACGTACTGGAAAGACGTCATTATTAATATCAACAGGGTAGTAGGATTAAAAGGCACAAATTCAAGAGATTTACCGTTAACTATAATTGGACTACTTTTGACTTTGTTTATAAATTCTAAGGTGTTCTCCTCAGAATTCAAAGTAAAGCATACTCTGTTATCGGAGATTTTTGAAAATACTACTAAATTTTTAACCGATATAATTTTTTTTAACTGATCTATGTAATCATCATTTATAAAACCGCAAATTGAACTCATAATCAGTGACTATGAGAACGTTGGTAATGTGTTGTGTAAGTTGTATTTGCATACGAGAGATTTTTATTTACTTGTAGTTTCCGAAACTGATTTTTCTAACAAATATTTATTTTTTTCCACCGCATTATTTACATTACTATTATTTACTGGCGAAGCACCGACAACACTTTTGACACCGAAATCCGAAGTAGGGCTACCCGAAATATTGTTTAAACTAATCGTTGAACTTATATTATCCTGTTCTGTGCAACTTTATCGATAACCGATGCACCCACTTGCATATTCACCTCACTTATAGATTACTATGCTCCGGTCTTCCAGTATTTTATTGCTGGAAGCCGCAAGGCTCGAAACATGAAAAGCCACGTAATTGACAGAACGGTAGGCTAATCGAACGTAAAGAAAGAAAACTTTGGTCTCCTAGACACTCAACGATGTTCCGCGGACCGCGTTGTAATGATAGTACTTGATATTTCTAATATTAACTTTGATTTTTTGTAAGAAATTGTTCAGTGCGGTGGAGCAAAAATAAATGTAATGATTGAAAAAGTAAAATCGTCGTTTACAAAGAAAATAAATATAAAGTAAAATCGTCGTTTACAAAGAAAATAAATATAAAGTAAAATCGTCGTTTCTAAAGAAAAAAATATTAAGATAGAAAAAAATAAAATAAAATATATACATGCATGAAAGTGAGAAACTAAAGCTTTCTTCGGCTGTTCACGCGAGGGTTTTATCGGTCGTTTTCTTCCTTTTTGGGTACATGGGCATCTTAGGGTGAACGAGAGTGTGACCACCCTCACAGGACGCGTTCCCTATAGTGGCACACAATCTGAAACCTCGAGGTTGTCCGGAGGCCGGTAGAGCCTAGTAATTTATAAAGTAAAATTTCGCGTACTTAGCGCGAGCATAGACCGGACGGAGTGCTAGGAAATAAATTTCGCTCGTAAAAAATGCATGAAAAATAATGTATAAATATATATGTGTATGCCTATAATAGTGCGTTAGGAAAATTTTGTAACTCGATTGTGCGGGGAGTTTTCGAGAAGGAATTCATAAATTCGAGAAACCGTTAGGACGCGTGAATCAAAAATTCGCGAAACAAAGATCGTCAAGGTGGTTTGAGGTCAGTGTTGTGTGCGTGAAAACATGACTAATTCGCGTTAAAGTCAAAGTCAAGTAAACACAAGACAAGTAAGACCTTAAAAAGTAAATTTTAGACATCGTTTGTATGTTTTGTAACATTAAATGAGATTCAAAAATAATGTTGTTTAAACGCACACAACATTTTAAGTTAAATTAAAGCAAAATTTTATTTTGTCTGATTTCGAGAATAGCACTACACTGTACCTTAATTGTGCAATATCTTTTCTAAATTTTATTTTTTTTATGGTAGGCTCTTTACACCTATCAATTATTAATATTAGATTAAATTATTTAACTTCATTTTGTATTTTATATTTATTTCTTAGTTCGGCTAATTGACTTCGAAAAATTGTACATATATTTATTGAATTTTATGTTAATTTATTCGCGTGTTGTCCATGTATTTATTTTATTTATTGCATACGTGTCTGTTTTGTCCCTATTTTTTTATCTATTCTAGTCATCAAAGACTGGTAATATTTTATTCGTGGTACAGTTAGTCGAGGGCAGTTGGCCTGTAGTATTTAATAGTTAAGTGCGTAGAAACCTTGAACCACAAAATGGCGGAAGACGGGAGTAACGTTAGCGAAATAAATAATGAGAAATACGTATCTACTGTGCGCAGCAGTACGCCGAAAAGTAATGATAAAGAAAATGAACGCGAAAAGTTTAGGAATCAAATTGATTATAATAGAATGTTCGCGTTCCCAGACACGGGTATTGTACAAAATGGCGGCCGGCCATGATGACGCGTTAGCTAGAGAGACGCGAAAATTAGATGAGTATTATAAACATAAAATGGACGAATTAAGGAACGGTTATGAAAGTAACATTAAAAGTTTAAAGAAACGTATAGAAGCATTAGAGGTTAACGGTAACCAACAGAACGCGAAAGCATCGGCGTACGTAGATGGTAATACTCGTGATAGAAATCAAGATAAAGATATTAGATTAGAGTATCAACAATTAGTGCACGGTTATTTTTTGCAAACCCGGCAAATAAATTTCGCATTTTGGAAGCATGACCTAGAAACATGGTTTAAGTTATTCGAAAAGCATATGACGCTGCAAAACGTGAGCGACGATAGTATAGGTTTCATGCTATTAATCGGCAATCTAGATAGAGACGTTATTCGAGAAACAACGAATTTAGTTAAAACTTTGAAACAAGGACAGAGATATAACGGCATGAAAGAGTACTTGCTCAGTGGATACGGGCAATCGCAAGAAGATCGTTTTAACGGATTATTTAGGAAATGTCGCGCGCGAGGAGAGAAACCGTTCGACTTCTTAAGAGAAATGTTAGACGTAGCAGGCAGTAACATCAAACGGGAAGTAATTTTGAAAGCTTGAAAGTATAATTTACCATCAAAAATTAAAAAGTTCCTAGCAGACGAGATTAATTTAGTTAATGAAGCAGCCGTCGTGAAACATGCTGATGAAATTTATAAAAACGAATATGAAGAAGAGGCCGGTAAAGTAGGGAACGTAGGTGCAGTAGATCACGATACAGCTTATGTAGATAAAGTAGATATTGACGCGTACATAGAAGCTATTGTAGGTAAAAAAATCGATAAGGTAGGAGTAAGATCAAGATTTGATAGAAATAGATTAGATAATAAACGCAGGGCAGATAGCAAGGAAACCCGTAATAGAGTTATTTGCGAATTTCATAAGAAATATGGAAAGAGAGCATGTAGGTGTACCGTGTGATTGGATACAGTAAGGGAAAAATGAGATGAGACGTTTCTTGGGTATGGTAAACTTTTATAGAAAAAGCGTGCCAAAAGCTGCAGAGGTACAGAAGTCACTAGTTGCCATGATAAAAGACATAAGGAAGAAGGACAAACGACCAGTAGAATGGACAGAAGAAGCAGAGAAGGCGTTTAATACAATAAAAGAAGAATTAGCTAGTGTTGCGTATCTTGCGTTTCCAGCAAAAGATGCTGAGGTAAGGTTAGTGTCAGATGCGTCAAATTTCGTGATGGGCGCGTCATTAGAAGAAAAAGTAGATAATGTATGGAAACCCTGGAAGCGTTTTTCTCGAAAAAGTTCACCCCTGCACAATCGAGATATTCGACGTGTGAACGCGAGTTAATGACTATATACGAAGCGATAAAATATTTTAATTACTACCTAGAAGGAAGAGAGATAAAAATTTTTACGGATCATAAGCCTCTGATATATGCACTGGAACAAAACCTTGAGAGTTGTCCAGCATTAAGAGCTCGTAAGCTCACATATATTGCGGAATTTAATGTTAAGATATGTTATTTGCCTGGGGAGAACAACGTGATAGCAGATATGTTATCAAAAATTGACGACTTTAGATTCCCCACGACCTTTTCTTTTGAGGAAATAGCTAAAAAGCAGAGAGAAAATCAGCAGCTACAGCAGATCATAAACTATCCGCATCATCAGCTGAAGTTGGTTAGACTGCAATATGGCGCAGAGAATATGCCATTCTATTGCGAAATTGTTCAAGATGTACTCAGGCCATATGTTCCAGAGGCGCTCTTCCACAATAAGGCGCACCCATCTGCTCGATCAACGAGTAAGATGATCAGAAAACAGTATGTGTGGCCGAACATGAACAGACAAATAACATCTTGGTGTAAAACGTGCATTGGATGCCAAAGATCTAAAGTAACAAGGGAAAACAAGTTTTTGTCCATGAAATTCAGTGAACCAGATGCGAGGTTCACTCACGTTCATGTCGACTTAGTAGGTCCATTGCTACTTAGCGAAGGTGACAAGTATTTAGTGACCATGATAGATAGGTATACTAGGTGGCCGGAGGTGGTGCCCGTTTACGATGCATCGGCTCCCACTGTCGCACACGCTTTCTATGATACGTGGGTGGCACGCTTTGGCGCACCAGTTATAATTACCACCGATCAAGGCAAACAATTTGAGTCTGCCATGTTCATTGAACTTTTACAACTTATACGGCATATCATCCTGCCGCTAATGGTATGTTAGAGAGATGGCACCGTGATCTTAAGGCGGCACTTATGTGTCACATGGAAGGGCGAGAATGGACTAAAAGTCCTTTCCACTGTTTTGCTAGGGTTGAGAACGCGAATAAGGAAAGACACGGATGCCAGTCCAGCAGAGTTTCTATATGGAACAACTCTAACCATGCCTGGTGACATGTGTGATTTCAGGGAAACAGATATAAGAGATCATAAGCTGTTTCTGTCTGAATTTAAAGAATATATGAACGAGGTGAAGCCTGTACCAGTAAGGCATAACCATTCGATGAAGGCATTTGTGTTTAAAGATCTCGAGAAATGCACACATGTGTAGGAGAGAATAAGAGCAGTAAAACCTCCTCTTGTTCAACTGTACACAGGACCATATAAGGTCATATCAAGGCATGAAAATGGCCGTAATTTTGTTATAAGAAAAGGTGATAAAAATGTGACGGTGAACATAGAGAGGTTGAAATCAGCTTATTTATTAAATAATGAAGTAGAGGGGGAAGATGAGGAAAATAACATCGAGCAAAGGCAATTAGGTGGTGGTAGTAATAACAATAACGGTAGTAACAGTGATAGTAATAGCAATAAACAAATTGTTAATAGTAATAGCGATAGGCAATTTTGTAATGATAATGAAACGACGAACATAGTTAATGAGGAACATAACGCGGTAACAACGCAGGTAGAAATACATAATGAAATTCCACCCGAGCAACAGGAAACAAATTATGATACAATTGATTATGTCAATGAAGAAAATAGTAATAGTGACGAGTTACTTAGTAACAATAACGACGTAAATTATAAACAGAATCAAAATGACGATAGAGTGGAAACTGAAGTAATAAATAATGATAAAGTAAATGATAAAGAAAAAATAGAAGAAAGAGAGAAATTTGTACCGAATATTTTAAAAAGAAAAAAGATTAATAGTATATTAATAGGTAAAAAAAGATGTAAAATAAAAAAATGTAAAGCGAGCGTAAAAAAAGTTAGATTTTGTACAGTTTCTCACTCCAATTATGTAAATAGATTTAAGAAAAAATTGTATAAATTATTGTACTAATATATTTTCTTCTGTAAAAAACCTGTTATTATTGTAACGTTCGTGTAATACAATACACGTGAATTGTTAAATTTGTAAAATGTTAAGTTTGATTGACAAAACTATTATTTATAAAATATTATTGTATGAAAATATTTTAAAAACATAGTAACTAGATTAAATTATTAATTGAATGCAATATTGTCAAGTAAATATGCAACGAGATGATTGTAAATAGAAGTGTGCAAATTGCGTAAAATTACCTGAGAATGAATATGTGAAAATAAAAGAAAAATATGAATGTATAGTAGATTTAGGTGTGTAAAAAAAATGTCTTATATGAATATAATGTAAAAAAAAGAATATATAAAATATGTAAAATAATCGAGTATGTATGATTTGTAAGTATGAATTTTTTAATTGCGTGAGCAGTTGTAACTAAAGTACAAATAAACGCGTATTATTAATTGCGCGAGCAATTGTTGAGTATAAATAAGTAATTTGATTGGATGAAGTTCTTCTTTTATAGATCACTTCATTCAATTTTAATGAAGGGCGGAAATTCCAAAAATTAGCGGAAAAAATCAAAAATTCAAGATGATCAGAAAACCATTTTCCCAGTTCGAAAAAATCAAATTTCTTAAAAACCGTGTTTTGTAAGGAAATTTTCTATTTAGGATCATTTTATTTTTAAAATATAAAGGGTGCAAATTTGGTTTGATAAATCATATTGCAAAATTACATTTTTCTAAAAAAATGTGCTCAACTGTAAGAATATGATGGCCGTGCAAGAAGCCATGTTTCATAGTTGGCATCAATGCTAATGTATAGTTTGGCACGTGCCAACTTTAAATTTGAATTTCAAATGTGTATTGAAATTGTTTTATATTTACAATTTCTACAAATAAACAAATTCTTTTATTTTATTTAAAACATAAATATGTAAAAAAATTTAATATTATAAGAGAGAACAATATAGGTTATATCATTTGCAACAGAGCTGGATTAAATCTTTTGGGGGTCCCCGACCTTTAACTTCATTGAGGCCCATGTAAGGTCTTCATTTTTCAATAATGTAAGAAAATTCTAAAAAAAAACAAATATTTTATAAAAAATTTAAAAATAATTTATTGTATTGATAACAATAATAATATATAGAATATCTTATATCTTAGTAGTACTAGAAATAATTTCGTCTGATTTTTTTTCATTTACAAATTCATCAATAATATCTGAAAAATGTATACTTTGTAATAGATCATTTTCAATGCACATAACGCTGTGCTCATTAAGTTTTTTTCACTTATAGTACTTCTATGATAATCTTTTATTAAAGAGAGCCGTGAAAACGATTTTTCAATACTACAATTGGAAGGCCATATGTTTAAGGTAGTACTACCGTTAAGAGATTGACGGTTCAGAAAAATCCGAGATTGGGCACATAAGTAGATTTTAATTCAAATAAAGCACAGTTAAATTTTGGTTAACTTTCAGAGCATGAGAAAAAAATTATAAGCATTTTAATTTTCATCTTTTAACACGCGCTTTATATCTATATATAGTGTATATATAGTTATACACGGGCGTGCATTGAGTCTAAGATGTTTATATCGTTTCAAACTCGATACTGAAAAATTTATTCTTTAGTTCTTTAATTAATTACGTGTTAAATTTGATGAAATTTTGAACCATCAGTAGCTTATAATCAAAAGTTGAAAAAGAATTTCTGTGTGGTTACCATAAGAGCGCGTATTAAAAGTGTGAAAATTAAAATGTTTGTCATTTTTCTCTCATGCTCCAAAAGTTTACCAAAATTTAACTACATCTTATTTGAACTTAAATCTACTTATATACCCAATTTCAGATTTTTCTGAACCGTCAATCCCTTAATGGTAGTAATACCTTAAAAAAATTCTTATCGCTATTTTTACATTTGATAAAACGAATGATACTTCATTGTATAATAATTTATATATTTCTTTGATTGAAGATTTTAATTTCTTTGTTTCAACCTCAGATCTAATCTCTTTTACTTTCTCGCTCAAATTAAATTTAAGATGAATAAATTCAGGAACAAAGTTTAAATTATCAAAATCAGTTTTCACAATTTGTTATTTCATCATCACTTATTATTAATTAATTATAAATAAATCCAAACCATCTATAAATTGTTTTGTATGCTTCACTTCAATTAGGTTTTTTTTTATAAATCTTAAAATTTTTTCATTTTTACAATTTGTTTAATCTAGTCCAGACGAAGCCCCCTTCGGACACGGGGCCTCCAACCCTAGTCCAGGTGAGTCCATGCTTCAATTCAGCACTGATTTGCGAATTCATTATTTTTTTTAATTCTCATCATAGCAAAATAAGTAATCTATTCGTTTCTGTGCTTGAAACAAAATATTTTTTTAATCATTTTATTATATTAACGAAACTAAGGCATATTTTAACCTTTTCAAAATGAAAATATGGTTTCAAAAGCGAATGATAAGGATTAGTCTATTTATGATTTGATTTGTTTACAAAATTCAAAAACTATGCATTCATTTTCACTAAATTGAAATTCTTTGCATACTAAAATAAAGTTTTATTTTGCAGTTTTTGTTGCACGGAGAGTCTTGATCATTCATCTTTAAAAAATTTTTGTCAAAAGAAATATATTTTTAAATCGTTCCTATTATTTGTATATTTATGTTTGATTGATAAATCTATCTATAACATAAATATAAAATTTACATTCCGAATAAAAAGGAAATATTAGGAAAATAGTAAAATAGATTTCTACAATTTTTTCAAAAATACTAATATTATGAATTTTATTTTCTATATATTACATTGAAGTTAAAAAAATTAAGTGATTTTTCTCACGTTTTGTCTAAGTCTTATCTTAATAAAATTATTTACTATTTATTTTTC
This sequence comes from Anastatus disparis, assembly GCA_017163975.1. Classification (NCBI taxonomy): domain Eukaryota; kingdom Metazoa; phylum Arthropoda; class Insecta; order Hymenoptera; family Eupelmidae; genus Anastatus; species Anastatus disparis. The sequence goes on from JAFFSR010000360.1 coordinate 870,608, forward strand.
AAAAACCATAATTATTAATAAAATTAATGAATTCTTATTATTCGCTTTTAAAAATATATTTTCATTTTAAAAAGGTTAGAATATGCCTAAGTTTCGTTAATTTATTGAAGTCATTAAAAAAATATTTTGTTTTAAGATAAGAAACGAATAGATTACTTATTTTGCTATAATGAAAATTTAAAAAAAATAATGAGTTCGCAAATGATGTAAACTATATTGTTCTCTCTTATAATATTAAATAAATTTTTTTACGTATTTATGTTTTAAATAAAATAAAAGGCTTTGTTTATTTGTAAAAATTGTAAATATAAAAGAATTTCAATATACATTTAAAATTTGAGTTTGAAGTTGGTGCATGCCAAACTATGCATTAGTATTAATGTCAACTATGAAACATGGCTTCTTGCTCGACCATTATATTCTTACAGCTGAGAACGTCTTTTTTTTTAAATAAAATGATCCTAAGATCCAGGAAATTTCTTTGCAAAATACGGTTTTTGAGAAAGTTGATTTTTTCGAATTGGGAAAATTGTTTTTCTGATTATCTTGGAGTTTCCGCCCTTCATTGAAATTAAATGAAGTGATCTATAAAAGGAAAACTCATTCTAATGTATAGTATTTTCAAAAATTGTAATTTTATAAAATTATAATTTTCGATCGATAAAGTAGCGTGATACCATACTCTTAAGTCTGTAAAGCACTTTATTCACACAAAACATTTTAATTGTTAACTTTGTAAATCTGAATTTCTTCAAGTAAACTGTAAATCAATTAACCTGTAGCTTTATTACTTTAGAAGTTAAACTGAGAAAAAATGAATTATATTTAATGTACAGAAAAAGGTGGTTAGTGTTGAATATTATTGTGGTACTCAGTAGTTTGTGCTTTTCGGCTGGACAATGGCCGGAACTAATCTAACAGTCTTTTCGACAAGTGCATGAGTCGTAGATTCTTATTCAAATAGATTCTTCGTGCCCTTTAGCTTGCTTAGTAAAAATGAAAATTTTGTGTCTGCTTTAATGTGTTCGTCACAGTTGTTTGACAAAGTTGTTCAACATATTACTTTCTCATAGAGCATTTTCAGTTATTTAAAACAATTTTTTTTAATTTTAAAGATTTCAATTCTTTATTTTTTTGGTATTTTACGTAAACTCGATAAATTTGCTTAAAAATTTGCATAGAAATTATTTGCGATTGCTAAAATAAAAAAACTTTTGAAAACTGATTTTCTTAGCGTAGTTTTAATTTTAGAGCATTTTGAAAATTTTGAAAAAAATGTTTTTATTTATTTAGCTAATTGAATCTCGAAGATTACTCGATAGATTTGATTCAAATTTTGACTACAACTTATTTTTTGTCTAACTGGTGCGGAAGCTATTGACAATTAGTTTTCTTAGCGTAATTTTAATTTTAGGGCAATAAAAAAAAATTTTTTTGAATTTAGATTTTTAATTTTTTTTTGTTTTTTACATAAAATAGTCAATGTGTTTGCTCTAAAATTTGCATGGAAATTATTTGCGACGACGAAAAGAAGGGAAACGTTTGAAAACTGATTTTTTTAACGCACTTTTAATTTTAAAGCATTTTGAAAATTTTGGAAAAAATTTTTATTTTCTATTTTTTTTTATTTTATGAAAAGCATTTGATAGATTTGCTCCAGAATTTGTATGCAAGTTATTCGCTATTATCTGAAGAGGCTTTGTAAAACTAATTTTCTTAATACAGTTTTAATTTCAAAGCATTTTGAAAATTTAAAAAAAAATTTTCATTTTCTATTTTACGTTAACTACTTGATAGACTTGCTCCAAAATTTGTATACAATTTATTCGCTACCATGTGAAGAAGTAGTTCTTGGTCCCTCTCTGATGCATCTAAAGACAGAGCACAGCTAAAAGTATACCTGCGCCGCTCAGTTCTGAATGTGAAGAATACGCCGCTAAAAATGAAATTCATATAGTTTTCGTCCTTAGAACGGCTGTCTTTAGACTAGCTGTCGTAAGACAGCCTTCGATACAGTGGATAGGGGCATTTACATTAAAATCACATTTAAAAAAATCAAATCATATTGCTCAAAGTTAATGTGCTCTATGAGAAAGCATTGCGCCAAAACACTTAGCAGCGTTTTTTATATGTAGCGAAGTCTCTTTTTTTGTGAGAGCAATTTCCCTTCGTGCTAATTAGAATAAAATACTTCATTTAACATCGCAGCGTGCGTATTAGGCGATAACGTGCGCGTTCTAGTGCTGTAATTGTCTCATTGCTTTTCTCTTTCTCTTTTTGTGTTTGTTGATCATGTCCCTTTCAGCTTCCTTTTTTTTATGCAATTATTTTGTCATAAAGTCGACTTTTCACTGTGCTAGAGTGAGCGTGATTTTTGGGAGCGGTGTCGCGTACGCTATACGTGGCTGGCGTTCATCTTGAGCGTGCGTGCTATAATCTTGTTAATTACTCAATAAAGTATTCCATTTCTTTGTTTATTTAAATAACTTGAGTTCTTATATAGTAGCATTATTTTTACATACATATATAGTGAGACCTCCTGATCCCCAAGATCGTCACAATTTATTTCCAACAACTTATGGGTAAAGGACAGAGGGCATGGTTGTAATAGTCATTGATTCTCTAGTCTTTATTTTTACTAATTTCGTTTTCTAACACTCTTTACATGTTCTAACGTACTCCGATATTTCCTCTTTCATTAGTAGACCAGGGCTTACGTGGTTTTGGTTGGATGTGAAAGTGAACATGAAGATTTTTGCTCTAATATCTTCAAAACAACTTAAACAACAATAATTTCGATATGCGTAATGATGAAAAGTTGCGGAACATTGTTATTATTAATAAAAATGTTTAAATACCAAAAAAACGCGTTTTTTCAACATTTCTCTCGTGCAAACTATTTGTTCTGGAGAAAAGTTGAATTAATAGAAAAGTTTCGTAATTAAATTTCCTACAAGATTGTTATGACCGAACTCGGTTCGGGCATTGAGTCCTTCACAACAAAAATTATTTACATTTCGTTGGGAACCAGTCTACCGTCCCAGAACTTACCCTGTCACTTTATTTATTAAATATATATAATATACACATATATCCATATACATATACACATTTATGAAAATTAATGTAATACGAATTTTTATATGTGTATGTAATTAATTAAATCACATTTAATTCAATTTAATTATTTGTTTAAATAATTAATGGAAATTAATAATTACTGTGATTAATTCACGTTCGCTCCGTTACACTTGTTCGCTCTGTCACGCTTGTTCGCTATGCTACATTCGTTCGCTCTGTAGCTACGACGTGCGAACACTATAGCTGTGTCACGTATGATCGTTCGCATGTAGTCAAAATTTTCAGGACAGGAATCGTTCAACTTCCTAATAGTTCATTAGCCTGCTTACTAATGAATTTTTCCTTTCTTCTCCGTCTCTCCTTTACACTTGTATACAGTTGACAGTTGAGTTTTCACTATGAGTCAGGTATTGGGAAACGCTGACTCGGGACATCGCATGGAACTAATTTTAGTTGCTAACCTTTTGAATAGAAATGAAATTAAGATTTACAATTTTTGAATTCAAGAATGTTTTAATAATGTTATATTGATTTGAAGGGCACCGTTCCATGGGATGTCACACCTTTCCCCGCAGGTCGATTGTCATCCCGACAGTCAGCATAAGAGTCGCAGAATAGACCGAGTTAAGCAGCTGATTTGTAAATAACATGTTAGATAATACTATTGATTTTAATTCATGATAAGATACATTATTTTTGCAGTATATTTGGTTAGTTACGTGAGTAAATTGTTAGTATACTTGTTATAATTAAATTTTTCGTTGAGGGGTTTTGATATGGTATAGTTAACTAACAATAATGAAAGAATAAAATTTGGTAGCGTGTAACAAAAATTGGTGAACTAAAAAAAAATTTTGTGAAACTGTGTATGCAATATTTTCTTGTGTTACTACGCATAATAATGTAAAGAATTACAAATTATATAAATCGAAATTTAGACAATTAAAATACAATATTAATATTAATAATAATTTATGTGATTAAGGTGTGTAATACTATCTTAGATGTTATAAAAAAATGGATTAAAATTCAGATGAAAATTAAAATAAATTCGTTGATACAAAAATAAATTTTTACATAAGGTTTTTGAATTTAAGGATTTCTTGCTCTTAGAAGGAAATGTTTTGTCTTAGAAAAAACTGTAAAACTTATATGCAACATAACCTTAATATATTGAAGTGTAGTCACTGATTTATCTGTGATAGTAGATTCCTTTTAGACTTTGATTCAAAACAATCGTAACACCATTATTAAACAATCATTCACTGTGGTTTTTCGTCTTTAAGTTCTATTCTAGTACAGATGTGTTGATGTTGGTTCCAAAATCCCATCAATTTGGTAGTGATAATTTGTTTATTAATTTTTCTATGGTGTTGCACTCTTGATATGCTTGTAGTTCCTCGCCATAGATTTTTTGTTGGTTGTATTGATAGCCATGAATTCTTATAAAATGTGTTGTTGGAACGTGATGTTGTTTGTATGATGTTCATGAATTTTAATTGTATACAATAATATTAGATAAAATATTTTCTCAATACTATGTAATGAATTAAATGTATAATGCTGATTTTAGAAAGAAAAGGAAAAAAAAACTTTATTTTCGTATAATTACTAATTACTTTTGATTGTGTGGTAAAAATTTTCTAGTTATCTTGTATGCAATTGTGAATTTACTATCCCTTTTAGATAAAAAAATTTTAATTAAATTGTTTTCTCATTGATCTTATATATATATATTATGAATCCAAATGTACATATTCATTGACGCAAACATATTTATGTATAAAATCATAACTTACACTAAATTTGTCAATTAGGATGAATAAATAGGCAAATAGATACGCACAAATAAATGAGAGAGAAAAAAAAATCCATTGTATCTATGTATTAAAATAAATATTGGAAGTCGGTGAAATTTTGATGATTTTTTTTGCATGCTATATGAAGGTTGAAAATTTTTTTATAACCATTTACTAATTTATTAACATTATGCTTCTTATTTGAACAACTATTTATTTAATTATTTCAAACGAAGGAAAATTGTTGTTTTATGAAAATAGTTAGCAATATATTTTTTTCTTCTAAGTTTCCTTATGTTTCCATTTTAATAAAATTGGTATTTCAAATATGTTAAAGTTTCATAAAATATTTTGTTAAGTCAGTGATCATTCCATTTATAATATTATATTTCTGTTACGTTCAGTATATAAGCCAAATTATAATTAAATTATTTTTTTATGAATGACTGAATTTCAGCCATCCATCGACTTTCTTTTGACTAACGCGCGAGCGCTACGTCTCCGGGGTTGGAAGTCTTAAAAAAAAGAGGCAGCAAGGATAGGTGGAATAAATTATTAAACACCCATGTAATTGCCTAAGTTATATAAATTTATTTTTCTTTCCTTTTTTTTTATAATCCAAACAAAAAGCCCTGCTTCGTACATGATTTTATTATTTCTCTTTTTTTTTTATTTTACTATTTTGCGTCAGGGCGAACCATGCTACCCTATGCCAAGTTTTTTTTTATTTTCCTTGCATTTCTTTTCTTAAAATTTTTTTTCTAATTTAAATTTTAATTTACAACAATTTACAACGCTTGGCATTTACTTCGCGAATAACAATAGGAGAAACGCGTTTCCGAGACATGACTTCACCCCCTTGAGATTTACAAATAAAAAAAAAAGTTGAAAAACTCTCTACCTTATTTTTTTTTGCTTGATTTCGATCTTCGCTTCACCACACGTCCGCCTGGTTCTTTGGTTGGTATAGTTGACTGTTGACAATGGAACTCGAACGTAAAATTTAAATAAACTTCTTCTTTCTTTAAGCTTAACTTGCGTCTCCTCAGCTGATGACTCACAGATGGGCTCTGGCTGGCTGCTGCTGGCTCTGGTGACGTATCGGCTCCTTGGCGAAAACGATGTGGCCAACAAGAGTTTAATCGGGAAAAAGTGGTTGGCCCCATTTCCATCCAATCTGGAAGAGAGCTATTGCTCCGCTGGCGGTTCGATCTGAAGAGAGAGCTTCGCCTACAAGCTTAAAGCTTTTTATTCTTCAAGTCTCGATTCTAGAAGCTTCGTTGTTGCTAACGGCGGTATATTTTTTTTGCCTATTCGTATGATTTTCAGCTATTCTGATTGGTTGCCAGTCGGCCCTCCCTGTATGGTTTTTTCATCATTTCGGCTTCCTGTTTTTGAGACTCCGTCAAAGCTTTTCTTTTAAATTTTGCACTAACTTCGAATAATTGCTTCACATAAATTGGCTTTAATGTCCCTCCACTCCGTATTTTTCTTCAGAGACGGCCTTATCTATTTTTATACTGCACTTAATTCCCCTACCGCTTCGCTGAAATCTTTTCATACTCCCCTAAGTTAACTTCACGATTTTCTGTGAAGCCGTTCATCGTTGTCAAGCTTATTGCTTCTTCTAAGCTTGCCGCCTGCCCGTATCTTTTTTTAGCATCCTATTCAGGTTGTACTTCTCCTTCCTTTGCTGATTCACTCAGCCCCCGAGCCTTGATCTTCATTGAGGTCAACTGAATTTGTTGCTATTTGTTTCTCGCATTTGTTTATTTATTATTTTATTGCGATTATTTTTACTTTTTTTTTTATTATTACTATTGTTATTCTCATTTATTTTCTGTTTGGAAAATTCACTGGTATTCCCTGTTAAAAAAGATCACGTGAATAATTTACGTAAATAATTCACGTAATGAAATGAAACACAAATTTTTTTCTAGTGAATCATATTTTATTTGAAAAATCATATTAATTTGAATACTTTTAATTTACAAAATCATATTAATTGAAATACTTTTGATTTGAGAGATTATATTTATTGAAATACTTCTTATATTAAAAATATAAAATTCATGTGAGTAATTTACGTGAATAATTCACGTGATGAAATGAAACAAAAATCACGTGAAAAATTTACGTAAATTATTCACGTGATCTTTTTCAATAGGGTTGAATTCGGCTCCTGTAGCGTACTTTTCTTTCTTGCACTGTTTTACTCGGCCGCCACTTTGAACTGAAGTGTTTTCATCATGTTATTTATCTCCTATTTTCGTTTATTTATTAATTTAGCAATATTCTTTTTATTTTTTCATTATTATTATTATTCTAGCTTTTATATTTTTTTTGAAAAATTCATTAATAATGAACTTTGTTCCTTCAGCTTATACTTCTTTCTTTCGCTGTTTCATTCAGTTACTGCTTGACCTCGATTTGCTTGCGTCGTGCTGTTTGTCTCTTGCATTCGTTTTTTTATTAATTGATAATATTATTTTTACTCTATTATCATTATTATTATTTTAACTTTAATTTTTTTGTAACATTTATTGGTAATGAATATGGTTCATTACATTTGCTATACATATGTAAATACAATTATCTAATAGAAAATATACATATATAATTAGTTTTCTTCATATCTAGTAAATTGAGTTCAATTAATATGCAGTTTTTATATAGTATTTACTTGAACAAAGGCAATTTTCGAACTCAATGTTTCAGTTTGTTATTACTTCAAAAATAAAAAAAAAATAAAAAAATGAGATAGTAATAATGTTATTTAACAGCATATTTACTTAATTAGTTTTTATATCAGATTAATTATTTTATATTGTAGACTTCAAGAAGTGAAATTGTCAATAAAATTACGAATTTTTGCTTTTATAGAAAAAAAGATGTTGTTTGACAATAATTAGTATTATTACTTTATGTTAAGTAATTAGGTTGATTTAGGATTGGAGGTTATATTATTTAAACTCATGCAAATAATTTTCGTCTTAATACATCTTGTTTTCGATTTTTTATAGAATAAATATGATCTTTCTTTTTATAAATGAGTCTTGCATTTTTTTTTTTTTTATTAATTCAAGATCCATTGAATGCAATAGAAAAAAAAAACATTTTTTTTTGTAATAAAATAATTTGTAAATGAAATGGTTAGTTGTTTTTATAAAGATCTTATTATAATATTTGATGCGGTCTTTATATTGGAATTTGCCGAATTGCAAAAATTGGTAAAAATATGTAGTTTCGGCACTATACCCTATGTTGTTATTAATAAAAAAATACTAGAACTTGTAGTATTTGTAAAGAAGTATATGCATAAATACATCATATATATGGTGTATTGTGTTATTAATAGATAATGTATTAATTAATTGGATTTTTAAAAGGGAGAAACAGAGAAAACTAAAATAGTACTTAGGAGCTATTAACGGGAATAAATGCTAAATAATATATAATCATCGGTTGTGAAAATGACACTTTGAAAATTGCTGATTCAAAAATAATTTATTATAGTCAATCAAGCATATGTCGAGACAGTAATGTTAACATAAAATTTTAAACTATATTTGACTGAAATTGGAAATAAAAGAATAGTATAGGAATATTGAAGTAAAGCTCTTGTACATAAGCATAGGTACCAAACCAGATATAACATATAAGGTGGACTATTTAAAATTATTCTCAAATTGATACTAGGAGGTACATTATAAGAATACAATAAAATTTAATTTCAAGACATACAAAATATAGATATCGTCAGGTGGGAGGAAGAAGGTTACGATTCAAAATTGGCCACAAAAAAGTAACGATTCGGATAAAGCCACAAAAAGGTTCAGATTCGAAATTGGCCACAAAAAAGTTACGATTCGGATAAAGCCACAAAAAGGTTCAGATTCGGGTTTAGCCACAAAAAGGTTACGATTCGGCTGCTTATTTTTTCCTTCGATGTTTTGGATGAGAACCGCTGTTGAAAACATAAGAGTTTGTCTCCTATATCTTAAGTACTCATAAATATTATAATTGTTTTCATTTTTTTCATGAAGAGGCAATTTTATAAACCTATAGTTTTCAATTTAGTGAGTATAAATCATATATTGAAATATATTATTACTTTTTATAATCTTATTAAATAAAAATTAATTGATTTATTTCATAAATTAAAAATCTCTTTACTTTAACGTTATCAATGTAAGAATAAAAAATTTACAAATTTTATAATTTAATAAAAATTTGCAAACATTAATTAAATTGACGTGAAATTGTTTATATATATATATATATATATATATATATATATATATATATATGTGTGTGTGTATTGGAAGGCTTTATATAGTGAAAATATTCATCAACAAATACAATTTAAATTATGAGTCTCTAAGTAAAAAATCAATCATTAAATTTGACAATAAAAACATATTAACTAGATGTTACGATTGATTATTAGCTATCGATGCTGATAAAGCGAAAGATTCACGTATCTTCATGGAAAAAGATTTAATTCCTGCCAAATACCATAAATTCTATAAAAATTTATTACGTTGAAATATATATATGATTATTAATTTAATAAATATATTTATATTTATATAAAAAATACTGTTAAGAATCGTTCATTTTGTTGGCATTGCCTCACAGTGTCAATCAATTTTAAATTAATTTTTAATAATTTTATGTCACTTTTTAATAAGTATGTTTAAATCATTTTTATAATATTTTCATGAAATATTTTAAAAGTAATTTTTGTTTTCTTTAACAATTATTTTTAAATTAATTCAGTAAATAATTTAAAACAATTATTACAGTATTCTTTTAAATTCATCAAAAAAGCGAAGATAACATTATTATAGAAGGAATTTTACAATTGATTGCTTTTTTATGGAAAATATAAAAAAATAATTCTAATATTTATGAGTGCTTAGATAAATTCTTATATTTCCAACAGCGGTTCTCATCCAAAACATCGGAGGAAAAAATAAGCAGCCGAATCGTAACCTTTTTGTGGCTAAACCCGAATCTGAACCTTTTTGTGGCTTTATCCGAATCGTAACTTTTTTGTGGCCAATTTCGAATCTGAACCTTTTTGTGGCTTTATCCGAATCGTTACTTTTTTGTGGCCAATTTCGAATCGTAACCTTCTTCCTCCCACCTGACGATATAAAATGTGCTATATTAGGTTGTATAGTAATATTATGATTTAGGAACAGTAACAAAAGTAATTTATGTAAAAAGCTTTTATGTGATACCTTTAATTTAAGGATAGAAAAACTCATTAAAATAGATATAGCAGTAAAAAAACAATCGGATTATTAGGTTATTATAACAATCAGAGAATTACGAAAAAGGTATAATTAATGTTGTAAAAATTGAGTCTGAGAGATATTCATGAGAAATATTTACTGAGAGTTAAAATAACATTACGGTTTTAACAAATAGGAATGAATTAGGGTTAATGTAGTTATATTGGGAAAAGATAAATAAAAAACAGAAAAAAAAACTAAATAAATAAAAGACAATTTTAATAGTAATGAGAGAAGTTATTATTTAACGCAGAATGTAAAATATAGATATTAGCTTTCCAGTAAAAATGATGAATAGATAATAGTGGGTTTCTAGTAAAAGAATTTATTATTCAGAAAGAAATGGTAGTAACAGAAAAATTTTTAAATTTTGAGGGACACAAAGTGTTTAGTAATATTAGTAACTGTTAGAGATGAGTAGGACAATTTAAGAGTGGTTTTACTTAATTCAAGAATTAATAATCGTTTGTAATTAGTGTTATTATAAAGCCCTTTTAATAAATTTTGAATGTTTATTAATTCAGTTAGTAAATGGCTTAAGACTACAAAGTAGTGATTGCAAAAAAATGAATTTCCATGAGAGCAGCATGAGACTTTTAGCATAATAAAACGTTTTGAGATATAAATAAAAATGAGCTTACTGACGAGATTTATTTCTATGAATTGATGTCTGGTTAATAATAATTCTTCAATCACAGGCTATACGACTGATGTTGTATTCTTGGATCTCTTGCAGTTCTATGTGATTTATACTTTTCTTCAGTAAGAGATATCCCATTTTTTGAGATCCATTCGTATGATATCATTTGTTCCTTTTAGTACAAGATTTTTTTATCTGATTTTGTCTTGTTTTTGATCAACGGTGAGGTGTTAATACACGTTATTATTCAAGTATTCAATTTCACGTTTACCTTCCCCCTCAGGTTTTTGGTTCGATCTTGAAGAGATTTCTGAACGACTCTTTAGACTGATTTCTGAAATCATACGGAGAATTTTATGCGATTCTGGGCCAGAGTTTATTGATTTGTGTGATCTTTCGGAGACCATGGGTTCGGCCTGTCCGGACCCGGTATGTTTTCTTTTTTTTTGTGGACTTGTTGGATAATGGAGACAAGGAGGATAACAGTGATACTAGAAATTGTTGATGTTCAAGTGGGTAGGGCCTTTGTGAATTTAGGTTAGTATACGGAAAATCGATGTCATTAAAATATCGGTAGTTGGCCATGTTTCGACAGTGTGGTTCTAAATAATTTCTATTCGTACATTTCTTCGTTTGCTTCTACCCCATCTTCCTATTCATTAATTTTGGAAGTGGTTATTTGAAATAATTAAATTTTTTTTTTCAAGGCTAGAGTTTTCATTATCTCTCGCTTATTTGTCATGATTCATTATTATATTATTATGTGTGTTATATTCTATTGTTATATTATATAAAGACGTAAAAGTATTAAAAAAAGGAATTATTTGTATTAGTTAAAATGTTAAAAGTAGATAGGAGGCATATATAGAATACAGAATATATATATTGGATATACATATATATATATATATATATATATATATATATATATATATATATATATATATGTATCTTAGTGACTGCATATATATTATATTAATTGAATTGAAAATTATTTGTTAAATGATTTTAAAATTAGATTTGTAATAATTTATCTAATATGGAATGTTCCCAGTACGAAAATTTTAAATAAGATTGTTGAAATTTTGAATTTCGTCATTGACTTATAATTGAGTTATAGCTTAAGATTCAGCAAAAATGACAAACTAATAATTGGACGGTTGATCCAGTGAATGAACACGATGGTATTTAAATTTATATTTTAATTTTTCTAATTTATTAGAGTAGTTAATAAAAAGTTTGTATAGAAGTAATATACAAATGTGAATAAAATTCCATACAAATATCGTAAAAATAATTAAATGAAAATAAGAGGAAAAGAAATATAAGGTAATTTAATAGAAATTAATAATTTGTGTTTGAAATAGTAAGGAAAAATGTAAAGAAAAGCAATCATTATAGCTAATTGAATTTCAATTTTACTAAGTTAAAAAAAATATGACTTTTACATAAAAATTGTAAAAATTTTTGAGAATTTTTGTAAATATGTATTTAACAGCATTTAGTTAATAAACTTTCCGTATATACTACCAATCGAATAGTTGTTAAATAAAAATTATTAATAATATTTGTTAAATAAAAATTAAAAAAAAAGAAAAAAAAAATTATTTGTTTAGACAATGATTGCTTAAACAATTTGAGTTATTGAGAATAGAAATGATCTATTAGAAGCTGATAAAATGATATTTTTTTAGCAGTTCTTAGTAAAAATAAAAATTCAGAGCATGGCTTACTAGTCAATTTTTTGTCATTTTCTTTGCGGATTGATAATTTTCTTTATAATTTTCCTTAGTGTTACTAACAATGTAGAAAACTGAAAATTTTTATCTTCGAAGAATTCCGTAAAAAGGTTTTGATTTATAAAATAGCGTTTTATTGTTTATAGGTTCGCTGTAAACATTTGTCAACATTTACCGCAGGTATCTCGAAAACCAATTGACATAATAAACTTTTTTTTAAAGAAGAATTTATTTATTATATAAATTAACAATAATTTTAAAACATATCTGAGAGTGTTCAAATCACCTAATTTCAATTTTACAAAAAATGTTTGAAAACGTGAAATCCCTAGTATACGTGAGAAAATTTTTAAGTTTCTAAATGACATATTCTAGAAGGGGTCGAGTTTCGAAAATTGTCTATTTAAAAAAAAATTACATTGCAAAATCACTATAAAAAAATTATCAGATTGATTTTAAAGAAATTTTGCACATTGTTTTATGACGTCATAAACTTTTGCTGGTCGCAATATAGAGTTCCCCAATGGAATTCTAGTACACTAAAAAAATTAAACATATAGCTATGTTGTTTTTTCAATTTTTTTATTATTGCTATTCCGCAAAAAGGGTTATTAGTTTACATATTTCTAGTTAATTCTATCTTGTAAAAAATTTAATTACGAAACTTTTCTATTAACTCAACTTTTTCCCAGAACGTATAGTTCGTAACCTGCATTAGAGAGATATTGAAAAAACGCGTTTTTGGCATTTTGAACATTTTTATTAATAATAACAATGTTCCGCAACTTTTCATCATTACGCATATCGAAATTATTGTTATTCAAGTTGTTCTGAAGATTTAAGGGCTAAAATCTGCATGTTCGTTTTTACATCCAAATAATACTAGTTTTCATTCAGATGAACCAAGGGTCCGTATTCTGTAAACATAACGCTATTGTAATACTAATTCTTAACGCTACTGCGCATGTGCAGAAACCAATTTTCATATTCAATGACTCGTATACCAGTGCGATAAGGTTACAGAATTAGACCCCTAGTCGACAGGCCAAAAATATCGCTCGCGAATACGCCTATATGTTTTAAAAATTCCTTTATGACCACTGATGGCCGAATCATGCTAATTACTAATTATATTTAACCGATTGTCGTCAGGTGGAATAGTTACCTCCTCCGTACAAATAGTAAGTTATACATTTTTCTAATTCGAACGAATCGAAAATTAAATCTGTAACTAATATAGTTTTTCCAATCCATCGCTGATTTACGCGATACTAACGGATTTAGTACCAACAGCTATCATCGCATGTAAAGAATTTAACTTATTTTGCTATAATAAAAATTTAAAAAGATTAATGAGTTTGCAAATGATGTAAACTATATTGTTCTCTCTTATAATATTAAATTTTTTTACATATTTATGTCTTAAATAAAGTAAAACAGATTATTTATTTGTAGAATTTGTAAATATAAAACGAATTAAATATACATTTAAAATTCGAATTTGAATTTAGCGGGTGCCAAACTATATAGAGAAATTAGGGTTCTACTTGAAGTAGATGGGTTAGGTGTAACGCCAAGAAACCAACTACAAAAATACAAGTTAAAGAGAGATTTATTAAGATGTGCCTTAGGAATAAGGATAGAGAGAAGGTACTACTCTGAGAGCTTAGAACGCACTGAAGTGCCTCGAGGCTTACACTCGTCTCGCCGGCTTTAGTTAACTATTACTTGCACAATTATTTATTACGTTTTTATGCACTGAATTATGCGGAAGGAAGGTTTTTTATATACTTATATTTAGAGCTATACAGAGTTAAAAAGAAGGGAATCTTTGTATTTTACTTAAATTTACTTACTTAACTATATTTATAACGCTAAGCCATTGTACTTGATGTGCAACAGATCCTCGCTTTTATGTACACTCGCACCTAATTTGCTCAGTGCTGCTGAAACTGGAGAGCTTAACGTAACCTTGCAGTTACGAACCTCCAACTCGAACTTGGTGACATTCACCACCGCACTGATCACGAAGTTAACATCAAAGGATTTATTCTTCTTGTTGTTTTTACTGTAGTGGTTATCTGTCTTCACCTCCTCGATACCCGAGTTGTTCAAAGAGTGTAATGTCCTGAGCAGACTAGGACTGTATGACAAGTGAAGACTCCTTAAGGAACGGTGATTACCAAAGTTGTATACCGCGTCTTCCACCACCAATCTCTTGATATTTAAATCCTACAGTACGATCGCCTTATCCACGATCTCTTGCACACTCTGTATTACCATGAGATTATTCTCTATATTTATTGATTTAAGGTAGTGGTGCTCCAAAAAGACTGGCTGATGCACAAACGTAAATGCTGAAACAGTGTCCTTGGGATAGTTGAAATGAAACACCTTTCAACATGTTTCCTCCATTGAAAACTGCCTCCAGGACCCTCCAACAGTGGGTGTCATGATCAATACAATTTATATTGTACAGGTATAATTCAGTCAACGCAGTGTTTAAATGTAAAAACTTGAATAGGTGGGGTATGTAGAGCGTATTGATGTTAGTGAAGACAAATTGGCGAGCATTCATGAACAACCTTTCCAGGCCTCCTTCTCCTTGATAATATAGCTGGTTCATTTCCAGACTCAAGGCTCCCAATTTGCAGCACGGCTGCCAAATGCCTTCCAGAGCCAACAGCTAATTGCATACGTCATTTGTCTCCAAACGACCAAGAATCTCGCTAAGGATGCATGCGTTCCGCAGCGCCCACACTGATGATGGTGATTGTGCTGAGCAATGTATTTGCTCCAGTGCTGAACCCAGGGTGCAGTTAACGACTGCATCGCTGTGGGGGGGCTACCGTAGCTGGTGTTCCTTGCCTTGGTTGTTTCGGTTGGTGATCTTGCCCAGTATTGAGTCACATTGCATCTTTACCGAGGAGGCCAGTGACGTGCACCTAATGATCGCGCTTGCTTTCCTGCCTGATGATTGTATTTTTACTATTTGAAAGTCGTCTTGACCACAGGACCTCAGCATCTCATCTAACTTCTTTTTGCTTGGCTTGAAGGCCAGATTGTACAGAAAGAGCTCTTTCATTGGATCATTAGTGAATAAAACAGGCTTCTTAAACTCATACTTCTGCTTGTTGATCATAATGTTACGTGATGCAGCTCTGTCAACCGCGTTGGCTTTGGCAATACATCTCCTCCTATATTCATCAATAAATTCGAATAGATGGAATTCGGCCAGCCTGTTGTCTGCTTTGATGGTGAGGTCCGAGGTTGCGTTGATCTTGGCTAAAAGTCCAATGGACAAATCATCAAGAAATTGCATCTTGGCTAGACTAGTGGGTATTCTTTATAGGATACGTGGATCAAGGAGAGACCAACCAGCGTCACCTATATTTTTTATAGAAGAAAATATATTAGTACAATCTTTTTTACATTTTTTTTATACGCTTTACAATTTTCTTATAGCTATTTACATAATTAAAGTGAGAAACTGGCACTTGAAAGCTAACTCTTTTTACGCTCGTGTTTTCGCCAGACATGGCTATGCTATTTATTTTTTTTTCTTTTTAAAATGCTGGAAATAAATCTTGGTTTTTTATTAATATTTTCTTTTCTTATGCAATTATCCCCTTGTTGCGCTATGCTTTCTTCTATTGCATTACCGATATGCACCATTTGCCCGTCGTTAGCTACCTCATTGTGAAGGTTGTCGATACAATTATCGCAATTAGCTGCGTCGTCTTTACTCTCTTGCTCCATTGGTGGAGTTTTGTTATGTATCTGTGCTTGTGTTACAATAATGTTTACGCCACTTCCCATCTCCGCGTTTCCTACTTGCACATTCCCTGTCTCGCTCGTATCGTTTTTATCTTGCATGTTATTGCTTGGTGGATCACCATCGCTGTCTTCCAATTCGGCCTCGCTGTTCAAAAGATAAGCGGATTTAAGCCTTTCTACATTGACGGTCACGTCTTTATCTCCTTTGCGTATCACATAATTTTGACCGTCATTGAGCCTTGCTATGACTTTGAATGGTCCATTGTAAGGTTTTGTCAGCGGTGGTTTGGCTGCTTTGACTCTTTCTAGTATATGCGTGCACTTTTCAAGGTCCTTGATGGCAAATGCTTTGAAAGCGTCATTGTGCCTCACTGGAACAGGCTTAACCTGCCTCATATATTCCTTAAACTCTAATAAAAAAATACCTTGATTACTGGTGTCAGATTCTTCAAAGTCACACATGTTACGAGGTATGGTTAGAGTCGTTCCATGAACGAACTCTGCTGGGCTTGCCTCTGTGTCCTTCCTTAATCGCGATCTTAGCCCCAATAAGACAGTGGAGAGAACTTTAGTCCATTCTGTTCCCTCCATGTGACACATAAGCGCAGCTTTCAAGTCGTGTTGCCAGCGCTCTACCATATCATTTGCGGCAAGATAATATGCCGCAGTGTGCACCTTTGTACAGCCAATCAGGTCTAACAGTGCTTTAACCGCCTCCGGCCACCTAGTATACCTATCATGGTTAAAATTATCAGCTATTCAATCGTTTTTTTCGTGTTATTTGAAATGAAGCTACAAAACTCGCGTAAACTAGCACCGCGACACATATGATATAAAAACATAATAGTATATTGACCACAACACGTTGAATCAATGCTTTGCAGTTTCTTGGTATTCCATCGAAAATTTTTACAGTTTCTTCTGAGTCTTTCAAGATGATATTTTGACATAGGTGGGAATCCGTAACTATCGAAATACGTTCCGTATCCATTTTTATCGATATATATAGCCACCCAATGCGCACCAGGTCTTGTATGATCATCAGTATTACACACTACAGCGATCGGTGCTATCATTACACTTGGAATTCGATCTGCTGCGTATACGCCGATTGTTTTGGCTTTCAGCGCTTCCAGAGTCCTTTTTATTTGATGGGTATTCATTTGTGTTATTTTTTTGTGTTAAACTTCAACCCTCATCACTACTTGCATACTCTATGGTCTTATTATCGTATTCGTCGTCTACTTCGTCGACTCCTGTAAAAGCAGCAGTGGTTGATCCAAATCTCACAATACTATTTTTCTTGTAGGCAAGTTTTTGAAGAGAGTAAATCAGGCGTCAACTCAAATGCAAAGAGACAGTAGCCTTGTGGATAACTGGTTCGGCTAACATCGATACCCTCGTTGAGAAAATGTATACCAGTACCTAAGAATAGCGTGTGATAAGCGTCTACATAGAGTTTATTATTTACTGTGAATTTCGGCTGTAGGGGTTTGCTTGGTATTTGTACACCATCGACGTAAAGAGAGAGAAAATTGATGGAATAATGTTGGAAGTTGAAAGGATTCGATTGTCGATTACCGTTGAAGGCTCGATTACTCACAAAACCTATGATAATTCTTTTTCGTAACTGACCCAATATAACATTATCAAGAATATCTCCTGAAATTCCACTATGTAGAGTGAATGATTTAACTTGCACCCTTGTTATTGGATATTTTGCAGTAGTCTTGGCCAAAGCATTTGCATAAGCTAATAGTACAGCAGGACTGATTTTTGCTCGTCGGACAATTAGCGTCGCTTCTCTGATGCGCACTGAAAATTTTCCGTCATCGGTGAAATCCATTAAACAAAATGCGTCCTTACTACGAACGAGCCTCACACGTATCTAAACACCGTTTACCAAAAATTTACCTTGATTAAATACATCGCAATAAAGGTGGCCAATCATATCGACAACTTTACCGCCACCTGTAAAGTATTGAGGATTCCGAGAGCCAACATTGGCCCCAACTGTCCCCGTAGCCATTGCTGGTGACACCTCCATGCAGCCCGCTGTGTCCGCATACCATAGTGTGGAGGTTAGGTGTGATGTTAAAGCAGGAGGAGCGTAATTTAAGAGCGTCTCTATATAAGCTCTGTAAGGATAAGCGTTGTTTGGGGGTGAAACTAGCTTTGAATTGAAAAAGATGTCTGTTTGCTTAAACAACGAATGTAAAAAATTGTTAATAGGAGCAACTTTTGCATTCTCGGCATCGGTTCCAACGGGTGAAATTTCCACGCTTACTTGTAACATTGTATGCGCTAGATCGATGTAATGGTCGCTTGAACTAGGAACCCAAAATTCTAAAGATGAATCGCTTTCATTGCTGAGAGATGATACAGGTTGGCAGCAGAGAAAAGAACTGCTTTCAATCGATGTTTGCGTCGGAGGAAGAGTAAATATATCTAGTTCGCTCTTCATACCTTCACCACTGCATGTATGTAGGAAAGCCATTTTTTTAAATGATTTATTTAGGTTCAAAAAAAGGTTCGAAAACGCTGCTCAATATTTTCTTCTTACGCCTCAATGTCTTCTTTTTCTTACTTATACTACGCTTATTTGTCTTTATCTTTGTTTTCTTTCTTTTCCTGCTCGATGCGTTGTTTACGGGAACATGAGCTCGTGTTGACTGCCGTTTGCGCTAAGCGGTAACAACCTTATATCCACTACCTTTCATAATATCAGAAATTTTATTCGCAGCTTTTCTTTTTAAATTTCGTCCTGACTCTCGAACACGACTGTTGACAAACTCTTTGAAATTTGCTCTTTTGTTCGTTACTTCGTTTAACATGTTCAAACCTGTTCGGGAAGCTTCTTTAGCTACTGCTTCAGCCCCACTGGCAAGATACGGCACAATTTTTCTAAATAATCCACCGAGAAAGCTCTCAATACCAGATCCTCTTTAAAACGTGGAGCCTGACTAAACGTTTTTTATACCACCACCACCAGCTTGCTCGTCGTAATAATGAATATAATAACTCATATTGCTATGCAATTACCAACTACGCTTGAAATAAAGCGTAACCGTCAGCGTTCCATACTCAAATGGTATTTTACGTCCATGTTGATCTCTTATATCGATAACCATATTTCGAGAGGTATGATGTAGTAGAGGAATGTATTGAGTCGGTGCAAAGTGTTTGACAACAATTGATCCGAATTTGTACTTTGAATTTTCCCAGGGCTACGATGCGTAAAAGTGCTGTTTCCGTATCACCGACTGCATAAGGTTCGCATATCTCTGTGTAAACGTAAAGCTGATCAGGTGTGGCGCGTGCTAAACTAGCTGGTCTATTGCCCACATTTGTACTTGCCCCTGAGTTGGAAGTGACAAAAGTTCCTGTTTCTTTGTGAACAATATCTTCAAAACCGAAAATTCGACGAATTTTTCCGTTGAAAGTCGTGTAATGCGGCTCTTCGCAATCGCAAATCCGTTTTAATGCGTAATAACCTTTCTGAAACTCAGTCGGTTCAAGCTTTTAATGATCACGCACCACGTGTACATTATTTATCTCTTTCGCAAGCTGTTCGATATTAGTGTATATGCCGTGAGGAAAATTACAAAACCCGTTATTATTCGGAACTTTGGGTTTAGCGCTTCCTAATTTGAAAGTATAATAAGCTTCAGGTTCTTGAATATGCATCATAGTACATGGTACATGTATTTCAGCAAGACCAACCTGCCAGTTACCAATTAATCTAATCTCTCGACATAAATAAGTGGTAAAACAAGTTGTCGTATTGTCAGGAAAATAACGCATGCTACTGTTGCTCGGTAATACTAAATACAAATCATCAAGAATATCCATTTTGTTTTTTTATTTTCAAACTCTTTCAACTTCTGCTGCTTTTATCCAAGAATTAAATTTATCAGGATATCCTTCCCACTTTACAAAAAATGTTTTTTATTGTCGCTTTCTTTGGTCCAAAGAACGCGTTCAATCTTAAATTTTTTATCTTCCAACAGGCGCTGGGATCCTACAGGAGCAAATTCTTCTGTATAGAAAAATCCATCTATCTCCTCTCCTTGTGAATATTGTAACTCGTAGGTATAAAGATTTTGCCTGATAGAAAAGCGTTTGACTTTAAATACTTACTCACTATAATTCTTCTTGAACCCTTTCGCAAAGGTTCCTTTAGAGCGACTGATCCTCACGTAGTCACCAACCTTGTATTTACGGACTTTTATTTGCCTTTGATTTTTCCGTTGCTGCAGAGCGCGCCTCTATAGATTCTCTCGTGCCTCAGCTGCATTATACAAATTAACCTCTGAAGCTCTTATTTTTATACTTGAATGTACTGTATTGTTGTAGGCGTAAACTATCTTTTGTATTACATCAATATACCTATGTGTATCGCGATGTGTGAAATATTTCCAAACACGTTCTTTAAGAGTACGATTAAGGCGTTTCACCACTGCTGCCTTAATGTCCGGATTTCTTGCCACTCTAAACTGTATGTCAAATTTTTAAGAGTATTTTTCAAACCTGCCCCAACGAATTTTTTACTTTTGTCAGTTTGTAAGTAAACAGGCGTACGTCCATTTGCTCGCTTACGAATCTTCTCGATCGCAGCTGACACAGTATGGGCTGTTTTATCCCGCAGTAATTCTACCCATGCGTACTTACTGAGCACGTCAACGACCACTAGCAAGTACGAATAACCATCATTTTCTTTTTTTAAACTTGTTAGCTGGCACAAATCTGCCTTCCAAACGTCATCTATGTTAGTTACGTTATAGTGTAATCTAGGAAATTTTTTGCGTATAGGATGGTGAAGAGTGTAAGCATCTTGATTATTCAACCACTTGTGTATTCGTTTTCGCTCTTTTTTTCTGTTTATCAATGATATACCCTTCATATTTACACTTATTAAATTTCGCGCTCCTGCATAACCTGCTTCGTGCGAAGGGTCATAATACTGATTTTCCAAGGACATTCTTTCTTCAAAGGTTGGCTTTCAGCCACTTTTTATTAGCAGCATGTCTCGTTACGGGTGGTGTAAATACTGGTGGTAACATTTTTCGTTTTGCAGTATATAAAGGAGACGTTAGTCTATTAGCAATTTTTAGAATTTTCTTGTTTTCAATCAGAATATTAGGTGTTTCCGAACTTCCAATAAACTTTTCAAATTCAAATCTACCAATAAGCACTTCGTCATCCTCCTCTATCTTTTTCTTTTTCTTTTGTAAAACATAATTATTTAATTCTACTACGTTAGATCGTGGGATAAGTTTACCATCTATAATAACACTTCCAGTACTATTCCATTTGAATCGATCTGGCTCAAAAGTACGCCAATGTTTTAGTAAAAGTCGGGCTTTTCTACTATAAATTTTAGGCACGTTATCAAGTATTTTTTTTCTGTTAAAGGTGCCAATGTAACTTCAATTTCATCAATATCTCGACTAATTTCACCATCATCCATACATTCATTATCTTTGAAAAATAAATAACGCCTCAAAACTTGCAAATAATTTTTACACTTTTCTCGCTCACAGCTAAAACTTTTAGAATTAATAATTTTGTACATTTCTGAATCAAGCCGTGTTAAGTTATCACCAGGCGTCTGTATGGTTTTTTCAGCATTTTCAGTTGTGACATCTGTTGTAGAAATAGTTGTAAATACAGCTCCCTCCTGCTGCTGCTGGTGCGAAAAACCTTGTATTTGTTATAGAGTTTTTTCAGGGACAATGACCATTTTTCGAGCGCGTTCCATGACTTTTATTCTTTTTTTTCACTTTGAAAGAAAAGTAATTTTTGCTTCCCAAAATTTTTGAACAAATTGTACTTATCAGCGGGCCCAATAGGAGTGGTAGAAAAGAACCACCACTCTGAATTATAGAACGTTTTTTCGCTCTTCACGCGTTAACACCACCACCACTGCTGCTGCTACTCCTTCCACTCCTTGCTAATTTTCTTAGAATAGTTTTGTGTTTTCTTAAGCGGTTTTGTTCAGGAGTTTTTAATTTTACAACACCTTGCAATACGTTTAGAGCACACACGCAAATACACTTTATGAGATTTTTATCGGCTGTACGAATCAAAGCTGAGCGTTGTTGACTGTCAGCGTGACTGAGAGCGTTTAAAAGTGCAACGTGCTTTTTTGAATACAATTTTCCAGGTGTGCAGCAAATGCTAGACTTGATGGAACTTTTTTTATTTCTTCCTTCTTCTTTTTCTTTTTTTCTTTTTGTTACGAACGTGGCCATCGATGTTGTCCCAGCCATTGCTATTTAAAGACTGTTTCTTGACTACAGATGCTTCTTTCTTTTTATTTATTCATGCTTACCTGAATCTCAATGAAAATTTAGGCACGTAAGCATAGTGAGCTTGTCATCGGGAAATATGTCGGTACGAAAGCGAAACTCATCGGGCGTATCTTGTTTCAAATCTAATAGAAGATAGCTAAATGGTCGACTACAGGCATCAATGTAGGCTTCTTTCAAGAATTTTCGATCCTCAGGGTAAACTTGTCGAGCAAGAAACTGTATTTGCGTACGATCTCTCGGATTTTTGAACAATACGATATAATTTGAATATAATGATAAATTACGCTAATTTGGCCCTCTACGAAAAATATTTTGCGTAATAAAAATAACACTGATATTTTATGGTGATAGCCTTTAGTGAATAAATCAAGTACCGTATTATTCGATGATTCGTGCATCAGATCGTCGAGTATGAGTAATTTTCTCTTATTATTGTCATTGGAATAGTCACTTGCTTGAGGTAAGCCTTCTCGAAATTCGATGCGTTGGTTTCCAGCTACTTTAAACTTGCTACGGTATGCTTCTTGCCACTTGGCGTAGTAAAAGAGAATACGATCAAAATTCACATTACACATTTGTGGCAAACTGGAAAGAAATCGCCTTACAAAAACCGCTTTTCCACACATAGTACGCCCCGAAATTATACACGTAAAGGGATGTTTCCATCGTGTATCCATTTTAAATACTGAATACAGAAGCCATAAGTTTTATACTTTTCATGTTGAAAGACCTCCTTATTTTTTTTAGGTAAGGTGATGATGGTGTCGCGGGGTGGCGGCGGCGCGGGCACACGTGTTTTTATGAGCTTATTAACACTTGTGCTGGTATAAGCTTATTTTTCCGCATCAATCAGCGCAACAAAAAAGAATAAGCTTATCACCGCGAGGGGTATCAGCATATTATTAAGATCTATTAATGATTGTTAATTAAAAAAATTAATGTTTTGGATTATTTATAAAATAAGTTAAATTTCATGAGAACATTTTTTCTTTTTATTCAATATTTTTATTATCAACGTTGTTCAGCACTCTTATAACCAAAAGGAAAAGAAAGTGATAGGGAACCGTATCGTCTTTTTTTCAAGACGACGCTACCAGTTTTAAATTCTTCTCTTGTTATGACTTCATGGAAAGGTGTGCGTCGTATGAACTTAAAATTCAATCGTATCTCGCTTTTATTTATCTCTTCCTTATTCTTTTGTCTATGCTTTCTCGCCAATACTTCATCTATGAGCATTTTAATACTATCAAAATTTATTTCCAATGAATTTTTAAAATTTAAAGTTATTCCTCTAACTTTGCAACATTCATAAGTATTTTCCAACGGTGTGACGGCACGGTAAGGGTAAAATTTTGGAGCTGCAGACATGATGGTATCTATGTAAGTACCAGAACCGAAAGATCTTTATTCATCCGTCATATTACCTTATAAATTTCCCAAGGGTGGTTCATATTCGTCCGAACCGTGCTTTTTTACAAAAATACACGAATCGGTATCACAGTACAACGTACGTCTATCAAGCTTTCCCATATGTTTGTACAATTCTAGCCTGGCTTGTGCAGTTGTGAATGCTGCGATTACCACGCTTGTATTAGCCGCTGCTTCCACGGCTTCTTCTCTGAATTGCCAGTTTAGGTATAAAATATCATCGTTTACAGGCAAAACATTGAGAACTTCTTTGTCAGGATAGGTTAACAGTCTTAAGAGAATTTTGCGATTTCCGTTTGCTTTAAATTACTGCGCTATCCAAACTTTCCCCAAAAAGAATTTGAGCAAAGTTTTGCTACAGCTCTCAGACCAGCATTTTTTCTATTTTCTCGCGATATAATTGTATACCTTCATTTTTCTCAACTCGTCCAAGTACCGTAATTTCGCTTCGTCGTCATTTACACACCAGGCGGGCCATCCAATTGCTTCTTGTTTTATTTTCAAAAACGTATTTACGTATCTTGCAAAGAGACCTCCATTAATACCGTCAAAGCGTGTTATTTCGTATTTCCGTATAATATATATTTCCGTTATGCAGTAGCCGAGCTCAACAGATTTACGTAATTTATCGGCCACCCAAGTACCCGTAAATTCACGCTCACAAATGTTTTCGTGATTACAGTCTCTTTCTCGCATCTCCTCGCAACAAGAACGACAAAGAGCAAATAACAAACGCCCGTGCATTTTATCGGGTAACAGAGGTAAGTACAAGTTTCGTGGTGGCAAAACTTCACATTTAATTAGACCTTCGACGCGCTGCAAATCATTATTATTTTCTCCAGTTAGTTCACGATACTCATCCCCAATGAAAATTTTTAGATGTCCAATCGGAAATTACCCCCGTTTGCATACGTAAGAATACAAGGAACATATATAAGTGTATTTGATTTTTTCACCTTCTTTAATTTTATAATACGGAATTATATTTTCAGTTCTCCCCCCGAAAAATGCTTCTTGAAGGTTCATTGTGATTTTACTCATTAAAGGGTGATTACGCACGTATTCTGCTATTTCAGGATTCTCAAGTTTAATTTTATCGACCTCGCATTCCCATATGCAGCGAACTTCATATCCACGTTGTCAAATTTTATTTATTTTTACGAATGTATTTACATACACTTCGTTGAACGTACGGCCAAAAGCGAGACGTATATCCCGATTTTTATTAAAACATTTGGGACAACCATGCATGTAACAACCTTCATATTCAAAAACTATACTCTTTTCATCCTGATTTCCCGTTGAAGGAGGTAAAAATCCGTCGACGAGAAAACCTTCAGGCAACATGAATTCTCTCGCTCTACCAGCATGAATAATTTCACGACCGGTTTAACGTTCGCAGACTAATAACGATTCGATTGATTTCTAAGAATGTTCATCAGCGCGACGATAGCCCGTAGGTGGTATAATTCCAATAGTTTTAGGTAATAAGAAATTCTTTCTGTAAACGAAAGAGCACGTACTTGCGATAGTGGTCGCACGTGGAAATGGACAGATTCGTCCTACGTCTAAGAAAATTTTTCTAAAAGCCAAACATGCTCGTCTTAAAATTTCAACGTCCATGCGACAATAATCTACGATTTTGTTTTCAAAATTAAATGCACGTCCGGATAAAGTTTCGGAATTATGCCATTTAAAAAAGGTCTCTCTCTCCTAGTATGACATGGAATCGTTTGTTGACCCTATTTCATTTTCAGGATCATTATGATGTAAACTTCTTATAATAGTGTCGAACGGCTCTGGATAGTTATTAATCACTGCGCGCGACAATAGACAACCTGGCCTGATTATTTCAGGGTTTGGCGCTTCATCTTCAAACTCGCTATCTTCGGATTCTGATTCTGATTCCTGTTGCATTCGCTCTTGCTGTGCAATTGGAATCCAATTATTGATGACTGTCAACTCCTAAAATTTTCATAAAAATATTCTTTAAACTCTAATCTTATGATCTATATTTTGAAAAATATGGGTTGACGAACTATTTTTTGAGAAAAAGTTATTATAAAAATGATAATAAATGTACGTGCTCTTATGGGACTGAATTATAAATCCGATTTTACTCTATTATAAAAACATACAATGTAAAAAAAAAATTATATACCTATAGTTAATTTCACGGAGATGACATTTGTAAAAGAAAATCAGGACTTGACGAAGAAATACAAGAGAAAATAAATGTAAAAGAATGAGAAATAGAATTTGCTACTCATAATAGCAGCTTCTGCACATGCGCGTCAGATACAGACGCCATACGTCAGGCTAAAGGCCATTACACTCAAAAAAATACAAGATACAGATACAGTGACAGATACAAAATTACATTAGCTAGTATATCTATATATAAAAAAATACAAGAGACAACGCATTTGTTTTTCACATATATAGATATACTAGCCAATGTAATTTTGTATCTGTCAGTGTATCTGTATCTTGTATCTTTTTGAGTGTAACGGCCTTAACGTGCGTACAGAGTGCTCGTGACCAACAAAACAGCAGAGACGTACCAAAGTAAAACTTGTAATGAGAAACAAAACAAAAATTTTTTTTTTTATTACTTTTGATTACTTAAAATTGTTTTCTTATCATAAGGAATAATCAATAATACTATTTAATTAGTTATAATAGCTCTATCAATAAAAACCTTTTAATGTCGCAGACAGGACCCCGCTTGATACGGCACCAAGCGCTTGAGCCACCTCGAAATACGATATTTTAAATATTTACAGTTCCAGATCGTAATATATATATATACATAATATAAGACCAACAAAGAATCATTTAATAGTAATATTTAAAGTTATATACCAAAAATGTCTATGATTTGAAAAAGGAAATGTGTAAAAAATGTTTATTTTTAAATTATTGAAAATTATACGAATTTAGTAAAAATAATTAAAAATATTTTTCATGAAGATTATAATAAAGAGATATTATAAAAAATTGTGGATTATAAAAATAAATTTTGAAAACTGTAATGATGGTATTTTACATTTCCTTAAAAAACGATAATTTAAATATTTACAAATCAAGATCGTAACATATAAAATATAAGACATACTAATTAAAAAATGTAATGGATATTTAATTATAAGTAATAATAAATATAGAGTTTTTATATGTGAAAATTTCTAAAACAAGTATTTTGGCTTTTCTTGTGAATCTCGTTAGATAAAGTGACCTTTAAGTTTTCGAACCAAACTTGATATTCACAAATTAATTTTTTTAAATAAGTTTAATAAGGATAGTGATTTAAAAATTTTGTATACTTACAACGTTTCTCGTTATATTCGTTTATCAGACCCTGGAGTACATAGGCATCATGTAGATTTTTTGATATCACGTATTCCCCTGCTGTTATTACTGCAAGTTGGTTTTCTTTAAAAAACATATTGAACAATCGCGCAATCATTCGTAACGATACACACGATAATATACAACTGAATTGTTTTTTCAATTGTAAAGTAGGTATACGCTGTACTTTTCGACGCCATGCCGAACCACATTTACGTTGTATAATATAACACAATCTCGCATAAATTAAATAATCAACAATCTGAAATATAATTTCACGGAATTCGTTTTTACCATCGTTATCCCTCATGATTTCTCTCAATAAAATCACTTAACACTTAAAATTTAAAGTTCTATTCCTTATCAAGTCAAAATACTTACTGTGTCAAAAATTGCCTCGTCATTTCTTTATATACCACTTTTTTTTCTCAAAGGGAAAAAAATATAAAAAAAGCGATTTTTAATGATTTTTTGCAATATTTTCAATCATTGTTACTTGTTTTTTTTATTTTAGATCACTAGGCGTTTTTTTAAAAATGAAATTAGGTATCTTTCTTAAAGAATGTTACACTACGATGGCGAAAAACCAAATAAGAATTATCATTGCAATTCTTTTTATATATATTGATATGATCTCTCACTTTAAGGGAAAAGGTTTGGTGACAATTCGAGAGGAAGATAAAAAATATTCTTAAAACAGAGCAGCGGAATGCGTACTTTACCAATATCAGTATTGCGGTAGGCCAGTTTTCAATTTACTGTTTACTTAAATGCTCACCTTAATACTATTACTACTATTAAAAAAACCTATGAAGAAAAAATTTAAGAACCGCTAATAAAAAATACACACTAACCTACCCATCTACTATGTGTAATACACCCCTAATCTTCTTTTCTTTTCTAATGACTACATTTTTTCTTACACTAGCAATATATGTCCAACTCTAGTTATCTCTCTCTCTTTCTCTCTTAGCTCTTTCTCTCTCTCTCTTAGCTCTTTCTCTGGAAGCGTAAGTAGCGCCATGCACGATTTTCTGCTCCTGCTATACGCGCTCTTTCAACCATTTTTTGCACTCTTGAGAATGCATTTTTTTGCAACGGAAGCCGTCCAGTCCTGCAAGCTCTGGCTACAATTTTGCTGCATTTCTGCTGCATTTTGGGACTCTGGGTGACTTTCTTTTTTCGCATTATTCTACGGCCGTTTTTGTCTCTGCTGCTGCGCTAACTGCCTGTCTTGCTGCTTTGCTCTATTTTTCGCTTTTTTATTCCTTCTGTGATGCGGACTCAGTGAAGTGCATTTATAGTGTAGTGCTTTTTGTGTTAGTGAGTGGTGGCGTTCCTTGTTGAGTGCATCGCATTGTGCATTTTTTCTCCTGCTTGCTATTTCTGTTGTGGCGCCAAATACTTCCATCTCTTTTCCATGCATTGTCGGCGTGTTATTTTTATCTATCTTTCTCTCACATATGCTTTGGTGCTACTATCTCACCTTGTCTAATTTTCTTCCATTCGCCTCTGAGCTGTTATACTGCTCTCTGTTTAGTACCTTTGCCGCCATCTCTTGTTTGCTCAACGTACTTTACTATATATACTTTTATCTCTGCACCTTATCTACATTTATATCATTGTGTAATCCAGTATTAAGGTTTTTCTCCACTGCTTTTTCACTTCTCTGCTGCTTAGACATTATTAACGCTTGTTCTTTGTGAAATCCGCTATTAAAGTTGGTTTCCACTTTACTCTTCTTCTTTTTACTTTACTCTTAATACTTTTCTATTGTAATTGCTCAACTGAAGTAAAGGTTGTTCTCCACTTGCTTCTGCACTACAGTTCACAATGCCTAATCAGTACTTTCTTTGTAGCAGAGCTTTCACCCAAACATCCAAACCTCAAGTCTGTGCGCGATGTAAAAATTCCTTCGACAGTACATGTGATAAGCTTAATAAAGTCCGTTACCTTGACCAAATTGTGAAGGTGTGTAATGGTTGTAATGCTGCTTCTAATCTAGATTGATCGCGCACTCGCCCCAATTCTGTAGGCTCTGTTTCTGGACTTTCTTTTTAACCTTCTACTTCCTCTTCTGCTGCTAAGTCACCTGCTTCTGCTGCTCCTCCATCGTTGGCGCAGCGTTCTGATGACGCTCTGGCGTTAGATCTTTCTAAAATGGAGAAACTTGATAAACTTGATGTCCTTGAGGTGATGGTGAACAAGCTGGATGTCATGGATGAGAAGATTACTGCCATCAGCGCGAAGCTTTCTGCTTTTGATACCAGGCTTTTTACACTTGAGGATCGTGTAGGTACTCTGTCTTCCTCTATCGAGAAGTGCTCCGCTGCCTGTGATGCTAGAATTGATCGAGTCTCTGCCGATCATAATGAGCTTTTGAAGAAGCTGGAGAGCGCACCTGTGAAGACACCTAATTCATCTGTCCTTGAGCCTGTGTCTGGTATGCTTCAGGAGTTGAAGACCTAGAATAGGTCTCTTTTGCAGCGATACGAAGCATCGTCAGCACAGCAATCACGCCTTGAGCGTGCTTCTGATCCAGTGCTCGGGGAGCTGGTGTCCAAAGAACTCAAAGACCTCAAGTTGCTGCTAAAACCAGGTTGGGTAATTTGCACACTACTAAAATCAAGGAGCACCTTCTCCATGGGGTTAAACTGATCGATACTCTCACCTCTGGATTCATCAATATAAATGAGTTTCTGCCCTCTGCTCTGTACCAATTGAAACTCCGAGCGCTAACCAAGTCCAAGGATGAGCGTTCTGATTTTATTTCTTTTGTGAGAGATGGTAAGCTGTTTGTCCGCAAGAAGAAGAGTGGTGTTCCTATCCGCATTACCACTGATGCGGATCTGGATGCTTTTTTAAAGAAGATTTCTCAGGCTCCTACCAGCAATCTGACGACGTCGTAGCTTGTGATGCTGAGGTAAGTCCACTCTCTTTTCCGAACGCGCCCAACACTCTAACAACATAGCTTCATCTGCCAATAATCACCACTATACTGCTAAGGATGGTCTAGGGGTTTGTCATTTTAATGCTAACTCCATCAGAGCACACATTGAGATGATTAGGCTCTTTCTGGCTTCTCGGCCTTACTTCTACGTGATAGCTGTGACCGAAACCAAATTGGGCCAGATTGTTGGTGACTCTTTGATTGCTTTGGATGACTATGCTCTTGATAGGCAGGACCGCAATACCAGGGGTGGTGGTGTTGCCTTATTTATTCATAATTCTCTTTCTTCAAAGCACTTATGTTCCTCCAAGAGAGGATGGTGTGGTGAGCCTGGTTTACCAGAATATTTATTCTGTGAAGTCAATTCTAATGACTTGGCTTCGCCTGTTTTTGTTGGTGTCTACAGGCCCCCACATGCTCCATTTTTGTTGAACACAGATTTTATTCCCGACTTAACTTCTTTCATTCATAATTACAGTACTAAGGTTATTCTGGGCGACTTTAGCACTAATTTATGTACTGATTCTGATGATTCTGTGTTTCTTAGGAGTTCGATTAATGAAAATACTCTATTTTCTGTGCCATATGGACCAACTCACCACACCTTTACTTCTGATACATGGCTCGACTTGTGCCTTGTTGATGCAAATGACTTGTTGCTTGACTACTGGAAGACTGATGTTCCATTCATCGACGGACATGACTTCATTGCAGCTAGTGTTCAGTCATATCTCTCTAAGCCTTTGCTCAATGACTTTAGCTTTCGTAATAACAGTTCCGTTGATGATGCTGTTCTTCTAGATTACTTTCGTTCACTGAATTGTTCCGTGTGTGGCAGCGATTCCTCCCTGTCAGATCGCCTTGAATGTCTCTATCACCATCTGAATGATGCAGTTGCACTATTTGTGCCTCTCGGGAGGGTCCTTCCGGGGGGGCGTCGTTGACCGTGGTTTACTGCTGAGCATCATCATCTGATACGAGAGAGGGATCGGCTGTACAGACGCTATAAACGCTCAAAACTACATGCTGATTTACTTTGCTACAGGGCTGCTCGTGATCAGGCCCATGAGCGCATTGAATCGGCTCAACTGCTCTACTACCATAACAGACTATCTGGTATCACTGACTCTCGACTGATCTGGAAAGAACTCAGGAACCTTGGTATATACTCTAGTGGTGATAAATCCGGTCATACTTTTTCTATTGATAAACTTAATAAATACTTTGATGGGGTCGCGTTTGATCCTTTGGTACCTTCTATCTCTGCTTTCTTAAAGTTTTTATCTGTAGATGAACCTTTTATACCCTTGTTCAAATTCAATGATGTTACTTTGGATGAGGTTGGAATGGCTATTAGACGTTCTAATTCTCAAGCTAGAGGATTTGATGCTATCCCTCAATCTATCATAAAATCTGCTTTTCCTGTCATTGGCCCTCAGCTCTGTCGCATTTATAATGATTCGCTGCGTGAGTGCGTTTTTCCTTCTTGTTGGAAGACCTCGCTGGTCACTACGATCAACAAGGTCTCTTCCCCGCGCATCATGGGTGATATACCTATCTCTTTGTTGTTTTTTATGTCCAAGGTTCTTGAGCACCTTGTTTATGATCAATTGTACAATTACTTGACAACTAGACAGTTACTAGATGCATATCAGACTGGTTTTAGAACTGGCCACAGCACTCAGGCTGCTCTACTTGAATTGACAGAGGACATTAGACTTAATATGGACAGCCGCTACGTTACGATGCTCCTGTTATTCGACTCCAGCAAGGCATTCGATATGGTGTGCCATGTCACCTTACTTCGGAAACTGCACTCGCTCGATATTTCGCACACCGTTATCAGGTGGATCGGCTCTTATCTCTCTGATCGTCGTCAAGCTGTAATTGATACTGTTGGTAGGTCATCAGCTTTTGTCTGTCTTAACACTGGTGTTCCTCTGGGCTCTGTTATGGGTCCTCTGCTGTTCTCTATCTATATCAATGACATCTCTTTTGCCTTCCATCTAAATGTTCAGCACCTCTTATATGCTGATGATTTGCAACTATATGTGCACTTCCCGATTGCTGAGCTTGATCATTATATTTCACTAATGAGTGAACATGCTTCCTTGGTCGCAGATTAGACATCCAGCAATCACCTCAAGTTGAATATTAACAAGACTAAAGCAATCATAATCGGCCCTTATTATTACATCAATATTCCAACCTCCATGCCGGTTTCTGGTATCTGCATCAATAGTGAGACAATCAGGTTTGAGTCATCTGTTCGTAATTTGGGCGTGTATCTTGACAGCAAACTGAATTGGAAGGAGCATATCACACATGTGTGTAATAGGTCGTTTTCTCTCCTCTATCGACTCAATTTCTTTAGACAGAGCACTAATTTTGCTCTACGTAAGCACCTTATTCGAACACTGCTGTTTCCGATTCTTGACTATTGTTGTCTTGTGTTTACTGACCTTTCTGCCGAACTTGACCTTAGGCTTCAGAGGGTCATCAATGCTGGTATACGTTACATCTATGGTGTAGGTAGGCGCGAGCACATCTCTCCTTATAGGCTCTGTCTGGGTTGGTTATCTACTGTAGGTAGAAGGAACTACTTTGCCTCTACTTTTCTTTTCAAAATGTTTCTATCATGTTCATCTTCATATCTATTTCCTAGGTATTAGTGGAACCGGTCTGTTAGGGCTCTGAGGGGGGATGTGAGGCCATTGACCATTCCTCATTCTTCCACCGAATACCATCAACGCTCATTCACTGTTTCATCCTCGCGACTATGGAATGAACTTCCATCGTCGCTTAGGACTTCATCTTCAAGTTGACCTCACATGCGCACTTCCTTTCCCAAGAGTTTGGACCTCTGCTTCCAGCTTAAGAGGCGGTCGGAACCAAATCGGTGACTTGCGGTATATATCAAGTCAGCATTTTTCGCTTTACGATAATATTTTGTATATTTTCATGGCTTAAACTATTTCAAATTATTCTTTATATACACGACTAGAGGAAATGACTATATTTTTACCATATGAATAAGTAATTTAATTATTATAAGCATTTATTACAAATATCAAACTGACTTGACATATACCGCATGCAAAAAAACGGTCGTGTCGATTGTTAGGTGGCATTTTTCGCTTTATAACAATATTTTGTATATTTTTGTGGCTTTAACTATTTTAAATTATTCTTTATATACATGACTAGAGGAAATGACTATATTTTTACCATATTAATAAATGAATAAATTATTATAAGCATTTATTACAAGCACCGAACTAAGTCACCGATTTGGTTCCGACCGCCTCTTAAGATTTTTTTCGCTTTTTTGTTTTTATTTTTTGGTTTTTTATTTTATTTGTATTTTTATTTTTTGTAGTTTATTTTTATTTATATATTATTTTTATTTCTTTATTGGCTATTATTGTTATTATCTATTGTAAACTTTATTTTTGTTGTACAACATACTGTACATTCAAAATACCCACTAGTTGTTTGCGTACTATTCAATGTTTTCAAATAATAATACGTAAAATCCATCCCTGGATTTCTACAAATTCGAAAACACACGTTTAAAAAAGAGAGAGAAAAAATATCAGATAGTATACAACATAGCAGGTGACAAATTTTTCGACATTTATAAGATGTATATGCTTATCGTTTCAGTTAAAATACTTTGCAGAGCATATGTTTTTCATGATTTTTTCTATTTTAAGCTAAGGAAGAAACCTTATTATCTTTATATTCATGGATAATTCTAGGAAAAAATATTCTACGTCGAGTTTTTCTCGCACCAACGTTATTCGAAGTTTTAGTTTCATTCCGTAAACATATTCGGAAGACACCTTTTTTCTACACTAATTTTTAATTTAAAAATATTTTTAAAAAACCGTAATGAATACTTAAGTAGAAAATAACAGTATGGCGTGGTTAGACGCTGTTATTGTGGTGAAGAACTTTCAATCATTCACCAGGTATAGTCATGCAACAGTCAACATTCGAAGGTCTTCGCCAGCAAAGCCTCTTGGTAGATCTTTTTCTCAGCGAACGTGGTGGTAAGGTCAATTGTACTACTGATCATATACTGGACTTTTTAAAAAATAAACTTGGACAAGAAGGACTGGACAATGCAAAGGTTATTCTTAATGACTATAAATCATTCAAACAATATTTTTCTATAATTAATACCGAATTAGAAGGTTATGTAATGGAAAATATGGTAGATGATACGGATCATTATAAAAGTTTGTATTTAGAAATTGTTTTATTCGAAATTTTAGCATTTAGCTTACCTATGATAGCAAAAGATTTACGAGATATAATGATTCCTGAATAAAATAATGTGTGTTTATATCAATTAATTACTTTAATCATATAATTAACTTTGTTTGTTATTATGTATAATTAACCTATGATTGTAAAAAGATTTATCATATGAAATGATTCATGTATAAAAATGTGTGTTAATATCAATAAATAACTTTAATGCTATATTTGACTTCATTTCTTTCTATAAATATAATCACCTTTTCAATTACCCATCATTTATTTTATGACAGCCGGTCGAAACAGACATGGGACAATGCGCAGGTAAGATCGCTTCATTACATTCTACAGACAATGGAATAAAGAGAGAACGATGCAGAGAATATTATAAGAAAGAAACGGAAAAATTAGAACGTTTTCGAAGATATAATAAAAAAAATTATACTATTGAGAATATTAATTTAAATAATAACTTTTTACAATAAATACTTTTTCACGCATAGTCTCTTATCATATTTATCCAACGTATAATTATCACGATGGGTCAAAACAGTTTCAGCAACGAAAAAATACCTCTACTAAAAGGTGGGGAAAAGAAAAAGAAAGAAAATCAACCATCATCTAGCTGGAAACAATATTCTGAAAAATTTTCAGCCAATACTTACTCTATTCTTGAAAGAAAAGGATATAAAAAATTTTAAATTAAAAAATATTTATATATTCACATACGGTCCTTTTCAGGACCAGCAAATATATTAATCGTAGGAAATAATCGATAAATAAAATTGATAGACAAAATTGATAAATAAAATTAATAAATAAAATAGTACTCCATAACAGCCCCCAGACTGGGGAAGGGGAAATGTCACGCTATACCGCCACATGAACGCTATAACAGCCCCAGATATGTAAGGGGAGACAGGAGGGGAGGGGAGGAGGAAAATATTAGTATCAAGGCAGGTATAGCGAGACACCCTCTCCCCTCGGCTCGCTATACCTGCCTTGATACTAACATCAGCCGGGTAAATTAGTATCTGAAGGAAGGCTTTTTCCAGATTCAGCGCAGAGAAGATGCATTTATTTTCCAAGTTCAACGCAAAGTCGTGGAGGTTTGGGATGGGGTACTTATCTGGTACTGTGACTGTATTTAGCTTCCTGTAGTCCTCACAAATTCTCTACTCACCATTTTTCTTCGGGACCATGTGGATGGGTGTGGCCCATGGGCTCTTTGAGGGTCTGCAGATACCCTTTTCACACCATTTCTCGAACTCTTTCCGAGCTTATTGTAGCTTGTCAGGTGCCAGGCGTCTTAATTTCTGCGCTACTGGCGGTCTCACCGTCTTGATACGGTGATATACGTTGGCTTTCTTCAGCTTCTTAGACTTGTCCAACCCTATGACTGCGGGATACTTCTTCAGGATTTCGGCATATTTGTTACCTGGGTCAACCAGTGACACCTACACATAAGCCACCTTCTTGCTTGTGCTTTGAACTGCTTCTCCAGTTCTTGGATTCACAAGCTCCTAACCGTTTAGATCGGGCAGCAAGTGATAATGCTTAATGATGTCACTGCCCATGATGGCATATGATTTGTCCGTGACAATGAACGTCCATTTTAATTTCTCGTTGTAGCCAAAATCTAGTTCCCTGTATGCGAAGCCGTACGTCTCTATCTGCGTGTTTTTTGCTGCATACAACTTGACTTGCATAGGTTTTATATTTTTTCCTAGGAATCAACGACACCTCTGCGCCTGTGTCCACCAGAAATGTTCGTTTTTCCTTTTCATCTATTATGTGAACGCGTATGCATTTTTTCCTATCAAGGTCGCCTCATCTACCCGACAGGTTAAGAGTTTAAATCTCCATTACCCTTCTTATTATGATGCGCATTTCTATTGCTATTCTTCAAACTGAGACTCCTTATTAAATTCCCTGCGGGTGACGTCGATCTGTGCCCTTTATTATTTGCAAACGACACCGATCTTTCTTTAAAATCCACCTAGTCACAGGATGCTATGTGTATTTGTTTACCATATTTTGTATGGTGGACACAGTACATTTTACCGCTGGTCGTTTCATTTCTATGTTCTCGTTTCTCCTGGGCCCACTTCTATCTAGATGCGTGTTAAATCTGTTTACGTTACTGGACTTCTTTTTTATTCTAATTGCTTTCCTAATTTTCGCTTCTATATGTGTGCTAAATTGCTCTTTTTTACCTACATTCGATTGGTTATCTTCTGTTCTACTTATCCTACTATGACCTATTGCGCTAACGTTCCATACTTTACCATCATCCGCTTCATACAAGTCTGTATACCATATCCCCATATTTTATCATTTGAGCTTCGTTGTTTGTGTGTTAATGGTAACATTAAGGAAGGGCTTAATTCTAGCTGGTAAATTGCATTTCCAAGTTTTTAACAAAATATCCCTGGGAATATCCGCACCCGCTGTACTCAGCATTTCATTGAAAAATTCAGAGGGTTTTCCTCCCTTGACACGACTATTCCTAAATAACCTCCCTATTCTTCCATCTTGTGACTGCCCTTACTTATTCATTAGATACTTCTTCATTCCATGATATCTGTCACCGTTTTTAAGGGTTCTAACTAAACTAGCAGTATTGCTTGAGATGTCCCTATCTAAGTTACCTATCAGTAGCATAAATGCTACATTGTCGCTTGCTACTTTCTGCAGCTTCATCTGGGTCTCAAACAAATCGAACCAAGTCTCGAGATCATGAGTCTAAAAAGGAAAGTTAATTTGCCGCGTTTGTGCGAACTCATTATACGTTGCTCGGTCATTGACTTGCTGGTCTATCAACACGGCATTGTCGCTTGCTCTCCTTTGATTATTTCGATTATTTTCCTGAGCTAACCTATCATGCGCGTCTCTAGTCATGGTTTCTATATGTTTATTGCTGTTACTTATCTTCAATGATTCTATTTCTTTAGCTAAACCATCTAATTTTTGCTGATATTCCATTTGAATACTCCTAACCTGTTTCCTATAATAATTCTCTTTCTTAACTATTTCTGCATTATCTACTTTACCATTGGAGTTTATCGGCGGATTGTCATTATGCTCGGTCGATACATTGATTCTAATTTTATCTACCTGATCCCAAAATTTACTACCTCTATCTCTACATTTGTCATCTTTTTTGGGAGTATACTGCCATTAACCGTGTTAAAGAGATTAAACGCGTCTTTACTTAACTCGGTGAGGTCTTTCTTAATATTTGCGTTAAGCGCGTACGGGGCTATTTTTTGAATGGAGGTTATGAACTTTCGCAAAGAAATTAGATATAAAACAAATCGTCCGTCAATTACGCTCGCTTATCACAGAAAAGAAATGAAAAAATTAGGCAGTTTATAATGACTGGAATTGATAAATAAACATAAAAAACAGATAAGTAAATTAATGAAAATAAAACTATGCAAAGGCGTGTAAACAATTGTCGGAGTCAACTTGTAAGATAGATAAATTAGGACGAAAAATAACAATTAAAATAAATAAATTAAGGCGGAAACAAGAAACAGAAAATAATAAAATGACTACGTGTAGAATACGGGCGTTATGGTAGGTGTAAAGGGCCTACAATGAAAATAAAATTACAAAATTAAATTATTGCAAAAATGTTAATAATAAATAACGCCGAAAGAAAATAAGATTAAGTTAATAAAAGCGAAATAAATTCCTAATAAATAATATTTAAAATTTTACTAGTCTTAAAATCGACAATGATTATTAAATTTATTTTTAAGGTCTTGTTTACTTCGCGTTACTGCTAGAGCAATTAATATGTTTTGGTCTAAACGCGCACACAATGTTGACTTAGCATAACTATAACCGTTTTCTTTGTTACTCAACGCGTTTTAATTCTAAGCGTCCTAACGCTTCTTGAACCTTCTAAAACTGCTTGCCCAATCGAACTTTAAAAAATTTTCTACTCTTTTCCTTATGCGCCTATGCATATACGCGCAAATATACGCATAAATATGTCTGCCGTCCAAAGTATAAAAGTGGTTAACTACATTGGAATCCCATTGGAGTTAAGGTTTTCTTACTTTGGACGGCAGATGTATTTTATATATTATTTTGTGTGCCTACCCACATGCCCATGGAAAAAAGGATTTTCTTTCTTTATTTTATTTATTTTATCGTTTACCTAGACCTTCTCCAGTCTGCACGTTTATATATGCACCTTTATTCTAATTAAATTAATACTAAAGAAGCTGGTTGGCCGTGAGCAACTACGAGACTTTGAGGTCTGCACTACCAACTAGAAGGAACTCAAAAAGTGAGTTCAATTTTCTCCGTCCTAAGACACCCACAACCTTCCAAAAGACAGCTTCTCACTTGTGTTGTTATATATATATATATATATATATATATATATATATATATATATATATATATATATATATATATATATATATGTTCACACACATATATTTATGTGATAATTTTATGCACACGCGGCGTTGTAAAACTTTAACCTAGAGATTGCTCTCTCTCAGCTCTCACTCCCCCCAGTCTACACGCATGCTCAAATAATAATAAAATAAATTATTTAAGTTAATTATTTAGCAGTTATTGGCGAACTTTAAATTGTGTACCACCAACTAGAGCGAGCTCAAAAAGTGAATACACTTTTCTCCGTCACGCCAACACCGTATCGTGTAAAGGACAAGATAACCTCCCCAAAATATAAGCGCACGTGCAGCTGAAAAAAGATTAGCTTCCCTACTGAAAAAAATGACATGAGATCTCACGATTGAAAATAAAACGAGATCTCATATGAGAACTCATATAAGATCTCACGTGACGCAAAATTTTATTTTTCCCGATATCCGATCTCACATGGGATCTCATGTGAGATCTCGTGTGAAAAAAAACTTAATTTTTTCCTACACTTATAATTGTAATCAATGTCAACAAATCTAAAATCTAAATTTTGGTCTATAATTCCATTTATTTATATATATTAATAAAATTACGATTAATGATTCTACACTACAGCTACAAAACAATCGTTATCTAGAGGATGCTATTATGGATTATGGTTTTAAACTATATTCGAGCGTAATTATACTTGGCGATTGAATAATCATAGAAAAAAATTTTTTACGAAGATTTAGACGTTATTTACAAGTAATAGTTAAGATACTAGTCACTACAATTATGCATATCGCCTTTTACACTCGAGAAGTCCATCACTTTTCAGTGAGGTCTGGAGCGATGCCGTTCGTATACAAAGGTTTGTACAGAATTTGTGTATTCACAAATTGAGATACTTATTTCATATCGCAGACGAAATCATGTATACGAGGCTCGGGGTCAGTTCACTGATTAATGACAGTTTTTCTAATCAATGGGTAGTGTCGTTCTATGATGCACGCTGTATCTGGTTTAGATTTACGGCATAACACGTCTTACCAATTGTTACACAATTTGCATGTCACCGTAAAAACAGTTGCAGCTTTATTTATATCTTAGAACATTATGACAAACTACCTTCAATGAACTGACAGTGACTTAGTATACTTAATATCTTTTTTTTATCATACTGATAAATTATTTTTACAAATCATTTACAATAGCGTCTTACAGATTTAAATAATATAGGTTTTTCTAACTCAAGAATTATTGATTTTACTTTTATTTTAGAGTATAATCGCACTTATTGCTTGTTTTCCTAATTTAGTCGTAAATCTACCGTAATCTAAAAAATTTTAAAATCGTGCTCGAATATAATTTTAAACCATGATAAATAATTATATTCATACAGACTATTTACACAGTTTTCATAATAAGAATTATATTTGCAGGCAATTTAAGTCCAAACATTAAAAGTAAGATGATAAATTTATCTTATTATTATGCTATTCATCAAGAGCAAGTTGGAGCAGATCGATACCAACCGAGAAGTGAACATCCGTAGTTTAATTTTCTCCTACTACACGTAATGGAATGAATTAAAATTTTAAATACATTTACGAAATTTATTTCTCTATTGCACTCACCAAAATAATTGAAGAAAATTTTTAAAATTAAAAAATTTTATACTACAACTATTTGTTAATCTGTAAGTACGGCTACTTACTTTTTGCTTAAAATATGATGAATATTATAAAAAAAACATCTATTATACAATCATGTATGTATGAAAAATTGCGCTCGATAACAATTTTTTTTGAAAACAGTATAATTATTTCATTTATGATTAAATAACATTTTTACTTCTCGGTCGGTAATCACATTTGCTCCAGCTTACTCTTGAAGATGAGGTTTAGATTTTTTTCACCTATCGAAAGCAACTAAATAAGTCATTTCGTTTATTTTTGATAAAAATATATATCAACATTTTTTTACTTGTAAATATCTATTTATTTTAATAAATGAGAAGCGAAAGCGCGTAAATTTGTCCAAATTCAAAAAATAAGCCGAAAAAAATAAATAAAAACAGAATATTTTAGCTATTTTCGATCGGTAAAGTTATATATAAGTCGAAAGCTAATCCGAAGTGGAAAGTGACGCCATGAAATACAATGCAAATTAAATGAAGTGGTTAAAATAAGGAATACTAACCCCGGGCAAGATGCATCGAGTCTTGTGGTTCCACTAAATTTATCGAATATGACGATGTTCTGTATTTGAATACGTATTTATAATATTAATGTAATTAAATACATTGAGAACATAATGAAGCTCCCTCTTCTGATAATATTTGTTATCCAATTTTATGAGTAAATGGAGAATTTAATCGGGTTTTTTTACTTCAAGAAAAAAAGTAGTAAGATTCAACTTGAGTGCGGACAACTAAAGAAATCTACCGAAATCTTATATTTGAAAAGTTATATACAAGTTTTTAATTTATAGTATTTTGAGGTTAGGTTTGTCAACTTTGATGTCTAATTTGCGATCTAAGTTCATAAAAAAATAACAGCTTCAAAGGAGTTTTTATTTTAACTAAAATAATGGTATTAATATAGCTAATGTCAAAATTTGTCAAAATTTAAAGAACAAGCCGAAAAAATTAAAAAATATTAAATATCTTTTTTAAATTTTTTAAATTGAATAAAATATATAAGAGATCCCATGTGAGATCACATATGAGATCGCACACGAGATCACATATGAGATCTCACATGAAATTGTCTATGAGATCGCATATGAAATCGAATGTATATTCGTTAAATTTTTAAAATAAGATAAATATATGTGCGATCTGACATGAGATCTCACATATATTTGTTTTAGTTTCAAAATTCAACGAATATATATGAGATTTCATAGGCGATTTCATATGAGATCTGACATGAGAGTTCGTTCAATATTTTAAGTAGGGATGATTTTTCTCGGATTGTTCTTTAAATTTATATATATTTACACTCTTCCGATTCTCATTTATTTAAAATAAGTTCATACCTATAAGTAGAATCGGTGGTAGCGCAGGGGCTAACGCTCTTGGCTCATGCTGTAATCTTAGAGCATATGTGGGACGAAGGATTAAGTCACGTCCACAATTACATTATGATGGCAATGTAACAAGTTGGAACAAGTGGAGAACGGAACTCATTGTTCCGGCGTTTCGTCCCAGGTCCGACTACGGGAACTCATCAGTGAGGCTATGTAGTCGGACCCTGCCTCAGACGCCTTGAGAGAGAGAGAGAGAAGTTTGTCGGTCTTATATACAAACTGAGACCAATCCCCTGCGCTTGCGAGAATGTGGATTTTCGGGTTCCGCCCAGCGGCTGTATGCCTTACTGGTAGGCCTTCTCCCGTCAGTTACCCAATTATGGTAAAATCGCACGGCTGGTAAGTACGGTTCCCACACATATATTACTGGAGGAAGCACGTTTATGGAAAGAGTGTAGACAAACGAGCAAGAAAAAGAGAGACAGTTTGAGTACCACCTTTCTCTCTCGTGTAGGCACATGATTGGTTGATGCCACTTCTTTCTAAGAGAAAACGGCTACCCAAACTATCACTCTCTCTCTCAAGATCGTCTACACTTTTTGTTTAGGCGTGCTTCCTCCAATAGTATATGCTCTAAGGCTGTAATAGACCGAAGTTTAATCCCCGGGAAAATTTTGGAAAAACTTTTCTGAATTTTTCTCTGTGAAATAGAACTAAGAGATTAGGAAAAAATAATTAAAAATTCCCCCTGGCCAATATTTGGTACGAAGAAATTAATTAATTTGAAATATTTTTTAGATGCATAAAAATAT
Source organism: Anastatus disparis (assembly GCA_017163975.1). Classification (NCBI taxonomy): domain Eukaryota; kingdom Metazoa; phylum Arthropoda; class Insecta; order Hymenoptera; family Eupelmidae; genus Anastatus; species Anastatus disparis. Next base: position 913,493 of record JAFFSR010000360.1, read on the forward strand.
TTTATTGGAAGAAAAAATTTTATTTTTATTACGAAATATTAATTTAAAATAAAATTAATAATTTCCAGTATGAGATATTTTTAAGTTTAAGAAATATCTTATGTATGTTGAGCAATATTTTATTGATATTTAAAAATGTTATTTTCACTGACGCAATAAATGATATTAAAACAAAAAGTATTTCACCTATAGCCAGAAAGAATCTATTCGATACATTACAATTTTTTTCGTTACAAAGAAATTTTTTTTCCAGTGTAGTATTAGATCTCAAGTAAAGGTTTTATCATCTATCATTTATTCTCATCATGGAACGACAAAGACAGAATTAGGTTCAAGTAACAACCGCTACTTCAGTTAGGTATATGAATAGGAGTCTAAGATCGTCTATGATAATGAAAATTTATATGGTTGGAATATATATTCAAAATAGATTAAATAACAAATACTATTTTCTTCATTAAAAAATAATAAGTTGATTGAAAAAAATTTTCTCTTATTTATTTTTTAGTCTATTTTCAATCATAATAAATTTTATTGAAAACGCAGAAATTTATTCTAACATATTTTAACAATGAAAATAATCCTTTTAATTTATTTAGAAATAATACTTTTGATCTTATTCAAATAATGAAAATAATTTCAATTTATAAAATTCATAGTAAAGGATTAAATATATTTATCTTACCTGCAAAAAATAAAATGTTGGCTCTCGAATATTCGCCTTTGCGACTCGAAGGATTACAGTGAAGGTGATTATTTTTAATGAAGTGAAATCCGTTATTATCAAAGTCCTCACAATCGTCTGACACAAAAGACACAAGAGTATCTTTTTTTCGTACTCTTCTTATACATCGGCTTTGTTCCAAATGCTTCTCGGGTACGCCGTATTCGCAAAATTTATAACGCGTTAAATAGCTCTAAAGAAGCTTTCTGATTGGTCGATACAGCTTATCTACAAATTAATATATTAATAACATCAAACAAAATGTTAGATGTTATTAATGAAATAAGCAACTGACTTGATTAAAGATTTATTAATTTTAATTAAATATTTCATTAAATGTTCAGATTATAATATTTATTCAATTATATCAATGGAATATTCAATTAGATCAATTAAATATTTAATTAGATAAACAAAATTATATTTGTTGTAATTACTTCATTAGATTTTTTTATTAAACATTTTATCATATTAATATAATAATTTTTTACATTAATGAAATATCAAATTATCCCAATAAAATATTTAGTTGATAATAATTCAAAACTAAAAGTTTATTTTTATATTTCATTAATTGATTCATTTTAATATTACTGATACTCTTACTTACCATTTACGTTTTTTTATTCTTATAGACATTTTTTGGCACTTATACAACAATTTTTGTTCCTACGATATAATTAGAGTGAAAGATGTTTTGATACACAACTAATTTTCCTATTTCTAACATCGCTACATGATACGCTTGTATCTGCTTCCCTACTCGCTCGTATAAATTACAATTAATAAGTAATCTTTTCGTCGGCCTTATATACAAAAAGATTTGAAGTCTCTGCACTTGCGGATAACACAACTGAGGGAGTAGCCACCTCTTGAATAAAATATGAATTAGGTGGCGCGAAAATTCAAAATATTTTAAGGATCTGATTCCAAATTTTATTATTCCAATTATTTTTTGAGGGATGTTAAAAAGCGTTTCATTGAATCAAGAAAATATCATATTCGTTAAATTAATAAACCGAATATATTTATTCTATTATTTCTATCAAGTTGTTATTGAAACAAGAATATATTTCACTGATTTGATTAAATATTATATTAACACTTCCATTAAATTACTTTAATGTTCAATAATATATTTGATTATCTTAATGAAATATTTATTAAAAATTTAAATATATTTATTCTATTATTTCTTTCAAGTTGTTATTGAAACAAGAATATATTTCACTGATTTAATTAAATATTATATTAACACTTCCATAAAAGTACTTTAATGTTCAATAATATATTTGATTATCTCAATGAAATATTTATTAAACCGAATATATTTATTCTATTATTTCTATCAAGTTTTGATTGACATAAGAATATATTTCACTAATTCAAGCAAATATTATAATACTTCTACTAAATTACTTTGATGTTAAATAATTTATTTAATTATCTCAATAAAATTTTTACTAATTCTAACGTATTTATTTTATTATTTTTATCAAGTTTTGATTAAAAGAAGAATATATTAAATTGATTCAATTAATTATTATATCACCTCTATTAAATTACTTTACTGTTCAATAATATATTTAATTACATTAATGAAATATTTAATAATGTCAAGATTATTGTTTTATTTTTTCAGTAAATTTTGAATAGTAACAAAAAGATATTTCATTGTTTCAATTAAATATTGTAAGACTTATATTAAATTATGTCACTGATTAATGAAATTCCTAATCATTTTAATTCAATATTTAGTTGCTTTGATGAATGCGTTTTTTCTCTTTATGGAATATATGATTGATTCTATGAAATACCTCATTGTCTTTTAATTAAATAATTTCATTGCGATATTATAATTAATTGGATGCATTTGAATCAATTAAATTTTTAATTGATTCAAATATTTGATTTATTTTGTTCTATAAAATTATTTTATTACTTTTATTATTTAATTATACTGCGTCTATGAAATCAGTGATTAATTGAATTAATTATTATCCTTAACAATCAAATATTTTATTATTTATGTTCCAATTGAATATTTTTTTGTATTAATTAATTTCTTTATCAGACCTATTAAATAATTATTGGAATCAATTACATTTTTTTTTACTATATAATTTCATTGATTCAATGATTTTTTTTTCTCAATGTAGCGTGTATATCTTTCATACCAAACTCCCGTTAATTTTACAAAATACTACAGAAGTGTACGTTCGTGATTTTATTTCTAAACGCGAAAAGAACTGTACATTAGATAACCCATACAAGCACAGATTACTTTACTTTGAAAAAGAAAAAGACTTTATCACTTGCAAAAAAAAAAGAAAAGTTATATTACAATAAAAAATTTCTTTTATGTTTCGAACAAGAAATAAAAGTTTTGTGCTAGCCTTCACACTCTAGCATCACCACGTCGCGAGAAAATACTTTATTTTTGTACCTTAAAATGTGCTTCTCACGCCGCCAAATGGCCGCCTGCTACTCGCGAAGTCTTTGCTCGCCTAGCTGCTGAATCACGGAGTTTTTGCTTGCGGGCTGCTAACTCGCTGCTGTGCGTGCCGCAGGTGATGCTCCTTGCCTACCTCCTAGATGGCGAAGTCGGGGTCACCACTGTAGGAATTAGGGTCCTACTTGAAGTAGATGGGTTAGGTGTAACGTCGTGAAACCAACTACAAAAATACAAGTTAAAGAGAGATTTATTTTTTGAGTAATTAATGTTGGTGGGCGTGAAAAACTTTTTGCCCTCTGAATTTGCAAGAAAAATGTACGCTTCTCTCATTTAATTTAAGAGAAATCGAATAAGCGGTAGAAAAGTACTTTTCCCGCTTATTTTTAGATTAATTAATATTAGCGGGCGTACAGAAATTTTCACTCACTTAATTTGCAAGAAAAATGTACGCTTCTCTTGCTTAATTTAAGAAGAATTGAATTTGCTGAAGAAAAGTATTTTTCTCACGCTTATTTTTAGAAAAATTTATATTAGCGGGCGTCAAGAACTTTTCACCCTCTGAATTCGCAAGAAAAACGAACACTACTTCCCTTAAATTTAAGAGAAATTGAATTTTCGGGAAATAAGTGCTTTTCTTCCGCTTATTTTTAGAGTAATTACTGTTTTCGGGCGTAAAGAACTTTTCACCCTCTGAATTCGCAAGAAAAAAGTACGCTTTTCCCGCTGTATCAAAGAGAAATTGAATTTGCGGTAGAAAAGTACTTTTCTCCCGCTTATTTTAAGAGAAATTGGATTTGCGGGAGAAAATTTTTTTGGGCCCAATGATTTTTCAGGTCCTATATTTTATTTAGCTCTATAAATATGCAGCCAATATGCAACCGATTAAACAGCGCATCCCAATATGCAGCCAATTCAACAGCGCATTCCAATATGCAGCCGATTCAACAGCGTATCCCCATATGCAGCCGATTTAACAGCGCGTCCTTTTATATAGCTGATTCAACATCATATAAACTATTTTAAAAGCGTCAGTTGATATCATATATATATATATATATATATATATATATATATATATATATATATTTTAGTAAATATTATATTTTCTATTATATTTCAAGTTCAACTATTACACAACAACATATACAACATCTCTTGACGTATTCTTTATAATATCTCTTTATAAACAATGTTTTTTGTATATATTGTGTTCTGATCATTTTTATTTTCTGCGTTGACAATAGCGTGGTCACCTAAAAATAATTTTTAATTATTTTTAAATTTTGACCTTGAAAGAGCAACATATAATTGCCCATGACTGAAAACTGGTGACGGCAAATAAACACCAACTTTTTTATAAGATTGTCCTTGTGATTTATTAATAGCCATTGCAAATCCTAATCTAATAGGAAACTGTTTTCGTTGCAAATTGAATGGAATTTCTTTCGTAGATGGAGATAAACTTATTCTTGGAATGAAAACTAATTTACATTTGTTTTGACCAGTTGCTAATTCTGCTTGAATGGAATATTTAGGCAATTTTTTCACTATATCTAATAACCATTGTTTAAAATTATTATCACTATCCGAAACTCGACGATTTATATTTAACTTCATTTGCTTAAAATTTTGCCATGATAAACTAAATTTAACTAAATTTTTAATAATATTCATACGGCTACCATGTCGTACAATTGGTAGTGTTTGCCTGAAATCTCCTACATTTTTACCACCGAAGGGTTGGTTTACATCGCATAAATCTTGAAAAAAACGATCAACTACTTCAAAAGCAAATTTTGAAGTCATGGATATTTCATCCCAAATAATTATTTGTGTTTTCTTTAATTGTTTGCCTTCTGCAGAATTAGGCTTAAGGTTGTATGGACTATACAGTCTGTCAAAAGTTAGTTTTTTAGAAAATCGTCTATATTTTTCGGTAGAAAGTAATTATTCAATTATCAGTTTAATAACTTATTAGATAATATTAAAACAATCATTTTAAACTTTGTTTCATATAAATATAATGAATTATTAAAGAGTTATAGCATTTTAAAGTTTATAAATTTTACACAAATCTAATGCAATCATAAATAATAATGCCAAACTATAAAAAATGATTTTATTTGACTGCAACAAAGTTTGTTTTGTTCAGTTTGAAATTTAGAATCTATTGACGCGGATGGAATTTTAATTTTTATTTTCTATTAAAATTTATTGCTAATTTTCTGCGAAAAAATGTATATGTCTCAGACGGTAATTACTGTTTTATCATAGAAAATTAGCAATAAATTTTAATAAAAAATAAAAATTAAAATTCCATCCGCGTCAATAGATTCTAAATTTCAAACTGAACAAAACAAACTTTGTTGCAGTCAAATAAAATCATTTTTGATAGTTTGGCATTATTATTTATGATTGCATTAGATTTGTGTAAAATTTATAAACTTTAAAATTTTATAACTCTTTAATAATTCATTATATTTAAATGAAACAAAGTTTAAAATGATTGTTTTAATATTATCTAATAAGTTACTAAGCTAAAAATTAGATAATTACTTTCTACCAAAAAATATAGACAATTTTCTAAGAAACTAACTTTTGACACAGACTGTATAGCCCATACAATCTTAACATTACAAGTTGTACAATCTGTTATATTTAACGGTAGTTTAAATGTTGTACGCACGGTTTTTCCATCGACTAATAAATTCGCTGCTATACCTGTCCAAGCTACACATAAATAATGTATGGTATGATATTTAAAATAAGCTATTAAAACGTTAAGTAAATAATTTTTTCCACTTCCACCTGTTCCATCTATTAAAATATATTTTTCTTTACTTTGGTTGTTTAAACTTTTCATAGTAGAGTTGAATATTTGCCTTTGTTTATCATTTGAAGAATTTATTTTCATTCCTAATTCATTAAGAATATTATTATTATGATTTAAAATTGTTTGATTATTATCTTCTTCTATAAATGTGCTTATGTTAGGTAAATTCAAATTGTTTGATGAAAATCCATTGACTTGTAAATTATTTTTAATAACATTCAATGCATGATCTTCACCTATATTTTTTTTTGTATCCAGGCTGGTGAAATTTATCTTTATATTTTTCATATAAATCTCGTGCATTTATAGGATTATGAAAAACGCAAATGAAAGCAAATAATTCACAAAGAGCCTAAGGGAATTCTATTGAAGATGCTTCTTCCAAACATCTATCCCATTCTTCATCTTCATTAATTAATTGTTTTGCCTTAGCTGCCTCATAAACATTTTGTACATCACAGCTTCAAACGACGTGGCTCCTTTCACATGTAATAGTAATAACCTAATAAAATAACGTTCTCTATCTTTCGGACTTACTAAGTACATTCTACTAAGTATTGGTTTTTTTTTCTTTTATTCCACTTTTTCAGTTTTTCATGAAATGTATAAAAATTTGGTATTTCTTAATACAAGTAATTTCGTGCTTCAAAATCTTCTCAATGCAATTCAAAATATGCTGTTAATGTTGTTCCCACATTTTTTTGCATAATCATTTCTTCTTTTCCTTCTTTAAAAAATACGTTTTGTTGATTTCCTTCATGCACGCCTAGACGTTTTATAGTATGTGAAATAACATGTAAAGGATATTCTCATAATCTGTGCATTGCTTCAGGTAGACATAAATATCGTGTATTAATGTATTGTTGAATCTCGTCATATTCATATTCAACATTTTCACTATTGTCATTTTGAAAAGTGTCTTTATTTTCTGATTGAAAATCTACATTTACTTGATGTATTTTAATGTATGCACAATCATGACCTTTATAAAAGTATTTGAATAAATACTTAATGCATTGTGCAGTGGAACAAACTTCTACGTCTATGTGTGCATTAGATTTCAATGATAAGTAAGGATTGTAAAGAGCAGCAAATCCACTATCTGCAATTCTTTCTGTAAATTTATTTTTGAAAATAATTTTGACGCCATTATTTTTGCGTTTGTATAGTGGATATCCATTCGATTTATATGTTGTTGTATTATTAAATTTTATTGGAAAATTTTTCGTACATTGTTTCGTATTTTTATCCATACATGGACAATTTATATTTTGCATACGACAGGGACCGCGTATCATGAATTGTTTAACAATACTATATAATTTTGGATAAATATTTCTATTTGGGATTTCTGCACTTATTATTTTATCAACTTTTTCGGGAATATCAAATTTATCATTTTTATCTAAGAGTAACAACATACGCATATGCGGTAATCCTCGTTTTTAAATTCAATTACATAGCTATATGCAATACAATTTCCTAATATTCCCTTTTTTATTACTAAATTTTTTAATTCTTCTACTTCTTAATAAAATACTTTTGTTATAATATCTGGCCTATCTATTACATTTTCATAAATTTCCAAGTTTTCAGTTATTTTTTTACAATGTGGGTTACAGGTTATAGTTACAAAAAGGTCAGGTTTACCATGATAATTTACAAGTGTCATTGAATCAACGTAATTTTTTTTTAAAAATCGTGGACTTCCTGTAAAGTTTGACGGTAACACTACCATTTTTCCAATTTTTGAAGAATCTAATTCTTTTTTGTTATGTAAATAGTCCATAACACCTTTATAACAATCACTTCCTAATAAGTTTTGGTTTTTTCGTATGAAATATAATCTGGAGGTTTCAACTTTTCCAAACGCATCAACAATGAACTGTTGAGATAATTTTCTAACATTTTATTTCTAACACTAAATCTATAATTATAAAATTTCAAATTTGAAATATTAAATTTTCCAAATTTACTTTTCCTATTTGGCATCCATCCAAAACCACCATTAGGATGAATAAGCGGATATGTCACAGGATCTGTATGTTTTCTAATTGTCGGTATACTAATTGGTTTATCATACTTAGAGTAAATGACAATATCACGTTTAATAGGAGGTTGATCGTCTTCTTTAACATATACTTTCGCAACTTCATTACAGGTAGATAGATTATATCTATTTTTATCTAAAATATTATTGCGGACAATAGACATAGTAACAGTTCTTGGAGGACAATAGATTTTTGCACATTATTGTAGTTCTTCTTCTTCTACTTTATGCATCATTTTATAGGCTTTAGCATTAGCATTAATGTCTCTTATCAAGATATCTAAATGTTTTAATAATGTTAAATTTATATTAAACTCATTCCGTTCAATCATTGCCATTTCATTATCTGAAATATATAATTGTCCATATTTACGTGCTTCGTCTTTATTAGGATGTAACGCATATACATTATGGTAAATTTTTCCACATATTTTAATAACTTGTAGTCCTTTACCCGGCAATGAATCAAAATTAACACTAAAATTTGCGAATGCTAAAGCATCATTGTACAACCTAACATTTCGTCGAAAATCAATAATTTCTTCCGTTAATTCAGTTGCTAAACACTTTAATTGTTCTGGGTAAAGAGGATTTTTTAACAATTCTACTTTATCTTTATGACAACAATTGGAGAAATCTTTACTTTTACTATATTCGAAAGCAAAATCTTTCGCATCACGATAAACACATGTTTTTGTCATGAAACCAATGTAATTTTCAGATATGAGATTTTCATCGAAATATATATTTGCTATGCAACCAATCAGTTTCGAATTAATTTTTCCAGTTAATAATTTTTTATTTAATTTCTTTAATTTTTTTTTCTACTTCGCCTTTTATTTTTTTATCAGTAACTTTGTTTAATACAATATTATGATTGTTATTATAATTATAATTATTGTAATTTTCATTATAATTGTTGTCTTTAATTTCTAGTTTATACTTAATAAATAATGTCTTTGATTGATAAGAATCATATTTATATTTTCGCTTTTTTTAATCTATTGGTTTATTCATTGTAGTATCATTATTAACATGTTTATTGTCATCAATTTCTATTTGTTTACACCTTGTGCGTGATTATTTTAATTGGTAACAATCATTTTCTACTTGTATTTTCTCAATAATATCGGCATTTTTCAATTTTTGATTTTTAATTTGTATTATTCTCTCATATTCATTATATTGTTCACTAATAACTCTTCTATAAGTCTCTTGCGTAATTTTTCTTTTTCATGCAATTTCTCAATTTATTAGTATCTCTATTTTCAAATGATTTTATTTTTTAGATCTTAATATTTTCAATTTTTTCTATATTTATTTGGTTTTTCTTCTTTTATTTTTATGTAAGCTTTTTTTTACGTGTAGCTTTATTTGTACGTATTTGTTCCATTTTATCAGTACCCTTATTTATCTTTGAGCTCATTTTTGTTATTTTAGTATTTTTTAATTTTTCTTTATATTTATTGGGTTGTTTTTTTTTTAATTTTTATATAATCTTCTTTTTTACGTTAAGCTTCATTCACACGTAATTGTACCGATTAATCAATACTCATTTCTTCTTCAAATTTCAATTTTGTTATCTTAGTATTTTCTAATTTCTCTCCATATTTACTTGGAATTTTTTCTTTGATTTTCATATGATCTTCTTTCTTACGTAAAGCCTTATTTGCACGTATTTGTTCCAATTTATCAGTACTCATTGTTTCCTTTAATTTCAATTTTGCTATCTTAGTATTTTCTAAATTTTCTTCATATTTTTTCGGTTGTTTTTCTTTAATTTTTATATAAGCCTCTTTCTTGCGTAAAGTCTCATTCGCACGTATTTGTTCAAATTTATCAGTACTCATTGTTTCCTTGAATCGCCATTTTGTTATCTTAGTATTTTCTGTTTATATTTATTTGGTTGTCCTTTTTTCATTTTCATATAAGCTTTTTTCTTACGTAAAGTTTCTTGAACTCGTCTCAGTTCTAATTTATCATTACTTTTTTTTTTCTTGCATCTCCATGATAATGTCTTTTTCTGAAATTTTTTTATATTTATATGATTGTTCTGTTACCATTTTCCTATTAACGGGATATCGGAGCTGCAGCAATTGAGTTTTGCTTTTTTTATTTCATCAATATCTTTTTAAATTTATAAATTAAACAAATATAATGACTTGTCCGCACTAAAGCTATATTAATAAAATAATTTTTGTTAAAATAGAAAATCATTTGGACTTGTTATTTTCTTATGAGCTTGGATTGGAAATTAGATATCCAACTCGATAAACCTAACTATAAAATACGATACATTAAAGTTTTTATTATAACTTTATATGTATAATATTTTGGTGGATTTCTTGAGTTGTCCTCACTAGAGTTTAATCTTACAAATTTTCACTTCGTAGCAAAAAAACTCGATTAAACGCATCGTTTATTCATAAGTTAAGATTGGAAATATTATTAGAAGGCGGGCAGCTTTGTCATGCTCTTAAGTCCTGTTACAAATAAAGCTTCTTTTTTATCTATTTCTTTTGATTATTTTTTTTCTTCATTTAATTTAATCTCAACTGTCCTAATTTTATTATCCTTATTATTTAAGTGAATATCATCGATTCCCATTATATCATTATCTGGTTTTAAAAAATTTGTATCTGAAATGTCATTGTCAATTTCCATCAAAATTGTTTCATGATTCGAATTCTTTTGTTTACGATACATTTCCATGATCTTTTTTTGTTCTGCTAATAAATGCGTTTGTAAGTTTTTTTCTAATAGTTTAAGCTCGGCGAAATCTAAATTCAATGGTATTTGATTTAGACCTTGCTCATGACAAAAACTCCTCCTTATCATGTCCGGTGGATTATCGTAATTAATATTTGCATTATTATAATTTTGTAAAACTGGAAACATTCTTATTTGTTGCATTTTAAAAATTCTTGATAAACGTAATCGCATTTGAGAAACATCATATCTTAAACAACATGGACTTAAATTATAAAGTATTGCAACAGCAAAAACAATTGCAAAAACGCCACAATTATAATTATTTGTTCGTGATTGTACTGTTTCGAATACTATGCTCAATTCTGATTTTTTTGGAAATAATCTGTTTATATAAATCTTATGCTCATCTTGTAGATATTTAAGATTTAAACTGTCATATACATGAATCACCTTATCATTAGTATACACACAAATCCGGTGACCCTTTTCTAAATTTCCGGAAAATAATTACTGTATTAATCCTCCATCAATCGGTACTGAATTAATATATTATGGTCTTTGAATTAGTGAAGTTGATTGCAAGTTGAATGAGGTGCACCATTTTGAAATATTATTAAATTCTAATACATGAATATCAGTTAACATAAAAGCAATTCAACTTACAATCCCTGTCTCTAACAATCAATTTATCTTTCTCAGTCAAAACCATTATTGAAAATTTAAATTCTTTTCAGAATTCCAATTCATTTTTAATGAACTTTTTTCAAAGATATTTACAAAAGAATTGCTTTTATATTAACTAATTTAATTTACTGCCTTTTTACATTAAAAGCTTAAAAATAAAAAAAATTATGAAAAATGCTATGAATTAATTGTTATATGATAAATAAATAATAATAAAATTTGTAAAAATAATATAACGATAAAAAATGGTTATTTACGGCAATTATACATTTATGTATATATGGGATATTTCACATCAAGTGGAAGAGCGAAAAAATAAAAATCGCTGAAACTCTGAGAATATATTCTGTTAGTTGCCCAAAATGTGTAAAAAAATTTTTAAGAATTTAGATTGGAAGGATCAAGAGCCATAGATCCTTGAAATTTGGAAATTTTTTAAAATTTTTGGAAAAATACCAACTTTATGGTTTTTTTCTAAAAATCCTGATGTTTTAAAGAGAAATCCATAAGAATACTTCTTGTTGCAAATGAAAAGGAGAGTTAGCATAAAATTTTACAGACCTAAATTTTGAAGTTTTCTATTGGTTCTTACATGTATTACATGCTAATTGAAATTACTCATTGTTTGCCACTTCAGAAATTGCTTTTTCAAGGCTTATTTTCTTCTATTTTTTATTAACTTCAAAATAAATTTTTGATTGTTTAAGAAATAGCCACTAATAAGGAGTTATGACAGTTTGAAATATATATATTCATGTATGATATTGAATATAAATGTATATTTTAATGTATGATTAATTTTTATATTGAAAATAAATGATACATGGAAATATATATTTTAAACTGTCATAACTCTTTATTGATGGCTTTGACTTACATTATCAAAAATTCATTTTAAAGTTCATGTAAAATAAAAAAAAATAAGCCCGCGAAAAGAAATTTCTGAAGTAGCGAACAATCAGTAATTTCAATTACCATGTAATACATATAAGAACCAATAGAAAACTTCAAAATTCAGGTCTGTAAAGAATCATGCGAACTCTGCTCTTCATTTACAACAAGAAGTATTCTCATGAATTTCTCTCTAAAACATCAGGATTTTCAGGAAAAAAATGATTAAGTTGAGACTTTTCCAAAAATTTTGATAATTTTCCAAATTTCAAGGAGCCTCTTGATCCTTTACATCGAAATCCTTGAAAATTTTTTTACATATTTTGGGTAACAAAAAGGATATATTCTTAGAGTTTCAGGAATTTTTATTTTTCTGCTCTTCCAGTTGGTGTGAAATGTCGCAAATATATATATATATATATATATATATATATATATATATATATATATATATATATATATATATATATATATAATAAATCATTAAAAAAGTTTGTTGTAGAAAGAACTAAAATGAAAATTTATTTACAGTTATTTACGGATATTTGCAGTATCTACATTTAAAAAATGTATAAATGATAATAAAAAAAAGTGATGATAAAGTTGTTAAGAATACAATGAAGGAAGCATTGAAATGTAAGGAAAAGTTTCCTAACAGTTCGTTAACTGTACCTCGAAACAATATATCTGACGTGTCTTCGACTAGTGCTGCAAATTATACAGGTGTAATTCGTGAATTAATTAAAAATGAACTTTCAGCAATTCTTGAAGTATTTAAAAAACATGTTGATCAAAAAGTAAATGAAGTAAAAGAACACGTCAATTTACAATTACAAGAAGTCGCAAGGTAAATATAAATTTTTAGTATCATTATAACCTTTAAATTATTTGACAATTTGTTCATAATACAGCTATCCTAACTCTCTAATTAAAACCAAACTTAATTAAATATTTTCACTTGTATCATATATTAAGAAAAGATATGTTAAAAGTATTGAATGAATAGCAAATTTATTTGGGTGATTTTCCAAATAATACAAAACTCACAAAATACATTATTAAATAGTTTATTATATATGAATAACCCGTCGAGTTTAATACAAAGTAATTCAACTTTCTGATCTAATTAAAGAAACGAAAATATAACAGACTTTTCTAAGTAAGTTATAGTAAACAAAGAAATTCTTTTAATAGAGAAAAATCTAAATTGTTGAACAGAACGAACGAAGGCACGCACTCCGACAGACTGACGAGAAACGACCAGAGACGAATTGAACGTCGAAGACTGACAAATGAAAGGAGGGGATAAATTTCATAGTTACATGAAATACAACCTCTACATATATACTGAGCGCCCTGTGCCATATCCAACACTCCCTCTCGCATTAGCTCAGCTTTAATTCTTATCTGAAACAATAAATAAACGAAAACAGAAACTTAGTAAAATATCTTACTCGTCATATTTTAATATTAATCTCATCAATTTATTATGCAGATCAAATGATAAAAGTTTAGTAAAAATATCAGCCACTTCTTTTGACGGTGTCCAATCTAGTCTAACTAAATTTTTTGTTCTGCAATCTCTAATATAGTGTTCTTCAACCTCAATCATGTAACTTACTAGGAGAGTATCACATCTCCGGATCACGGATTTTGCTCTAACTTTGAGATAGGTTTTCAGATGTCAAAATATGGAAAAAGCCAGAGTTATAGACCCCAATGCTCAATATTTCTCTAGTTGCAGGCAATTAAAGAAAATCACTAAAAAAGTTACTAGATTTTTAAACGCTTATAATTCTTTAGCATTAATAGCTAGACGCTTGTAACTGTTTTTAAATGAAAACTACGTTCAAATCCTTTCGAAAAAGCACCTATAGCATATCAAAATACTATTTTTTCTCAATGTTACAGCGTTATAAGAATTTGAGCTGAATTTCCTTTTAAAAATATTAATTAATGATAAATGTTAAAATGTAGTACAATTTTCATAACGCTGTAACTTTGGAAAAAAATAATATTTTGATATGCTATAGGTGCTTTTTCGAAAGGATTTGAACGTAGCTTTCGTTTAAAAACAGTTACAAGCGTCTAGCTATTAATGCTAAAGAATTATAAGCGTTTAAAAATCTAGTAACTTTTTTAGTGATTTTCTTTAATTGCCTGCAACTAGAGAAATATTGAGTGTTGGGGTCTATAACTCTGGCTTTTTCCATATTTTGACATCTGAAAACCTATCTCAAAGTTAGAGCAAAATCCGTGATCCGGAGATGTGATACTCTCCTAGTTAGTCTTTTACTGTAGCTAATTTTAGAACTTTGAATTGCAGCTCCGTTGCCACACCATAAGGTCATTGGCAATAAATCTATATTTATAACTAATCTAATTGAATTTTGTAACGACACCATTTCTCGACACGCTTCACTCATTGAAACTCTCTTGGAAATCATTGGAAACCTCTTCTAATTTTCTTACATCATTGCTAACTATAAGCATGTCATTTACATATAATAATAATATTAAGAACTTATCACCATCCGTCCAAGTAAATAAACATAGTTTAATTTCATGCGTTCTTAATCCAATTTTGTTTGCTGTCTGAACAAAGCGCTCGTTCCATCTCCTTGGACTAATCTTAAGTCAATATAGGGCTTTTTCTATTTTACAAACTTTTGTTCTTTCACTGTAACATGGCAATTTGACCATGTTACTTAGACATATAGTATTAAGCATAAAGACGACATAAAGAAGCCTACGACTGTCGGCAAGAAGAAAAGCAGACCACGCGAGTCAAACTCGTAACACCATACACGAGTTCGTTGGCACACACGCGCGAGTTTATAAGGCTTTTACAATATGCACAGATAGGGCTAGCAAGCCGCTTGACTTGAGTGGCTAAGTTGGGGTCCGTTTAGGATCGTTTGTCTCTCTCTTGCGACGCGCGCAGCGTACCGTAAGAGCAACGAGCTTGGTCAACAGAAAGAACTCGCCATTGCTTTATTGTTTCTGTCGTCACCGTAGAGACTAGAGCATAACTGCCGACTATAATTATAATATACGTTACTTTTTCTTGTGCGCTATCACACCTAATCTATTGTGTAAGTAAGAGTAATTAGCGTATCTTTTTTGTGCGATTTACCATCAAGCCTCGTAATTTTACGAGTGTATTATTATTTTTCTTTAGCCAAATAGCTTTAGTAGTGCTTTGCTTGTGTGACGTGTGTGCCGGGCGACCTCGTTCGCGTTCTAGTGCTATTTCCCTTTTGTGCTAATAAAATCATATTTTTTTTGTGTGCTTGTGCCCTTTTTGCGTGCGTGATTGTTGGAAACTATCTGCTTTACTCTTGCCGATAGTTTCTATACTATTAACAGAACGGCTTCGCGTGCGTTACACGCGGCTGGCGTCCATCTTAAGAGCGCATGCTA
Organism: Anastatus disparis; assembly: GCA_017163975.1. NCBI lineage: Eukaryota > Metazoa > Arthropoda > Insecta > Hymenoptera > Eupelmidae > Anastatus > Anastatus disparis. Next base: position 929,265 of record JAFFSR010000360.1, read on the forward strand.
CAATCGTGTCTTTGTAATAATGAAGTACTTTTCTGTAATTATTATTTTACTTGTAAATCCACGCATTATTTAATATCTATATACCCAGTGCAACCTCCTAAACCCCAAGACTGTCACAACTGGCGCCCAACGTAGGGCCGACAAAAATTTCAATGAAAAATTTTTGTTTAAAATCACGGGATTAAAAGAAAATTTTTTTGTGCGTAAAAATTAAAAAAAAAAAAAAAAAAAATTGTGCGTAAAATTAATGTCAAAAATTGGTGCTTAAAAAGTAAAACGAAAAAAAAGAACTGTGCGAAAAAAGGTGATAAAACTTAAACACAAAACTTTTTTTTTGTGCGAAAAATTAATTGAATTTTTTGTGTGCGTAACAATTGTTAATATTGTTATACTAGAAAAACGGTGATTAAAAATTAAGAGAAAAACAATTTGTGCTTAGCATTAAGTAGAGAAAAAAAACTGTGTTTAAAAGAGAAAAAAAAAACAAAAACTGTGCTGAAAGTGAGATACGTTTGCCTGAGCGAATATTCATGCGTTTCTGGTTCGCCACGTGGTCGCCATTACGAACGACGCACACACTACGAAGCTGAAAGAGGACGCTCTGGCAGCCATTTTCTTTTCTCTCCTCTTGCCTTTCCTTGATGCTGTCGCTTGGTAAAGTATAGAGAGAAAATTTTTGTTTATCTTGCAGCAAGTTTGTCTTTAGCCTTTAATTTCTTTTATGCTAATGTTTGAAAATTCAACGCAAAATAATTTTTTTTTTTGTGCTTTGACAATTGAGACAAATTTTTTTTTCGTGCTTCAAAATAAAATTTTTAATAGCTTTTAGAGTGCATTAAGAGAATTTTTTTTGTTGCATTAGAAATATAAAATTTTTTTTGTCGTTTTGCTTTTGCTTAAGATTAATAGCTTCACATATATACCTATATATATACATGTATAGTTGTACAGTTGGGTGGTAGAACAAACAGTTCTAGTCACCATTATACAAGCTAACACCAAAATATTTTTCTTTAGTATTTCGAGCGTAGCGAATTTTAATCGCTGTAAATTTACGCTATAGCCTAAAAAGTAGTAGTGCGCAATTCAATTAGCACAGCACGAAGTTTTGATAATACTTATTGCTTTAGCTTGTGACGAATGTACAACTTTATAGAGCCATCATTATACATATACATATAACTACACATATGCATATTCATATCTGTATCGTTTCCTCACGTAGTCGTGCCGCGCAGTCAGAGAACAAATCGTTCCTTTGACTGTGCTTCGTGAAGTGCTTTTAGGTAAAAACGTTTTTGTGCTGGCTATTAAACTAATTGTTTTTATTTAAAAATTTTCAATAATAATTTGTTTTCTTGCTTTCATAATTCTTTGTTTTTATACATTTAAATATTGGTTAAAATTTTTTATATATTTTCTATAACAGCTTAAACTTTTCGAGTCCTTAGTATTTATCTTGATTTGATGTGCTTTAATACAATAACTGTAAGGCTTCTTTTGAGATTGGAAACTTAACTATAAAACTAACAAGGAGAGTGTTTCACCTTCGGATCACCGTTTTTGCTCAAATTTTGGGAATATTTTCTAGATGCAGAAATATGAAGAAAGCCAAAATTTTAGAGGCCAACGCATAATATTTCCCTAGTTACAGGCCATTGAAGAAAATCACTAAAAAAGTTACTAAATTTTCAAACACTTATATTTGCTCAGCATTATTAGCTAGAAGCTTAAACCTTTTTTTAAATGAAAGCTGAGCTCAAATCCTTTCGAAATAGTACTTATAGCATCTCAAAATATTATTTTTTCCCAAAGTTAGAGCGTAATAAAGATTAAACCTGAATTTTTTGTTTAAAACATTAATTAATAATAAAAGCTAAAATTGGGTTCAATCTTTATTATGCTATAACTTTGGGAAAAAATAATATTTTGAGATGCTATAGGTACTATTTCGAAAGGATTTGAGCTCAGCTTTCATTTAAAAAAAGGTTTAAGCTTCTAGCTAATAATTCTGAGGAACTATAAGTGTTTGAAAATCTAGTAACTTTTTTAGTGATTTTCTTCAGTGGCCCGTAACTAGGGAAATATTGAGCGTTGGCCTCTAAAATTTTGGCTTTCTTCATATCTTTGCATCCAGAAAACATTCCCAAAATTTGAGCAAAAACGGTGACCCGAAGGTGAAACACTCTCCTTGTAAGTAGTTTTTGTCAAGTTTTAAATCGCGTAGCACGACTACGTCATACCTATATATATATATATATATATATATATATATATATATATATATATATATATCATTTATTTTGTCTGTGCTAGTCCATTTTATTTTACCTTGCAAAACCTATCCTTACAGCATCCTAACCATCCAGCATATATTCCTTTAAGCGACGCCATCTTTAACAAGCGAGCTTGGTGGTATTTTAATACACGTGCTTCGAACTCTTACCATCTATTGTGCGCTCCCTCATACCCACAGCCACGTGGTGACTATACCGACTGGAAAATACTGTCGGCTTATATAGTTCATGGTAGTTAAAAAATTTTTTTGCTTGATTGTGACGCCTCTGCTTACGAAATTTTTTCTTGTGCTTCGGTCTACTTAATTAATTTTTTTTGCTAATAAGATAATTTGCAGTTACCTTGAGATAAAACTGTTTTTTTGCTCGATTTAAAAACCTTCATAAATTCTCTTAACAGTAATAAATTATTTTTCAATTGTTATTTTTTTTTGGCTTTTGCATTTGTCACGTAAATTTACTCAACACCACGAAGACATTTTTTTTTGTCCATATCAGTGTGATTGTTAAATAACCGTGCGAGTAAAATTCCCTACTGCGTTAACGCTGTCTGTTTTTAGATTTTACCTTTTAGTACATCGAAAGTCTACTTGTAGACACTGGCTATAACTTAACAGTTTTTTTTTTATTGATAACTAGTGCCTTGCATAAAATATTTTAATATTACTATAAAACGTTTTTTTTTCTCATTAAAATTTTTTTTATTTTTCTGTGTGGCATATAAATTTATTTTTTTTCTTTCTTCTTTTTGTTTGCTTTTGCTAATCAAATTTTTTTTATTATTAAATTTTTTTTTTTTTCTGCTATTTAACATAAAATCTGCTAGTATACTCTGTGTGAAAATCTAGCCGTATAAACCTTGCTTTTAAAGTAAATAATATTTAATAAATTCAAGCCAGAGCTCAAATAAAATTGCATAGAGTTATCTAACTTCCTGAAATAAAACCCCGCATAGTATAGGTTTAATATTATGGCTAGTCGATATTTAAACATGGAACCCCTCTTACTTCCTGATGAAATATGTTGGAATGACCCCCTTCGGGTTGAGAGCGAATTGGCGGCCATGTTGGAAAGCATGTCCCTAGACCAAGTAAATACGTATAGCAATCGGGGTTTTAGTCGAAAAGGGACTATTAATGAGTTTAAGAACCGTATCTTCCGTTATGAGATAAGGCGTCATTTAGGAGATAGGGTAGCCGAGTGGCTGACAGAAGATGAAGATATAGTAGAAGACTCGCGACTAGAATGCAATACACTACCAGCGAGTAATTCCACGTTGTCGCAAGAAGACCAGCAGGATAATGGGCAAGCTTTATTGGAGGCACAAGAGAATAACAGGCCATCTCCTCGTTTACCAAGGTCAAACCCTAGGAGTCTATCAAGATCCGATGACAATGCTTCCGCAGGATCAATCATCGGTACCGGCAGAAGCCACCGCCACTTTACATTCGACTAGGCCTCCAGCTCATCCCACGCTCCCAAATTCCATGCAACCTCGGGCGCAATCCACACAATACCCGACCACCGCAACCCAGAATCAATTAGCCAATCAGGTGAATTATTTGAGTAATATGGGAATTACCCAACTAGTTGGGCACGGAGCTATTCCAACGACTACCACGGCCCCCATGTTATTTAATACGGCAGTAACCAGTAGCAACATCAGCTGTCCTTCGGCCACCCATGTAACTACCACTACCACAACCACCAGCCGTCAAGCTCCTCGCAGCTTTCTTCCTAATCCGACTCCCACCTCATGTGCATGCACCTGTAGTCATAACCCTGTTCCTCCCACGCTCTACAGTTATAATCCTTACAATTATTCACCACCTGTGACCAGAACATTACCCCCACCCTTTTACCCAGCGGAATCAGCAAGACCCCAGTCTCAACCACCTATCTTCGGGCAACCTTCGATCCCAGGATACACAGATCCATATCGATCGACTATAGATGCCTCCATATTTCACAAAGAGAAGCAGACAAATTAAATCTTCGCCAACTGGCACGTCTCCTTTAAAGGAGATAGGAAAAAGGACCCGGAGTCCTTTCTTAATAACTTACAAGGGTGTCGAGCAGCTTATGGATTGACCGTGGACACGATTATCCGGGCGCTGCCGGCTGTACTAGATGAAGAATCCTATCAATGGTTTAGGAGGGAAAATAAAAACTGGCGTACGTTCGAAGATTTGATAGATGCTTTTCGTTTGCAGTTCTGTATGGAAGATGTTCAGGAACATCTGAAAGTGGGGATAGAAAGGCGAACACAAGGTTCCCACGAAGATGTTAGCACATATCTCTCTAAACTACGAGACTTACTGTACCAAGTTCGTCCGCTGATGACATTAGATGAACAATTGAATCGAGCTTACCGAAATCTGCATCCCAGCTACCGTCAACGAATCTACAGGGACTAGTTTAATAGTTTCACGGAATCGCAACGCCTTGGCAAGAGAGAAGAAACCTGCAGAGCCCAAGATAAAGCTTACCGACCTCCTTCAGCCCCTAGTGAGTCGTTATTCCCTACTACAGCTTGCACAGGTATTAAGCAGTCTCGATTAAATAAAACTGCTCTCATTTCTCCTCTTGATGACCCTGATGAGCAACAGCCTCATAACCAAATTCCTATGTTAGCTCCTGTTGCCAGTACCCATCAAGCACCTGCCACAATCCCTTCAGCTGTCACTCAACCACAAAGGAAACCGGAACGTAGTAGAATTCAACAGAACCCCACTTTAAAAAACCCCAACGCGCGCTTTACTAATAAATCCGGGACTAATAATAATAATAATAACCGAATCATGTCTTCTAACGGCCAATCGCGTGCTCAGGGCCAAAATAGTGCAAAGTTTTCCTTAAATAAAAATCCGCCCCCTATAGTTGAAGACTTTTGGCAAAAACAAAAAGAACCGTGTTTTAGGTGCGGAAAATTGGGCCATTGGTTGCGCGAATGCATTCAACCTTCTAAATGTTACGACTGTGGGCAGCTAAATACTTACATTAAAGAGTGCAAACGATGTAATTTAGCGGGAAACGAACAACGGAGGGAACATTAAAAGTCGCTGTTTCTTCCGATGAAGCGTGTCAGACTCGACCGCTTCTAAATAGACAATTTAATCCGTCTACATGCTCGAACAACCCAAACATCATAGAGCAAAACATAGTTCGACCATTAGAAGCGGGTCATAAGTTAGAAGAGAGTAATCTGGCAGACAACCGTTACAACATCGAAGAATCGACGAATGTGAAATGCGAGCCAGTAAAAGTTGAGCAGAGCAAACGAGCAGTACGTTCTAGTAAGAACATAGATAGCAAAATAGCACAAACTGGGACAAACAACCCACGTTCTAATAATGATAATAATCAAGCATGCCCATTTACCCTTTCTAGCAAAATAAAATATTCCCCCTTAGTAATGAGCAATGTAGCATCCCCCAAACCTGTATCATTGGTACAACAAAACCTTAATATTACAGGAGAACCACGACAATTTTTAGTTTTAAACCTCAATGGACGTAAAATAAAGGGCTTATTGGATAGTGGTTCTGTGCATTCGTATTTGGGCATGAATGTAGCATCAGAATGGAAAGATAAAAGTACGCCTCAGTCTACCTTTGTGAGTGTTGCTGATGGTACTTCAGTTAATATAGATGGGTTGTTGCAGGTCACAGTAACGATAGACGACGACACGCAGACCCTACCCTTTAGAGTAGCAGAAAATATACTTTACGAATGCATCTTAGGTATAGATTTTATGCGTTTAATGAAAATTAGCATCGATTATGAGCACGACACCTGGTGTACCCCTAAAAAGATCCCTCATTACATTTATCCTTATAGCACTGACCCTCTTAGCTATGCTGCGCTAGCTACCCTCGGAGGTTTAGTACGAGCCACTGAAGCAGAGAAGAATCAAATAAATCTTGTGTTAAATAACTTAATACCACCCACACCTGAGGTCCTAGGAGTCACTAATTTAGCCACACACAAGATTGATGTCCAAGGACATGACCCTATTCGTCAGAAAACTAGGAGATACTCCCCACGAATGCTGAAAGTTGCCCAAGAAGAAGTCGACCGAATGTTAAAAGAAGGTATCATAGAACCTTCAAGAGGTCCGTGGAGTAGCTGCCCCGTTTTAGCTCCTAAACCAAATGGAAAATATAGGTTTTGCATTGATTATAGGCAAGTGAATGATGTCACTAAGAAGTTCGCCTATCCTATCAAAAATATGGATGATATTCTTGATAAATTAAGATGTGCTAAATATATTTCCAAATTAGATTTAAGTCAAGCTTACCACCAAATACAGATGGATCCTGATAGCAAGGAGATTACCGCGTCCTATTTAGATGACGTCATTATAGCAACAACCACTTTTAGCGAGCACTTACAATGGTTAAGCAAAGTATTAGGGGCCCTAAAAACAGCAAATCTGCAAATGAATAGAGATAAGTCAGAGTTCTGTTGCTCAGAAGTGAGATATCTTGGATATATTCTAAATGAAAAAGGTCTAAGAACTGATGAAGAGAAAATTCGACCTATTTTAGAATATCCTACGCCAATCAATCTTAAACAATTACGAAGATTTTTAGGAATGGTCGGTTGGTATGCACGTTTTATTCCCAATTTAGCTAAAATAAAAATACCATTAACTTGTTTAACCAGGAAAACAACGCGATGGCATTGGCAGGAAGAGCAAGAATTAGCATTTCAGCAACTTAAACAAGCCCTCACTGAAGCACCCGTTCTAGCACGTCCCAATTTTGATTATCCTTTTATTCTACAAACGGATGCCAGTAACTTCGCCATTGCAGGTGTATTAATTCAAGATATCGATGGAGAAGAACACCCCATTTACTATATAAGTAGAACTTTAAATCGTACCGAACGTAACTATACCGTATCTGAAAAGGAGTGCTTAGCAGTTATTTTGGCAGCAGAACGACTCAGGGCATATCACCAAGGGACCCCATTAAAGGTGATTACTGACCACCATAGCCTTCTATGGCTGAAAAATTTAAAAGATGCCACGGGTAGACTAGTTAGATGGCACACACGACTACAGCAATTTGATATTAAACTAACACATCGGTGAGGAAGCCAGTTTAAAGTCCCCGATGCTCTTTCACGAGCTCAAAAAAACCTTATTGATTTAGCCCCTTTGGCAGCCCTGGATACCGATGATACCTAGTGCAAAAGAAGAAAAGAAATGGTGCAGCAATACCCCACTAAATACCCTGATTTCAGAATAGAAAATGAACTGCTTTATTGCCATTACCCAAATGATAATGTCCCCGACTTTATCATTAGAGCATAACTACCGACTATAATTATAATATACGTAACTTTTTCTTGTGCGCTATCACACCTAATCTATTGTGTGAGTGAGAGTAATTAGCGTATCTTTTTTGTGCGATTTACCATCAAGCCTCGTAATTTTACGAGTGTATTATTATTTTTCTTTAGCCAAATAGCTTTAGTAGTGCTTTGCTTGTGTGACGTGTGTGCCGGGCGACCTCGTTCGCGTTCTAGTGCTATTTCCCTTTTGTGCTAATAAAATCATATTTTTTTTGTGTGCTTGTGCCCTTTTTGCGTGCATGATTGTTGGAAACTATCTGCTTTACTCTTGCCGATAGTTTCTATACTATTAACAAAATGGCGTTGCGTGCGTTACACGCGGCTGGCGTCCATCTTAAGAGCGTGTGCTATAATCGTGTCTTTGTAATAATAAAGTACTTTTCTGTAATTATTATTTTACTTGTAAATCCACGCATTATTTAATATCTATATACCCAGTGCAACCTCCTAATCCCCAAGGTTGTCACATCACCTCATTTGTGACTATTACTCCATCCGGTATTTTCGTGTAAATTTTCTCATCAATAGTACCATTGAAAAATTCATTTTTCACGTCAAGCTAGCATACATCTAGGTCATATTTATTTATAATAGCAAGACATGCTCTAATTATTTGCATTCATGAAACTGGTGCATATGTTTCGCTTAAATCGTAGAAATTTTTATCCTTAAATCCTCGAATTACTAGTTGTGTTTTGTATTTGATTTCACCACTCGATTCTATTTTACGTTTAAAAACCCATCTAGAATCTACAATGTGGCTTCTTTTACCATCAGTTGAAATCGGTCTTTTTACTATTTTCCAGACATTATTTTTGTTCATAGAGTTTAATTCTGCTTTGATTGCTTCATTCCAATTTTCTTTGTCAAATGAGGCCATTGCTTCTCTGTATGAAGCTGGATCACGATGTAAATGTGCTTGAAAAACATGATGAATTTCTTCCTCTAATTTTTCTTTTCTTGGTCTGCCTCTTTTTCGTTTTTGTTCTCCCTCTATTTCTGTTTGTTTTTCTTGTTCATTCTCCTTTTCATTTTGCTGTGTAAACCAAGTTTCTTGATTAATTTCTGATGGACTAGGCCATTCTGTTAATTAATTTTTAGCATGAATGTCCCTAAATACTTTTGACTCATCGAACTTCACATCTCGACTTTTATGATACTTTCTTTCTTTGGGATCAATAAAGATGTATCCTGTGTCCGTATAACCAATAAGAATAACTCTTTTTCCTAGTGGACTAAATTTTGGACCCTTTTTCCTTTGGATTTTAATGTAAGCAGCGCATCTAAATTGTTTTAACCAAACCAAATTGATTTGGTTTTAACGCTAGATCCCACATATTTTCTGGAACTCCTGAATCGAAAATAAGATTTCTAACCTTCTTTTGAATAGTTTGGTTAAAGCGTTCTGTCACTCCATTGTGTTGAGGAGTGTCAGGACTAGCTATCTGTAATTCTGCTCCAATTTCAATATATCTGTGGTGTTACCTCCGGTAGATTCCGTTCCTTGATCGCATCTTAAATAGCAAAATTTTGCGTCACTTGCAATTAAGCCTTGTGCTGATGATGAATGAATCCAGACACTCTCCCGCTTCAGATCCACTTCTAACTGGATATGCCATAGCTATTCTAGAAAAATCATTAACAAACACTACTATAAAGCGATAGCCTTTTGGGTAGCTTGCTGGACTAATTGGTCCCATTGTATCACTGTATACTATTTGTAAAGGAGCCATCGCTCGTTTTCTCGTTGAGGAGAAGGGCAGTCTGTTGAACCCTGAAAAATGATGAACTTCACAGTTTAATATTTCCTTATCAAATTGAATTCCTTTAAGCTCTTTCAGTTCTAAGTTTTTGTTTTTGAACTTCTTTAAGATACTCCAGTGAAGCATGACCTAGTCTAATATGCCAGAGATTGGCTTTTTCATGATAGCTATCTGCATTCTCATCTAATTTACCTGAGTCTTTCTCTTCTGATATTATTTCCGTAGTAATCTTCCTATCATAGCTATCTGCATTCTCATCTAATTTACCTGAGTCTTTCTCTTCTGATATTATTTCCGTAGTAATCTTCCTATCACTAGTTGCTATATTGGCATCAGTAGTTTGAAAGATATCTCCTTCGTCATTAGCTTTTTCTCTCTCTCCCTCTGTTTTCTAGTTTCTTAGTAACACTTCTAGTTAAGTATTTATATTTATTATTCGCTATATAAGCAATTATATTTGCAGAGTTGTCCGTCTTATTGTTAGCTTCATCGTTAAGTTGGAATTGAATGATCCAGAATGGTTTGTTATAAATTCCTGATAAAAATATTTCATTCGAACGTGGATCTAAAATTTCTATTTTCTGACTGTCTAAGTAAATGCCAAGTCCTTTATCTATAAACTTCCTTAACGACAACAAATTTTCAGCTAAAGTTTCTGCATAAATTACATTTTTAATTCTATTTCCTTCCCGTCTATTGATATTAACTTTATATCTCTAACTCCCTCTGATTCTATAATCGCGAATTTATTTTTATTTGCACATCTGATTTCGGATCTTTGTTCTGTATTTAATGTTTTAAAAATTAATTGCGAGTGTGACATATGCTGTGATGCTCCCGAATCAGCTGTTGATGTCATGTCATCCTTCCTGTTTTTCTTTCCTTCAGCCTTAGCATTATAACCCGCATTAACGCGACCTCCATTTTAACCACGATAGTCTGTCCTGCCTTGATCCAACCTACGTCGCCTCTCGTCAAAATTGTCTGTTTTTTTTTATTACTTTTACGTTTATTGTTTAATCTACTAAGGTTTTTATAATTATGATTACCCCATCTAAATATTCTATTATCATATCTTTTATCGTCTCGTTCATCTGGCTTATCTTTATTGTAAGGACAATTGGCTGCGGTGTGTCCTTCGCACCTTCTACATTTGTAGCACTCTAAGCCCTCGTTGTGGCACTCGTAAGCATGATGCCCTAGGACGCCACATTTAAAGCACCGGTCCTTTTGAGTTGTGTGCGTGGCAGCAGCTCTTTCTTCCCTTGTCCTGGAAATTTATCTCCTTCTGTCCATCAGTTTCATCGCATCTAACTGTAAAATATAATTTTACATTGTTATTTTGGTTAGTCTCATGCAGACTTGAATCATTTTTACCTCTTATCTAATTGATCTCAATTGTTGTTCTACTTCTGACGTTATATTTGCGGTCTTGTTCTTTTGCTTTACAAAATTAGACACAAATCCATCAACCCATTTGTTTATGTAGTCTTTTGACTTTTCTCCTTGTCTCTGCACGGTTTCCTTGAGCCTGGAATTCTCCTCCTGGAGTCCTGCCATTTTCTTTTTCATCTCGTCTCTCTCTCCTTCTAAGTTTTCAACTCGCTTTTCTAATTATTCTTTCTTATTCAATTCTTTCTTTTTAGGAACCCAGATATGGTAAACAAGAAGCGCGCCAATAGGGTCATAAAATTCAGCCTACAATCTTATTTAAATTTATACACTTCTTGTTCACTGTCCCGTCGATTTACTTTTATGAAAGGTGCTTCATTTTTACGATCTAATTTATATGTATAAATGTACACCTCTTACCTTTCTTCTCCATCTCCTTATCATCACTCCTTTCTCCTTTCTGAGAAATTTTTCTTAGTCACATACTTATTAAGCACAATATACAAATGCTTTTAAATATATAAAATAAGGAGGTTGAGAATAAAATTTAATTTAGAAAATCACTCTTATGCGCAGCGGAAGCGGGCCGGGCACATAACCTATTGAATAAATAGCTAATTTATTTGGGTGATTTTCTAAATAATACCAAACTCACAAAATACATTATTAAATAGTTTATTATATATGAATAACCCCTCGAGTTTAATACAAAGTAATTCAGCTTTCTGATCTAATTAAAGAAACGAAAATATAACACACTTTTCTAAGTAAGTTATAATAAAACAAAGAAATTCTTTTAAATGAGAAAAATCTAAATTGTTGAACAGAACGGACGAAGGCGCGCACTCCGACAGACTGACGAGAAACGACCAGGGACGAATTGAACGTCGAAGACTGACAAATGAAAGGAGGGGATAAATTTCATGGTTACATGAAATACAACCTCTATATATATACTGAGCGCCCTGCGCCATATCCAACAAAAAGATTAGCAAATTTTTAAATGAATATTTTTTTTTTAAATGTAATTTTATAAAACATTTTTCAATGATGAAATACTAAAATTAATACAAGGAAATATCAGTTTATCACAAGGTTTTACTTAACTAAAAAATAAATTAAAATACAAAAAAATTCTGAATTACTATCAATGAGATGTCATATACAGTGTCACGAAAAAATTCTTATAACAAAATTATTTCAATAATCGTTACAAAATAATTAATAAAATATTATTGCAAGTATTTTGTAATATATTAAGTTTTTATGAAATATTTTGCCAAAAACTTACCAGTTTTATATCGACGCCCCGTACGAAGAAAAGCACCGTTCAGAAATTCAAATGCAAATTAACATTGGGATTTCTGAACGGTGCTTTTCTTCGTACGAGGCGTCGATATAATACTTTTACACGACAATATTTTAGGAAAATAAATTCTCTCTTTCTCTCTCTCTTTCTCTTTCTCCACGCAGCAGTAGAAAATAAATTATTATTATTATTACTATTATTAATTATTTATTATTCTAGCTCTATTAATAATCGAATAAACGTGAAACGTAAAATAACACCACCAAACTGCTTTCCAATAAAAACGATGGAAGAATTTGAGGAATTTGAAAAGTGTATTGAAGCTCAAACAGAAGCTGTAAGTAAAGTATCTATTGTTGCAAAGTTTTCCATCAAAATCAAATAAATCGGTTTTAATTTTACCCAATGAAGTAATTTCAGTAAAAATTCTGTATTCCTTTTTTTAAATTCATTACTTTTAAGATTGATAGCAGCAAAGTAAATCTCTGTTATTCTACATCTTTAAGAGGCGGTTGGAATCATTCGCCGCTTGGTGGCGCTGCGGTCAGGTGAGAGAAAAATATAAAATATTTTTTATACAGCAATTTAAAATTTACTGAAACAATAATATACTTTTAATCTTGTCATTTCCTCTAGCCATATATATGTAGAATAATTATTAATACTTATCTTGTTTGAAAAGTCTAAAATATTGTTATTCATTAAAAATTTAAAGTTTTTTAAAAATTTAATAATTAGAAAATTTAAAAATTTTCATTTAAAATAAATGAAAATTTTTAAAAGATTTTGAATTTTCAATGATGGGTTTGACTGAGAAAGATAAATTGATTGTTAAAAGACAAGAATTGTTTAGAGGATGCTGGATATCTTTATTCTTATTACTTAAAAAATTTTGGTTTTTGGAAAAACTAGTGATTATTGATAGAAATTGAGAGTTGTCCGCAACTTGCATAGTAAAAAGCAATATTTTTTCTGATAAGGACAAAATAATTTTGATGCTTTGTTTTCAAGAAAAGTTTGACATACATAATTTTTGCTACAGAATATGATGTTTAAGTATGTTAAACTTTTCTTTAAAACAAAGCATCATAATTAATTTGTCCTCATCAGAAAAAATATTGTTTTTTAATGTACAAGTTGCGGACAACTCTTAATTTTTATCAATAATTACTAGTTTTCCGAAAATCTACATTTTTCAATTAGAAAAGGATAGAGAGATCCAACTTCCTCTTATTAGGATTTAATAAGATTTTGAATTTCTGCACCTTATTTAATATGCAAACAACTTTACCAATTCAAAAACCGCAATATATTAATTTAGTACCAACTGATGAAGAAGTATTATTTTCCGAAAATTTTGAAAAAGGTTACTGGATTTGTATGTATTGTAATAATAAAATTTGTCGTTAAGGATGAAAGTTTCCTTTAATGTAAGTGTAATTTTCATCTAAAAATTACACTTACATTAAAAATAGTCTAACATCTTCCTAAAGAGAGGTACATGTACCAGGGTAGGCTTAAACTGTTCTTTTTACCATATTCATTATGCTCAAAAAATTTGAGAATGATCGAAAGTACGTTACTTTTTTTATAGCTCAAGAAACACACGTAGAAAAATATGAAAAAAGTATCATTTTTGATGTATAAAATTATATACCGTGAACAACGTCTGTTCAATCGATACCAAAATTTAATTACATGTTCTACTTACAGAAACGAGTAATTTAAGCCCTTATTGAAGTGTGTGCTACTCCCGAAACTTGTATTATAGACTTTTCAATTGTTGTGAAGACAATTTCTCAAAATTAAAAAGTTCCAGATATATCCCTATATACGAACTACGTAGAATCGAAAGCGAGAGTGATGAAAGATAGAAGAATCGAGCGATAGAGAGAGATAGCAATGGAATTAGTAAAGATAATAATCATAATCGAGTATATGGAGCATTCTAAATATGAATTTTAATGAAGCGCTTGAGAAATAGATGGCGCTAACATCAAAGAAGCCGCTAAAATGGAAGATGTTGATTGGTTATAAGTCGACATCCTTAGCAATTGACAAATAGCAATTACGGAAAGGATTAATAACCAATCAACAGTTATTATAGTCATGAAGTAATTGATTGAAGAAGGGATAAGAAGGAAGGGGCTCAAGAGAAGACGCTCCATCGATACACTTCTCTATTGGATCTGGATAGCTTTACTTGGTTGATCTTCTTATTGCTGGCTATACTCGTTGAGTTTATTTTGAGTGCTATACTCCATTTTGTTAGGCTTTTATTCGATTGAAATGAAATTTCACGCTAATCTTTTGTCTAGTAAAAAAATTAAAAAAAAAAACATTTTAAGAACACGCTTTTATAATGGAGAGAATACACTAAAAAGTATTAAATAAATTTATTCACTTCCTTGAAATTACTTTTATACAGTTCATTGCAATAATTAAGAGAAAATTTTACAACAAAAATTTAAAAAGAAAAGTGTGGGCGCTAATTTTAGTAAATCTAATTCAGCGCCCACACTTTTATTTTTTTCAAATTTTTTATTTTCTACTTTTTAGTTAAAATTAAATTTTCTATGGGTAATTTTTTTTTCAAAAGCTTGTATTTAATTGTATCTTCTATACAGTCCTTGGTTTCGTAAAACCTCTTGGTTTCGCCGCCAATTTTCATTTTAATATTAACGTCGCACATTTAAGTTGATTTTCATTCATTATAATTTATATAAAAGTTTTATTGAGTCGAGTCAGAGTTTTCTTTCATACACAGTTTTTCTTAGGGCTATTGTTAACCGTTAGAACTGAATTTATTAATTTGTAAAGTTTAATTTATTAAACTTTATTTAATAAACTTGATTTATTAATTTTATGAATTTTTGATTGTTATTGTAACTTATTTTTGTAATTTAGGAAGTTGGTTCTTTAGGATAGGTATCCAAGAATAAAAGAATATGTACATATACATATGTGTGTTGAATTGAACTTATCTTTATTTCTCCTTCTTGACCTTTAGTACAATAATTTTAGGCGAAGCGTAGCCTTAGACGATAAGTATGAAATTAAGCTTGCGAGCTAAAGACTCTTGGGTTTTTATACTATGCTAAAAGACAGTTGTATTCTTTCGTATGTATGATATTATTGATACTTTTATAATTTCGGGGAAAAGATTTATTGAATTTTGCATGTGATGCAGTTTAGAGTTCGATCGCCTCTTGTGCGTCGTATTCTCGCGAATGTATAACGTTATTGTTTGCTATCGCAGTCTCGAGGTAAAAGACTTAACATATGATGCGTACGGAGTTCAATCACTCTTGAGTATAATTTGCAAGATGAATATAAGTATGAATGTGCTATGAATGTTTGTCTTTGTTTACACGCCCTTCCTTAAAATTTTTCGTCCCGAAAATTACAGTAAATTGTCAAATGATGGAGGAATCAGGTGAGTTTTGGGTATGTAACAAGAGGATACTGAAGGTTGTATTGAGGAAACGTTTGCAGCGGTAGTAATGTTGGCACAATGGTTGTAAGTTACTGTAGGTTCGAGTCGTTTAGTATGACAACAGCAATAATTATTTAAGCTTGCCCAAAGATAAGAAATGATTATTATTACTTTGTGTATGTTTAACTTATACCCGATAAAGGCAGCAATCGTAGAGAGAGCTACGTATGCCGAATAATGAAGATAATCTATTGCAGTTGAAATAAAAGAATGATTTCGTCTTTGTAATGTTAGTCTTTCAATTTCGTTTTGTATCTGTTCTAGGTTGTGAGCATGACTTCTTAGACTACCGAGGTCATGTTCTGAAAACGCCAATAAAGGAAGAGTTATATTCAAGTTATCTTCATATAGTTTATTAAGTGTTAAGTATAAAAGTGTGGTCGTATATGTAGTAGAGTCATGCGAAGTATGTAAATAATATGTAGTATTTGATATAAAACATTTATCATCAAGCTTTACAATACTAGCTTGTGATATCGTTATATCTTTCTTATAATTTTTACAAAATACGCTGAATAACATTTTTTTTATAGGTACAATATAAAATTTATCATTTTCTATATGCTTTACAAAATCATGAGTTAAAGAGAAATAATGTCCTTTACATTTGCTCGCGTCATTTAATAATATTCTATCGCAGGCGGATAATGAGTCTATTAGCATAGGTAAAATTTTTAGTTTACATATTTTTGCATTGCCAAGTTGATTACAATCATTTATACTCGATAAGGTCGTATATTTTGATATATCATAGGTTGTTAGTACATATTGATTGGTTATGTCTAATATTGCCGTATTTCCAAACCGTCTTCCGATAGGTAGAGGTTCGTATTTAAGGATTTTGTACGGATCATTGTGGATAATGGGATATTTAGTAACTATTACGAGTCTGTCTGTCTTAATGTATGATGAAAACGTCATAAGTTATAATATTGAAAAATAATTTTCCATTGTCGGTGCTACTAACATATCATAGCTTATCTACAGACAATCTAAAAATAGCTGCAGAAATTTTTCTTCTTGTCTGCAGAAACAGTTGTGATCATATCTCAAAAATCAAAGATTCTGCAAAAAATCTTGAGAAACTTACAAAAATAGCTGGCAGAAATATGTCTGTGCATCTGTTAAAACTACAGGAAATGATTTTATAACCGTCAGATATTGTTTTGACTATCAACAGAAATTTATATTTGAATCCTGCAGGAGGCCGAAAATACTGGAGGAAAATTAAAGATATTCTTGAAGAAATTAAAACAGGGATCAGCAAGTTAATTATATTAACATCAGATATATTCTGCAGGCTACCTGCAGATGTTCCTGTTGTTTAACTACAGACTTTTTTCGTAAGGGTTATAAAATCTTTTGCAGTATAGTGAACATTATTACATACTTCTTTGATTCTTATTAATCTGTTTTGCATGTCTATTTTATTTTGCATAAGGGATATAAGATTTATGTAATTAACAATAATACCAAGTATCTTCGAACACATAAGCAGCTCCGTAATTTTTCTGTAATACTGGTATATCAGCTGGTGTAATTTCTATGTCTGCTTTGCAGTGATGAAATGTATCAATCAACATGACTGTTAATATGATTATCGCCTTCATCTGTAACAAAGAAGGGATTTAAGATAAGCGTAATCTCATTAAAACGTCGCCTGAGAATTTTAGTTTTAAATAAAAGCTGGACGGTATGACTTTCATTATTGACTGTGAAAATTGTTGCTTGCCCTATAAATCCGCGCGATGTTCTAAAATTTACCCTATCCCCTGGTTGTGGGTTGATTCTTGAAGTTTGTCTGTTATCTACTGTGTTTTTATTTATTTCCTTTTGTCTTTGTATATTTTCTCTTGCTTCTTTTGCTTTCTTTGTATTTTCTTTCAGTCGTTTATTTAGTGAGTTTGACTTGTCATATTTCCAATTTTCTTTAGGTGAGATTCGTCCGAAGAATAATTCATAAGGTATATATTTTGTAGTAGGGTGTATTGTTCTATTATAAGCAGTACTGATTGGGTAAAAGCTTTTATTGTTCGAGACTGCTCCAATTATTCTTTTCTTTAAGGTCCCTATAAGTCTTTCTACTATACCGTTTCATTGTGGATGTAATGGAGTTGTTGGTATATATTCTATTTTATGTTTTTCTAATAAATTTTGAAATGCCCTTGATGTGAACATAGCTGCGTTGTCACTTATTATTTTCTTTGGTATTCCCCATTCACTCATTAAATCTTCCATAGATTGCGTAGTTTGATCTAGATTTTTCAACTTATAAACTTTAGCATATCGTGAAAGCTTCTATAATAAAAAGTAATTTTATTCCCTTTTCTTCAGCATGATCTATACACCATAATTCGTTGATTTCTTTTGGCGCGTTTATGATAGTGCCTGGAACCTTAAATCTGCTGTTAAAATTTCTTTCCGCACAATATTCGCAGGTGTCGATCCAATTTCTAACCTCTTCTGCTTTTGTTTCCCAACAATATTTACGCAGTTGGAACATAGTTTTATCATAAGCCCAATGAGCTTCGCTATGGGCTCTTGCTATTAATGTTTTTCTAGTCTTCAAAATCCACATTAGTCTGTGCTAGACTCTTGATTCGTATTCTTCTTGGAAAACGAGCAAGTTTCGATAGTAAATCTTGAGCCGAAGCGTCGTCAAAATTTCTTAATTCTATAATTTCTCCTTTATAATTAGGATTATGACTACGTAAATAATTTATTGGTGGTCGTATTAATTCTTCGTTTGGAGTTAGTATAATGTCTCCTTTACATGCTTGTTTTATTTCTATCTTTCCATATTTAGGTTCCTTTTCTGTCCGAAAGTATACAAGTGTTATCTCCTTTATACCTCTTTTAGCTGCTATAGTTTTTAAATGGTCTGTAGCATCGAAGAATTTCTTTCTGTTAAAACCTCTAAGTTCCAATATTAGTCCCTCTGCGTATTTAGACAGTCTTTATTTAAAAACTTGTTTTATGTCTTGATCATCAGTATTGTTATATATTATATAACCTTCTATAGCATTAATGTACTTTATTCGTGGATTTTCTCTTTTTGCAACAAATGCTCGGCTAAGAGCATCGGCATTAGTGTTCAATTTGCCCTTTTTATATTCCACTATAGGTTGAAAGTCTGTGATTTTTAACAAAAGTTTAAAAATTCTAGATCCAATTTCTGGTGATTTTGATTTTATGAGACCTGCTGATGGTGCATGATCTGTTATTAAAATAAAAGGTTTTCCATATAAAAAATATCCAAAATGTCGCATTGCCCATACTGCTGCTAATAATTCCTTTTCGGTGGTTGATTAATTCTTTCCGGCTTGATTGAGTGTTCTTGAAGCATAGGCGCATGGTAAATCTTTTCCTTCCTTATAATCACCTAGACTGAGAATTGCATTGAGAGTCCTTCGTTACTTGCATCTGTTGTTAGTATGAACATCTCTTCCAAATTAGGATATTTTAGTATAGGCGATGATGTTAATTTCTCTTTTAATATTTCAAAAGCCTTTTCGCATTTATCATCAAAGTTAAAAGTGACATTTTCACTCATTAATTTGTTAAGAGGTGCTGTGATTTTACCGTAATTTATAATAAATTTTCTATAATATCCACATAATCCTAGAAATTGTCTGATTTCCTTTTGATTGGAAGGTTGTTTATAATTTCTTATACATTCTAATTTATTTGGGTTAGGATATACTCCTTTCTCTGTGATGAGATGTTCTAAATATTCAAGTTCTGGCTTTACATATTCGCATTTATCGGGTTGCAGTTTTAAACCTGCAATTTTAAGTCGATCAAATAATATCTGTAAGTTCTTTAAATGTTCTTCAAAGGTTTTTTAATATACTATAATGTCATCTAAATATACGAAACATATAGTGCCTATAATTCCTTGTTATTTTAAATTCATTATCCTTTGAAATGTAGCAGGTGCGTTTTCAAGGCCCATTGGCATTTGTTTAAATTCCCAATGCCCTTTATGAATAGAAAATGCAGTACGCTCTCTGTGTTCTGGTAAAACCGGTACTTGATAAACACCTGAGGCTAAGTCAAATGCAGAAAAGTATCTCATACCTCCCAATTGATCAAGGATCTCATTTATTGACGGCAATGGGTAGTTGTCTTGGAGTGTGTATTCATTTAATTTTCTGAAGTCTATTACGACTCTATATTTTTGTATTCCTGAAGCATCCATTTTCTTTGGAACACACCGAACAGGTGATACAAAAGGCGAATTTAGCTTTGTTATAATACCTTCATTTTCAAATTTTTCTATTTGTCTGTCTATTTCCTTATGTAACGACAATGGGTGTCGATATAATTTTGAACCAACTGGTTGATTTATTGTTATATCTATACGGTGATACATATTCTTGAGTAATGGTGCATTATCTCCTACTAGTTGAAAGATATCATTATATTCTTTAACTAATGTTTGTATTGCTAATGCCTGTTCTCTCGGTAAATGTGATGTACGCGTATTATCTACAATAAGTTTGTCACAATGATACTTTTCTGTCATGAATGTTCGTTTGTTAAATACTTGTTTCTGTAGAAAAATTGTTTCATAAATATTTTGTTTCTGTTCTTGAAATTCTTCTATCTCTATCTCAGTATTTATTTTTATTTATTTTTCCGATTCATTAACGATGTTAAGCGTTGTAGCTTTATTTCGTACCGTATATATTGCTGGTGTTATTATATCCTTTGAATCGGTTATTATGTATTCTCCATCTGGTATATCTATATCTATTTATATAAGATTGACCCCTTGATTTACATAAACAGGCTCTTCATTAAACGTGAATTGTAAAGGGTTATTTTCGGCATCGAAAATTCTTATGTTTTGTTTTTCTGTATCTATCAATGCTTTATAATGCTGTAGCCATCCTTGGCCCAACAGTTCATCAGCATCGAGGGGCATTTTATTGCTTGAAACGTGATATATAAAATCTTTTCCAAAAACATTCAATTTGCATTTACCCAGCATTGTGTGATTTCTGTTGACTATCTGTATTGTTTGTCTTTCTTCTGGTCGTTGTTTTATAGGGTTACAAGTATGAAGATCCAATACTTTGTCTTTAATGAATGTTATACCTGCTCCTGTGTCTACTAGGAATTTTAATAATTTTCCTTCTGCTCCTGAGGGTCGCATCCAAAGATGCCAGTCTTTTCCATCTGTTGGAAAGATAGCGTCTTGCAATCCTGATCCTCCCAATAGTTCTGACGGTAGGGTGGGGTCTTCGACCACGGCGCCGAATCCTCTAGATACGTTTTGCTCTTTGAGACATTGAGGCAAAAATTTACTCTTTCCGCATTGACAAAAACTATTATTATAATTTTTATGTAAACGAAGACTATCACTTCTAATAAAGTGCGAAGAAAATTTACTTTTTATAGAGGACGTCAAAAACTATCTTTTTTTTATGGCAGCAAAGACTATCATTTCTTAACTATTTACGGTAAATAAAAATACTTTTTATTTCCGATTATAATTTAAATTTTTTGTATCTACCAGATGAAACGTTAAAAAGAAATCATAATATAATTAACGTACCTTTCTTAAGCTCAAAGAAGGAAGTGTCTTATAAATTCATCTTTATATATTTGAAAACCTTCCTAACTTGCATTCTACGATGCTGTAACGTTTCTATCCTATTGTATAAATAATTATTTATTGAAATGATATTACGTATTATGTTTTTAAGAAATTATTACTTATATTTAAAAATTCTTTGTAGTATCGCGTTAAAGGATCGTTAAATAGCTAGCGCGCCATGCCTAGCTATAGCTGACTTTTAAGATATATTTGTTAGTACGAATTAGGTTTATTATGTGAAAAGCCCGTTATTATCAAGGACCAAACGCCTTAATATTCGGGGCTTTACCCTGATTAATAGGATAGGGAAAGGTATTTCTTGGATAGGCTCTTTATTTTAATATTCAATACAAAGAATAATATATGTTAAACACTAATTGTAATAAATAAAAGACCACTGCTTGCTTGAGGCACGTGTTTGGCCAATCGCCTGTTATACCTCGAGCAAGCGCACGTCTAGGCTTTAAGAGAGCAGATCCAAGAGTGTCGAGCTCATCGCACTCCTTGCAACCACTCTCTTCAGTTTTTCTCCCTCTCTTCTCACTTGGTAGAAGAAAGGGAGAGCCGCCTTGTACTCTCAGCGGTACTTATTCATGCGAGCGCGTGTACGTACATACTCGCGCTCGCATGTACAACCACTTCGGTCTTTCTGTACGTTTGCGCGCGCATATTCCAGTATTGTACGGTTTCAGGGCCGTACATACTCGGGCGCTCACAATGCATAATGCTTATTATCTGCAAAAATATAAAAAATGACTTTTTTCTGCGCTCTTTGTTAGAAGTGATAGTCTCCGTTTACATAAAAATTAAAATAATAGTTTTCGTCAACATATATCGAAGTATGATTCTTTTCGTTTAAAATCGTTGAGGAGTGATAGTCTTCGTTTACATAAAAATTAAAATATTAGTTCTCGTCAACATACATTGAGGTATAATTCTTTTCGTTTAAAATCGTTGAGGAATGGTAATCTTCGTTTACATAAAAATTAAAATAATAGTTTTCGTCGTATATGATGGAAATAAGAGTCTTCGTCGAACGTTTGAAAATAATAGTCTTTGTAAGCACCGTCTATATATGAAAGTTTAAATCTTAAATATCTACAAGATGAGCATAAGGTTTATATAAACAGATTATTTTCAAACAATTCAAAATTGAGCATAGTTTTTGAAACCGTACAATCACAAATAAATAATTACGATTGCGGCCTTTCTGCAATTGCTTTTGCTGTTAAAATACTTTATAATTTATGTCCATGTTTAAGATATGATATTTCTCATAAGCGATTACATTTATTAGGAATTTTTAAAACGCAACAAATAAGAATGTTTCCACTTTTACGTAATTATAATAATACAAATATGAATTACGATAATCGGACATGATAAAAAGAAGTTCTTCTCATGAATCATGTTTCAATCCATTAAAGTTAGATATTGCACGGTGCTCCCGAGGAAGTTTAAATACAAATTTAATGTAACCTCAAAATTTCATCTGTGAACGATTTCTAGACCCATTACATAATGTAGGCATCATTTTTTCAAATTGTTTTACATGACTGATTTGGAGAAAAAAAGGTAAGAATAAAAAAAAATCAAAACCAAACAATTTTATTTTATTTATAAAAAAAATGCTTAAAAGTGTTTGGAACAAAGGTATAATAGTGAAAATATACTAAAATTGAAGAATATCTGCCTTATGTCATGGAGCTATTAAGCTCAAATATTAAAATTAATGTCGAAAAATAGTTCTATAGCTATTTACGTATAGATGCATAGTATTCAAAGAATGTAAATATTTACATCGATGACATCTGTTAATATACATTTTAAGTAGTAATTTGAAACTTGCACAACTAATAAGGAGAGGTCTCTACACCTCTAGGAAACAGATTTGGCTGATACTGCAGATTATGATTCTTTGATAAAAAAATGAAACCGTGTTGTTTCTTATCCTTTAATAAGCCCAGAGACAAAGACTAGGTTATTTTTTTTGAAAATATAATAACAAGAAGTGCTCATAAGAACTTTAAAAACGAAAGAACTACAACTCTTACAAAAAAGTGCATGGAAGATAGAAAAGTAGAAACCTTATTGTCTTAGAGAAGTTTTTATGGTTCAGGGGTTATATTAAATTAAATATTAACAGGGGGTCGAACTATCTGTCTTTGTCTAATAGCGTTCCATCTTTTACATAAACACCATCCGTTGTATCAAGAAATCAATAGTAGCCCCCGCTAAATATTAGTATAATAAGTAAATTTTGTAATAACAATCAAATTATTTTATTGTGTAGTTTTTGAATAATATGAGACCTACCAAAAAAGATAGGTTATATTCTAGTTTGTTAGTAGGTCTCATATTATTTGAAAATTACGCGATAAAATAATTTGATTGTTATTACAAAATTTACTTATTATACTAATATTTAGCGGGGCTACTATTTTTTTTTTTATAAAACGGATGGTGTTTCGACAAATGATAAAAAACTCTATTAGACAAAGACACATAGTTCGACCTGCTATATTTTTTAAAGATTTTTAGCATGTGACACATGATAAATTCTCACACTGTTTAATTAGCATATTTTGATCACCTCCCGCACAGCATAGAATGTTTATGGAAGCTTCCTGGAATATTAGCACGGAAGATTTAAAATGATTTAAGAATCTTCCATGGAATATTCCTCTAATATTTGTATGTCCTTGATCCTTCTTACATTAGAATATTCCATGAAATATTGTTGGAAGATTTCAAGAATATTTCAATAGAAGGTTTGGATTATCTCTCATCTTTCATGAAATGTTCCTAGAAGATTTTTTGAAGATTTCGATAAAAGCTTAAGAGTTTAAGATTTACCACGAAATACTTCTAAAATATTTCATGAAAGGTTTTGAAATGCCGTGAGGGGATAATATATATATTATATAATAACATATTATATTCATACATCAATACATATACGCATACATTAACATTGAAATTTAGTTATAAAATCGCATTTACATATTCGCTCTAACTGTTCACAACAAAGAGCTGACTCTTTCGCTTATTTAATAAGTAAGGTATCGTCCAACCACTTGGGGATAAAACTCCCATTTAATGAACATTCCCTTATCGGCGTCACTGGAAATCTCCCATAACATTCCGTGCAACCTTCCAACGAAAACTTCATGGAATTCTTCTAGAATCTTTCATACAACTTTCATATTCCATTGGAAGATTACTTAAATCTTACTGTCAAATGTTTCGTGGAATATTTCTGGAAGATTTATGTAATATTCCGCTGTACAATTATAAAGTTTTTCGGAATCTTTCAGCGAAATGTTTATGGAATCTTCCTGAAATCTTTCATGAAATATTCCAGTGGAAGATTACTTAAATCTTTCTGTGAAATATTTAATGGAATATTTCACTAGAAGATTACTTCAATCTTTCTGTGGAATATTTCGTCGAATATTTCTAGAGTATTTATGTAATATTCCGATATACGATTTAAAGTTTTTCGGAATCTTCTAGCGAAATTACTTAAACCCTTCTGTAAAATATTTCGTCGAATATTTCTAGAGTATTTATGTAATATTCTGATGTACGATTTAAAGTTTTTCGGAATCTTCTAGCGAAATTACTTAAACCCTTCTGTAAAATATTTCGTGGAATATTTCTAGAAGATTTATGTAATATTCCGCTTTACGATTTTGAAGTTTCTCGTAATCTTTCAGCGGACTATTTATGGAACCTTCCTGGAACCTTCCATGAAATATTCCACTAGAATATTTGATAAACATTGCATCTAATATTTCATGAAATATTCCAGAAATCTTCTGTGAATATTTGATGGAATTTTTCAAAAGAGTTTTTGAACATTCCTTTGAAATATTCCATATATATTCCTGGAAGCTTTCAATGGAAGATGCCAGTGGAATATTTCGGAATGTTCCGTGAAAACTTCCTAGAGTCTGCATGGAAGGTTCCATTGAAATATTCCAGTGGCAGATTCCGAAATATTTCAGTGAAATCTTCCATGCTGTGTGAGCTATAACTTTTGAACTAGGCAAGACTTTCTGATGCAATAAAGCTTAAATTAAACTATTAAACTTAGACTCTCTTTAATCTTATAAATATTTTCCTGTGAGAGTTTTAGTTTTTTGGTTAATCAAGTTTTTATAAGCGCTTCTTTTTACTATATTTTCAAAAAATGGCTTTATCTTAGTTTTTGGGTTTATTAGACGAAAAGAAAGAATCTGATTTTATTTTTTTTATCAAAGTATCATAACCTGCAGTATCAGCCAAATTTGTTTCCTAGAGGTAAGAACCTCTCCTTGTTAGTTGAGCAAGTTTCAAATTTCAACTGAATTGCTCAAAATCTGACATATGATATATTCTTCAACAAATTAAAGAATATATTAGAAGATAGCATCGATGTCAATATTTACATTCTGTGAATCCTATGTATCCATACGTAAGTAGCTATAGAATTATTTTTCGACAATATTTTTAATGTTTGAGCCCAATAGCTCCAGAATATAAGGCCAATATTCTTCAATTTTGTTATATTTTTACTATTATACCTACGTTATAATCACTTTTGAGCATTTTTTTATAAATAAAATAAAATTGTTTGGTTTCCAATTATTCTTTTCATCATTATCTATTTTTCTCCAAATCGGCTATGTAAACCGATTTTAAAAATGACGCCTTAATGTTCGTAATAGGCCTAGAAATTATTCTCAAAAGGAATTTTGAAGTGACAATAAATTTTTATTTAAATTCACTCCGAAGCACTGTGGTCGCCAAGATTGAACTTCTGGAAAGAAACTGACAACTGCATTTATAAGCATAACAAAAAAATATCATGGAAATGTATCGTGAACAGAAGAATTCAAATTTTGAAATAATTCAGATAGGAATTGACAATGAAATTTCAGATTCAATTTTTTTCCATCCCAATGATAATTTAATGAATTTCGATGATATCTACAAAAATTATAACGATATTAAATTTAAGACTGTTAAAATTAAATTAAATGAAAAAAAAAGAATTAAAAGAAATAAACGACAAAAAGGCTTTATGTATAACAGGATTTAACATGAAAATTGTAACAGAACAATCGAATTAATATAATGAAAATTCAAAAAAAGGCATGATTATGAAAACGCAGAAAAAAAAGTAATGATAAATTAGAACTAAGGCGTTTCCGTAATGTTTATGCAAAAAAATAATAATATGAAAATGAAAGATCGACCGCATAAATATGAAGAAATTTTAAATATTTATAAGATAATAAAAATAAAATTGAAAAAAAAACTGATAAATTAGAACAAAATAGGTGTAAATAAGGCTTCATGTAAGAAAGAAGCTTATATAAAAATGAAAAGAATAAGTAAATAAATATAGAGAGGAATTAGAAAATACTAAGATAAGAAAAATAGAACTCAAGAAAAAAAGGGTACTGATGAATTGTAACAAATACGTGCAAATAAGGCTTTACGAAAAAAAGAAGCTTATATTTAAATGAAAAAAAAACAACCAAATAGATATAAAAAACGCTGCCAAGTGCTTTGGCGCAATGCTTTCTCATAGAGCTCATTGAGTTAGAGTAATTTGATTTTATTTTTCGAAATGTGATTTCAATGTGATATACAATTTCTATTAAAAAAAAATTAGTGAATGTGAGAGAGTGATTAGAAAATAGGAAGAGAGAGGAAAGGATGGATGAAAATAGGGTAAAAATGAGGATTAATCTGAGATAGAAGGACAGAGGGGAAGTGAGGAAGTAAGAAAAGAGTTAGTGAAAGCGTTAACTCAGAAATCAAAAGAAGTGAACAAAAAGCTACTCTAAGAAAATTATTTTTTAAAAACTTGTTTCATAAAATAGCAAATAACTTGTATACAAATTTTGGAGCAAATCTATGGAGTACTTTACGTAAAATGGAAATATTTTCTAAAATTAAAACTATGCTAAGGAAATCGGTTTTTAAACGTTATCCTTCTTTTGACAGTTGCAAATAATTCCCTTGCAAATCTTAAAGCAAATTCATCAAGTAATTTGTGTAAAATACAAAATAAATGAAAAATTGAAAATTTTTTTAAAATATTTAAAATGGCTCTATAAAAAAACTACGCAATGAATACCAATTTTCAATTGCTTTCCGTCTACTTATACAAAAATATAGATAGTATGCAAAATTGAAGCAAATCCATCGAGTGATTTTCGAGATCTAATTGGTTAAATAAATAACATTTTCTTTTCAAAATTTCTTTTTCAAAAATTCTTTTGGCAGTCGCAAATAATTTTCCTGCAAAATTAAGAACAAACCCATCGAGTACTTTACGTGAAATAAAAAAAAAAGAAAAGAAGAATCGAAATTTTTTTTTAAATCTTTAAAATTCTCTAAAATGTAACCACGCTAAGAAAATTAGTTTTCGAAAGCTTATTTTTTTCAGACGATAGCGAATTGATTGTATAAAAATTTTGGAGAAAATTTATAGTATGGTTTACGCAAAATAGATGATAAATGAAAAATAAAAATTTTTTCAAAAATTTTCAAAATGCTCTAAAATTAAAACTGCTCTAGGAAAATGAGTTTTCCAAAGCTTGTTTTCTTCAGATAGTAGCGAATTACTTGCATACAAATTTTGGAGCAAATCTATCGAATGGTTTTCGTATAATAGAAAAAAAAAGAAATAACAATTTTTTAAAAAATTTTAAAAATACTCTAAAATTAAAAATGCGTTAAGAAAATCAGTTTTTAAAAGTTTTTCATCTTTTGGCAGTCGAAAATAAGTAACTTATCACATACAAATTTTCAAGCCAATTCTTCGACTAGTTTACGTAAATTACAAATAAAAAGAAAAATCGAAATTTTTTTAAAGTTCTTAAAACGACTAAAAAAAACTACGCTAAGAAAACCAATTCTCAATAGTTTCCGCGCCAGATGATCAAAAAATTGAATTGTATGGAAAATTTGAAGTAAATTTATCAAGTAGTTTTTAAGATTTTATTGGCTTAATAAATAGAAACATTTTTTTCAAAAATTTTAAAATTCTCTAAAACTAAAACTAAGCTGAGAAAATCAGTTTTTAGAAATTGATTTTATTTGGGGAATCGCAAATAATTCCCATGCAAATCTTAAAGCAAATTCATTATGCAGTAAACAAAGAAAATGAAAAATCAAATCTTTTTTTTAAATGACTTTAAAATCAAAACTACGCTAGAAGAACCAATTATCAATAGCTTCCCAGCAAGTTAGACAAAAAAATAAATTCCATGCAAAATTAGAAGCTAATCCGTTGAGTAGTTTTCGAGATACTATTTACTAACTGACATCATACAGACACACCCATATGCACATACACATACGAATACACACATACACACATATACCCATACACATACACACATGCACACATACGCATACAAGCATACACATACACACATACACACATACACATACACACATACACATACACACATACACATACACACATATACATATACAGATATACAGATACACATACACACATACACATACATACATGAACATACACACATACACACATGAACATACACGCATACACATACAGAAATACACATACACTCATACACACACATACACATATACACATACACATACACACATACACACACACACACACACACACACATACAGAAATTTTCTGGAGACCCCTTTTTTCGACTCCTCAAGTTCATATATGTACAAATTAATGAAAAAATATAAAAAAAAAATTTTTTATCGATACAATGCTTTCTCTATGAGAAAGCAAAAGTAAGCAAAAACAAAGACAACGAAATTAAAATTCAAGAAAGAAAAGAGTACTTCTGAATTGGAACGAATAAATTTATTAATAAATTGGATGCGTGTAAATGAGGCATTACGTGAGAAAGAAGCTTATGAAAAATTAAAAAAGAATAATTAAATAAATATAAAGAAAAAATAGAGAATACTAAGATAGCAAAAATGAAATTTAAGGAAAAAATGAGTATTGATAAATTGGAACAAATACATGCAAATGAGGCGTAAAAAAGAAGCTTATATAAAAATTAAAGAAAAATAACCAAATAAATATAAAGAAAAATTAAATAATACTAGGATAACAAAAATGAAATTAAAGAAAACAAAAGGGTACTGATAAATTGAAAGAGCAAGAGGGTTCGAGAAAGGAAGAGAGCAAAAGAGGAAGAGAGAGACATGGGCATAGACATAGACCCTGCTTGGCACTATTAGGTGAAATACAACGATGTATGAAATTACTGATAGATATTGGGCCAAAAAAATAAGAGGACCGAAAAAAATCGGGCTCAGAAAAATGTAGGGCACGAAAAATATTAGGCCCAGAAAAATAAAAATCCCAAAAAATATAGGACCCATAAAAATTTTAGGCAAAAGATAAAGCCTAGACAAATATAGAACCCAAGGAAATATGAAAATAAAAAAAACATTGGGCCCAAACAAATAAGAGGCCCAAAAAAACATTGGGTCCAAATAAAGAAGAGGCCCAAAAAAATATGGGGACCAATGAAAATAGGATTCAAAAAAATGTAATGCTCAAAAAATATAAGACCCAGAAAAATATAGAGCCGAAAAAAATATAGAGCCCAAGAAAATATAAAAATCAAAATAATATTTAGTCCAAAAAAAATAAGAGGTTAAAAAAATATTAGGCCTGAAGAAAATAGGACTTAGAAAAATGTAGAGCCCGAAAAATATAAGTATAAAAAAAATATAGAGCCCAAAAAAAATTAGACCCAAAAAAATTTCAGGCATAAAAAAATATAGGACCAGACAAATGTAGAGCCCAAGAAAATAGGAAATTAAAAAAAACGTTGAACCCAAATTAATAAAACGCCGAAAAAAATATAAGGCATAAAGAAAATAGGACTCTGAAAATTGTAAGGCCCGAAAAATATAAGGCCCAGAAAAAAATTGAGAATATATAATAACGATAGCTGTTTTCTTTCTCTAGCGTGTGATGATTGATCATGCAAGAGAGAGAGAAAACAGCTCTCGTTAAATGTCTCCGTCTCTTTCTCATAAAGGCATACTCTCATTATTTACGATCCGCAGTCTATCTTTCTATGTCTATGAATCCCATTAATGGAAATATTTCAATGTAAAGTAGATTTAAATTGCAAATTCACTGTAGAAGAAATCTTAATATTCAATTAGATTCAATTTTATGTTTGCATTTAATAAGGTGGATGTGTGAGTTACCGTGCCCTTCCCGATTCCCGTTGCTTATGTTAAAGCATACCCTGTTGAAAATAATGACGTCTTTCCAGTACGTCTTTGAAAGATGTCTTTGAAGACATCTTTGAAAACGTCTTTGAAGACGTCTTTGGTCGTGTCTTAGATTGGAACAAAATAAGACGTCATTTTTTCAATGTTCTGGAAATATAGTAACCAAATTACGTCTTTTTTATAAGTAAAATAATTTCAAAGACGTATTTTTCCAATAAATACTCATAGTATAAGACGTAGATTTTCAAAAAAAAATTCTTTTTTTTTAAACGAATAACGTCTTTTCTGTTGAAAATAATGACATCTTTGAAAGACATCTTTGAAAGACGTCTTTGAAGACGTCTTTGGTCGTGTCTTAGATTGGAACCGAATAAGACGTCATTTTTCCGATGTTTAGAAAAGTTATTCAACAAATGACGTCTTCTTATTATTTCAAAGACGAATTTTTTTAATAAAAATGACGTCTTTTCTTATTTTTATTTTAAAAATACGTCTTTGAAAATGTAAAAAGACGTTATTTGTTAAATAGCTTTTCTAAACATTGGTAACATGACGTCTTTTTTGTTCCAATTTCAGACACAACCAAAGACGTCTTTCAAAGACGTCATTTTCTGCGAATTTATGAAAAAATAACGTCATTTTTCATGAATTATGTCATTGAAAAATGACTTTACATGATAATCATTTTCTATTTAAAGGAAAAAACAAAAACGAGGTTAACCTCGTAGTTTCAACTCTTCGAAAAACGAAGAGCATTTGCGATTGAACTGAGAGCGTTCTGGCCTTATATATCTGCGTCTTTGAAATTTGTATAAGGGATCGCAAAACTTGAAAATCGCCACCTAGTGACTTACAGTCGAATTGATGGTTGATTGCGTCAATTTAATTTTAACTCACTAGGTGGCGATTTTCAAGTTTTGCGATCCCTCATACAAATTTCAAAGACGCAGATATATAAGGCCAGAACGCTCTCAGTTCAATCGCAAATGCTCTTCGTTTTTCGAAGAGTTGAAACTACGAGGTTAACCTCGTTTTTGTTTTTTCCTTTAAATGGAAAATGATTATCATGTAAAGTCATTTTTCAATGACATAATTCATGAAAAATGACGTTTTTTTTCCAAAATTCGGAGAAAATGACGTCTTTGAAAGACGTCTTTAGTTGTGTCTGAAATTGGAACAAAAAAGATGTCATGTTACCAATGTTTAAAAAAGCCATTTAACAAATAACGTCTTTATTCATTTTCAAAGACGTATTTTTTAAAATAAAAATACGTCTTTTTATAATTTCAAAGACGTATTTTTTAAATAAAAATTCGTAAGAAAAGACATATTTTTTTAATAAAAATTTGTAAGAAAAGACGTCATTTTTACTAAAAAAAAATACGTCTTTGAAATAATAAAAAGACGTCATTTGTTGAATAACTTTTCTAAACATTGGAAAAATGACGTCTATTTTGGTTCCAATCTAAGACACGACCAAAGACGTCTTTCAAAGATGTCTTTCAAAGACGTCTTAGAAGGGCGTCATTATTTTCAACAAGGAAGACGTCATTCGTTTAAAAAAAAAATTTTTTCGAAAATTTACGTCTTTTACTATGAGTATTTATTGGAAAAATACGTCTTTGAAATTATTTTACTTATAAAAAAGACGTAATTTGGTTACTATATTTCCTGAACATTGAAAAAATGACGTCTTGTTTTGTTCCAATCTAAGACACGACCAAAGACCCCACACAGCATGAAAGATATCATTGGAATATTCCGAAATATTCCAATGGAATATTTCATTGAAATATGTATGGAAGCTTTATGGAAGAAAACAAATATTTCTGGAATATTGCAAAGAAAACTTTTTACGAAGAACCCCTGGAAGCCTCCGTAAACCTTCCAATGAAGATTCCGTTGAAAGATTGATGAATCATTGCACCGAAAGATTTCATGGAAGCTTTATAGAAGACTCCGTTTTCCTTTCGGGAAAATGTTGGGAATTTTCATTGGAATATTCCGACCTAAGTCTCCTAAAAGCTTCCGTAAACCTTCCAAGGAAGATTCCGTTGGAAGATTGATGAATCATTGCACCGATAGATTTCATGGAAGCTTGAATGAAAAACTCCGTTTACCTTTAAGCGAAATATTGGAAATTGTCATTGAAACATTCCAGTGGAAGGCTCCTAAAAGCTTCCGTAAACCTTCCAAGGAAGATTCCGTTGGAAGATTGATGAATCATTGCACTGTAAGATTTCATAAAAGCTTAAATGGAAGACTTCGTTTACCTTTTAACGAAATATTGGAAATTGTCATTGAAACATTCCAGTGGAAGGCTCCTAAAAGCTTCCGTAAATCTTCCAAAAAAGATTGCGTTGGAAGATTGA
This sequence comes from Anastatus disparis, assembly GCA_017163975.1. Taxonomy (NCBI): domain Eukaryota; kingdom Metazoa; phylum Arthropoda; class Insecta; order Hymenoptera; family Eupelmidae; genus Anastatus; species Anastatus disparis. The sequence continues at coordinate 962,121 of JAFFSR010000360.1, forward strand.
TTAGTCATTGCACCGAAAGATTTCATGGAAGCTTTATAGAAGACTCCATTTTCCTTTCGGGAAAATGTTGGGAATTTTCATTGGAATATTCCGACTCAAGTCTCCTGGAAGATTCCGTAAACCTTCCAAGGAAGATTCCGTTATAAGATTGATGAATCATTGCACCGAAAGATTTCATGGAAGCTTAAATGGAAGACTTCGTTTACCTTTTAACAAAATATTGGAAATTGTCACTGAAACATTCCAGTGGAAGGCTCCTGAAAGCTTCCGTAAACCTTCCAAGAAAGATTCCGTTGGAAGATTGATGAATCATTGCACCGTAAGATTTCATGGAAGCTTAAATGGAAGACTTCGTTTACCTTTTAAAGAAATATTGGAAATTGTCATTGAAACATTCCAGTGGAAGGCTCCTGAAAGCTTCCGTTAATCTTCCAAAAAAGATTCCGTTGAAAGATTGATGAATTATTGCACCAAAAGATTTCATAGAAGTTTTATAAAAGACTCCGTTTACCTTTCAGCGAAATATTGAAAATTGTCATTAAAACATTCCAGTGGAAGGCTCCTGAAAGCTTTTGTAAACCTTCTAAAGAAGATTTTGTTGGAAGATTGATAAATCATTGCACCGAAATTTTTCATGGAAGCTTGAATGGAAGACTTCGTTTACCTTTCAGCGAAATATTGGAAATTGTCATTGAATCATTGCGAGAGTTTGTCAACCGCATTCACGATCACATGAAAATATAATTAAGTAGCCACCTGCTGGCAAGATGAAAGAATTGCTGCGCACGCAAGATAACTACAAATATTTTAACAATATTCTTCGAATATTTTACTGTTATATTTATAAATTTTTTAAAATACTTCATGAAATATTTCTTGAAAAATTTGCGCATTATTGATTTAAAATATGCTGAGTAATGGTGCAGTAATATTTCTTTAATATTTCAGTGTTATGTTCAAACATTTTTTGAATCACTTCATGAAACATTTTTTCAATATAAGAGGAATATTTCATGACATGTTTTTTGAAAGATTTGAGAAATATTAATTTGGAACTTACTTGAATATTTATAAATATTCCTTGAATATTTCAGTGTCGGATTCAAAAATTTTTTTATATAAAATATGAAATGTTCCAGCAATGTTACAGAAATATTCCAATGAATTATTTAATATTCATAAACTGAAATATTTCAAAGAAATATCAGTTCATCGCTTATTTTATATTTCACTGAAATATTTTATGAATAATTTAAGGAAGCTTTCAGTAAGCTCCCAATGAAGTATTTTATGAAAAATTTACAGAAGCTTCCAGTAAACTTTTATTGGAATATTTCATGAAAAATTTACGGAAGCTTCGGTAACCTTACAATGAAGTATTTCATGAAAAACTTACGGAGGCTTCCAGTGAGCTTCCACTTAAATATTTCATTAATAATTTACGGAGGTTTGCAGTAAGCTTCCACTGAAATATTCCATTAATAATTTACGGGGGCTTCCAGTAAGCTTCCACTGAAATATTCCATAAAAAGTTTACGGAAGCTTCCGGTAAACTTCCGCTGAAATATTTCATGAACGACTTGCGGAAGACTCCTGATCGAGGACATATCCATCTTTCGGGAACTTCTCACTGGAATCTTCCTGGAAGCTTCCAATGTTTTTTCTGCAGTGAATTAAATCTTCCACTTTTTCATTTAGGAAGCTTCCGGTAATATACCACTGAAATATTCAACGAAAAACTTACCGAAGCTTCCTGGAACCTTCCACTAAAATATTTCAGAAATGATGTACGGAAGCTTCGAGTAAGCCTTCACTTAAATATTCCATGAAAGATTTACGGAGGCTTCCAGTAAGTTTTCACTGAAATTTTTCATGAATAATTTACGGAGGCTTGCAGTAAGCTTCCACTGAAATATTCCATTAATAATTTACGGGGGCTTCCAGTAAGCTTCCACTGAAATATTCCATAAAGGACTTACGGAGGCTTCCAGTGAGCTTTCACTGAAACATTCCATGAAAGACTTACGGAAGACTCCTGATCGAGGACATATCCATCTTCCGAGAAGTTTTCACTGGAAACTTCCTTAAAGCTTCAAACCTTTCTTCCACATCTTCTGGAAAGTTTCCAGGAAGCTTCCAGAAAGCTTACATGCTGTGTGGGACGTCTTCAAAGACATCTTTCAAAGACGTACTGGAAAGACGTCATTATTTTCAAAAGGGTACAATGCCGATAACCAGAGCACGGTAATAATAAAAACTATTAATTTATATGGTAAGCAGACGACACACGGTAAACTGATGCATCGAACAAGCTGTACAAATGTAACCATTACTAATCATTCTTCTGTTTTTCACTAAAGAAATTAGTTTCATCCATAAGTAATGTATCCTACTTTGAGTAAATAATCAACAAAAATTTTTAAAAATAGTGAAATTTGTGTAATTACACAAAATATATCTGCAGTTACCTTAAAGGCTCAGTAACTGGTGCATCGACCCCAGATATTATTAAGAAGGAGTTATTAAAATTCAATATTGATGGCTTGGAGGAATAACCCCGTAACTCAGCGAAGATTTCAAAAACTGCATAACTCGTTAAGGAATTTAAGAACCCCATGACTCGAAAATCTATTGTTTTTCTTTAATTTTAATTGACAATTTTGCAGCATTTTAAAATACGATTTCTGCACGATTTAAAATACAAAAAAAAATCAATTTTATTGTCTTTATTTTATAGAAATCGTATTTTAAAATCCTGCAAAATTTTCAATTAAAATTAAAGAAAAACAATAGATTTTCGAGTTATGGGGTCCTTGAATTCCGCAAGGAGTTACGGGGTTATTCCTCCCAGCCGTCGATGTATTTGAATCAAAATGAGATTTTGAAAACCATTAAAATCCGTAAATATTGAAAAGTGGTTTGACAGTAAAATACTGTTGTCGAATTAAAAATTTATTCAATCTTACAAATTAAAAATTAAATTTGAATCCATGTTGAATTCCATTAACAGAAACCTATCTATTAAATCAAGTAAAAGAACCAATCTTATAGTATGTTCGACGATTAAATCTTATTTAAAATTTATGTTTATAAATTACCATTAAATCATATTACTTTTAGCGTTTAAAAAGATTTTAATTTGAGAATGCCCTGTGTAAAATCCCAATTCATATCAGTTTATATTTTTAAATTGAATTTAATTGATTTCTTTAAGCAGGAAAGATCAATATTATTGTATAATGATCAAATCCAATTCATGTCGATTCATCCTTTTATGTTGAATCAATTCATTGGAACCGATAATCAATTAATGAATAGAAATCTATTAATATTAATCTAAATCTATTGTCAATAATGTTATTAAATCTTATGTAATTATTCTCACGATTAAAGTTCATTAAATTCGATTACAATTTAATGAAAAAATTACATATTAATTTCGATTCTTATTAATTTTGATCAAAATTCATTCAGATTTAATTGACAAATTTTGGAAAGTCGATTGAACCGATTCACATCTATTTAAGTTGATTTATACTTAATCGATTTCAATGTTCTTTAATAAGTCTTTTTCAGCAGGGACACTCTAGCCACTAGCCTACAGTGGTATTGCTAACGAGATGACACGAAATAATACATGCTCATCTGCTCCTATATAATTTAAAATAAAGTTTAAAATTTAAAATTTATTAATATTATTCGTAATTAAAATTAGTAAGATAATTCATATTTTTAACCGACTTTAAAAAAAGAGTAGGTTCTCAATAAGAGCAATTCCTCCACCTCGGGCGTTGTTGTATTATAGGGGTAATAACATGCTCTATATATCTATATATATTTATATATACAGAAGTATCACTTCTTTAGGTTTGGCAACGTCGCAATCCTCAAAAGTATAATTGCGTAGCGATATGTATTTTATTTTTTTTTTTAAAGTTAATTATATGGGTGATTCTATTCTAACGGGTCAAATTCAAATTTTGAAATAATAGAAAATAAAGGTGTTGATTTTGAAAATTTCACTCAGGTTTTTTTATGGTTATATCTAATAGAACAATATCCCAAAGTAGCCAAGCTGTCCATAGGTTATTCCCAGAAAAACTGATAGATAAAAAATATACTGATACAGAGGAATTACTTTTATTCCAGGGGAATTACTTTTTTTATTACCATCACTTGATATATTATTTTCTAATAATATTTTTGTCGAACAAAGATTCTAAACTAACTGAAATACTTTAGAATTAGCTATTACCATATATGGATGAATTTTTAAAAATAAAAAACGACGAGTTACAGCAAAAATATGTATTTTTAAACATTATTAGAAGAAAGTTAAAGAACAAATATATTCATACTTGAGAAAGTTTGCTTTTTCAAAATATATAATAACATTATTTTTGTGTTTGAGAGTGGAGTTAAGTGTACTTGATGATAAAGGATTAGTAGGAAGTTCGCCACATCCACGTGTAGAAACCATTTTATTACCAATACAATCTAAAATAATATATTATCAATTTTTAGATTTTCCAATTCAGATTTTTCTAAGACTTTCATTTAAATTAAAATAATTATACACTTACTTTGATATCGACGACAACCTCTTCATCAAGGCTAATGACAAACTGATATTTTTATTTTCTGAATACTACGATGTAACCTTTGATTTCGCTTTATTTATTTGTAGTATATACGTAGTATATAGTGTAGTATGTGAATATGACTACAGTGATTGTTTGCAAAAAGATTTGAGAATGGGCTTACTCGGAAATTCTCCACAAATATATATATATATATATATATATATATATATATATATATATATATATATATATATATATATTCAATTTTGAATATATAAAAATTATAAGCAGTATAATATGTATTAAATTTCAAGTGTACAAATAATTTAACACTTCATGGTATGAAATTCATGAATAAAATTGTTGACTTTATTAATTAATTAGAATTTTGTGAGAGCATCTAAAAAAAGGCAGGAGAATTATATGCCAGGGGAGATTACCTGATAATTTGAATGAAATTTTTACCGAGTTAACGGTCTCCAACATTCACTGCTATACAAACTCTTTTAGTTGTACATTACTACTTTCTTAAACGTCTATTACGTATTTGAATATGCGCTTATATCATCTGTGACAGTTGAATGTTTAGAGCCAGGGGAATTATCGTAGAAAAGGTAACTTAGCTTTCATAAGTGAAATGATGTTTACACGTAAACAAAAATGTATTCTATGATCAACAAAGCAATTTTTTAGCGAAATAAATATATAATAACAATATTTCCATGTGATAGGAATAGCTTATATTTTCATAAGATTCAAATATAACATTTTTTATTATTATTGCTTTTTATCTATGAAAAAATATACATTTTTTTTATAATAACAGAGGATCAAAGAAAATATTTTTTTTTAAACCATTCTGCTGAAATGTATGTACGGATAGAAAAAAATATTTTTTGATTTTTCAGATGTATTAATTTATCCATCCTGTATCTCTACAACGTTTAAAAAAATTTTTATATATGATTACAGACAGGGGAGATTACTTTTTATACTTTCTAAGGGTCCCTACAAAAGCTACATTGAAATTAGCGATTAAAAAGTCAACGGATTATAAAATTACAAGCAAGAAAGTATATGAAAAATTTGTGGTTAATAATATTTGAACCTTGTATTGATAGTTTATTAAACGATTACATGTGATTACCCGTTAGAATAGAATCACCCATATAGAGGATATTGTCCTCTATATAATTAATTTTTTTCATATGATGATATCAGATAGATTCTAGCCCGGTTCCCGTTTAACACATTACATCAGGCTAGCCCATCTGACACACCATACTGAAATCTTTGACTACCGATCGATGGTCAATCATTTTTGTGACCAACAATCAACCGATACCCAATGAGATCGGATTTTTTTTTTTTAAGAGTCGCGCGATATTATTAGCACTTGGACTAATTTTTCTTTTGAAAAAAAAGTCAGAGGTACCTGGCCAGAACTCGAACCCGTGCCCACCGCGTTGAAGGCAAGAGCTATCTCTTTATATTATTACAGGTTAGTGTGTCGATTTCTTTTCTATACCGGGTTGTTGGAGATTTCCGGCGGATGTTAAAGAATGACGGAAGTTTGGCTTCGGAGAGTTTTCCGTCGGATGTGAGAGAAAGAGAGAGAATACGAGTTCTGTGATTTTTAATAAGTGAGAGAGAAAGAAAGTATAGAGAGTGAGAAAAAGAAAGAGAATACGAGTTATATATGTTAATAATGAACGCATGTATTCAGGCGAATGCATTCAGAATATGCTAAATGTATAAAGACATCGCGTAAATAAGCAATATAAGAATCTAGTGTCTCTTTCTATATAGCTGCCAAGCTGCCGCAAAATCACGGGCGTTCATGTGATCAGTTCGCGCGTGCGCAGTAAAACGTCCCATACATAAAATTCAACAGTTGAAAACGGCAAAATTCAAAAGTTGGTAATATCGATTTGGTATTTAAAAATGAAAACAACATCAAATGAAAAAGTAATATTTGCATATTTTAAAACATTTTTAACCCACAGAGCATGAAAGAATTTTCAAATAATTTCATGAAATATTTCAAGAAACAATAAGTTGAAATGATTCAAAAAGAACTTAAAAAGATAACCGTATTCTTTAAAAAAAAAATTATAAAATAATACACAGAAAGATTACAAAGTCATTACAAAAATAATACCAACAAGAAATTGAAAATTAAGATATGAAATATTACATGAATCCTTACTGAAAGGACTTTGAAAGGAAACTAGAATCAACTCAAAAATCTTCTGACGATTCTAATCATAAAATAATTTAGAAAAATTTTCGAGATGATCTAAAGTATTCTTTCACCAAATCATCTCAAGATTATTTTAAAAAACATTCTTTTATGAAATAATACATAAAAACATCACAAAGTGATTCTAAAAATATTTCCAGAAAGGAAACAAAAGTCATAGTATGAAATCAATCATAGAATTATTTAGAAAAATTTTGAGTATTATCTAAAGTATTCTTTTACAAAATGATTTCAAAAATAAAATTATTCATTCAAAATTAAAATTATAATATCAAAACTAAAAATTCAAATCTTGAACTCGGAGACGGAACGATTTACTTATCTAATCTTACAGCATGAATGAATCTTGAAATAATTTCAAGAAATATTTTATATAATAATTCATTGAAAGAATTGGAAAAGAACATTAAAATAAACCAAACTCATTTCCAAAAAAGTTTATAAAATAATACATAAAAAAATTAATAATGACTTCACAAAGATTACGAAAAAAAACAAAGTCAGAACATGAAATATTACATGGATCCATGCTGAAAGAACTTTGAAAGGATTTTTTGAAAGAAAACGCGAAACATAACAGAATCATTTCAAAATATTTTCAGGGTTAGTTTATAATTTATCCGCTTGATGGCGGTTGTTGAATTTTACGTTCTTTACTTTTCTCTTAGCGGTAAAAGTGCTTCCTGTTTTATATATAAGAAAAATAAGAATCTAAAATAGCAACTTAATTGTTATACATGCGATGTCTCTGTTATAATAACTGCGTTTTTAATAACTGTGTAACCATTATTTGTAATCCTATAAATAATTATATCTTTATATATATATATATATATTAATTCTAAATTGTTTCTTAAATAATACATGAAAGAATAAAGTTTCTACAAAATCCTTTCAACGGAAAATGTATGAAAAGATTTATAAATTATTACCAAAAATATTTATAAATTCTTTTAAAACTCTGCCATTGAAATGATTCTGTGATAACCCTGCTGAAAAAGAATTATTAAAGAAAATTGAAATCGATTAAGCTTAAATCGACTTATATAGATGTGAATCGGTTCAATCGACTTTCCAAAACTTGTCAATTAAATCTGAATGAATTTTAATCGAAATTAATAGGAATCGGAATTTATATGCAATTTTCTCATTAACGGTAGGCCGGAGTAGAACCTGATACCGACCGAGTAACAATTGAGTTGTTTGTTATTTACTCAAGTTTTAATCGGTGTATCTTTAAATTAAAGGTCGAGCGCAATAGATATTATTATTATGAACATCTATGCACAAGACAAAAATTACCTACCGGTTTGTTTTTGAGAAAAGTAAGTAACGCGAAAATATTATAAACATAAACTTTTACTTTGGCGTAAAAGTTTATGTTTATAATATTTTCGCGTTACTTACTTTTCTCAAAAACAAACTGGTAGATATTTTTTTTCTTGTGCATAGATGTTCATAATAATAATATCTATTGCGCTCGACCTTTAATTTGAAGATACACCGATTAAAACTTGAGTAAATAACAAAAATGCCAATTAGACAAGGACAGCGAATCCGGCCTGCTCTTAAACTGTAATAGAATTTAATCAACTTTAATTGTAAGAATATTTACATAAGATTTAATAAAATTATTGACAATAGATTCCTCTTTATTTTTTGCTAAAGTGATTAGTTTTTGCTAAAAATTCATTCTTCGATTAGAAAAGGATAGAGATACGTGACCTCCTCTTAAAGCAGAAATAAACATGCTATACAATTTAAGAAGGGGCCGAACTATCTGTCTCTGTCTAATAGCGTTTTTCATTATTTATATAAACACTATCCTTTACAACAAGAAAAAAATAGCAGCCCCCGCTAGATATTAGTATAATTAGTAAATTTTGTAATAACAAACAAATTTTTTTACTGCGTAGTTTTTGAATAATTAGAAACCTACCAAAAAAAGATAGGTTATATTCTAGATTGCTAGTAGGTCTCTAATTAGTCAAAAACTATGCGGTAAAAAATTTGATTTTTATTACAAAATTTACTTATTATACTAATATCTAGCGGGGGCTGCTATTTTTTTCTTGTTATACCGGATAGTGTTTACATAAATGATGAAAAAGGCTATTAGACAAAGACAGATAGTTCGGCCCCTTCTTAAGCGTTGCATATAGGGATTTTCATCTTATAGTTTCCAATCAATATAAAACTTTAATCAGCCTTAATTTACATTCATGGTAAAGAATATTTAATAAGATTTTATTAGATTTTTTCCATAGGAATCTAAAGGAGATGTGAAACGGACACTACATCTGTATTTATAAATATTGCCTATCTTTTTATTTTATTGCAAAATTCCAGGAAAATAAATACATTATAATATATGATACTGCAAACCAAAGTTATTACACGGAGAAACTTTTCGGGGCGAGAAACCTTAGTAAATCTTGAGATATGAGACTCTTATTAATGGAGCGATTCGATGAGGCGTCGTACCTTGAGTATAAAGGTCTAAGACCTTTGTTTTGAAGACTGAAGGCACAAAGCTGGGAAAAATCGAATCCCCGTATACATCAGCCAAACGTAATAAACGCACAGCCTCGGTGACAAAGGTCTCAGACCTTTATGCTCAAGACGGGACGACCCACTTGCTTTATAGAGGCACCCGGGCCTACACTACCAGAGGTCTCTCACCCCAAAAAGTTTCTCTGAGTAAAAACTATACTTTTATACAGTTCATTGCAATAATTAAGAGAAAATTTACAAGTAAATTAATTTATTCAATACTTTTTAGTGTATTTTCTCTATTATAAAAGCGTGTTTTAAAAATTTTTTTTTTTAATTTTTAATTTTTTACTTTTTAGTTAAAATTGAATTTTCTATGAGTAATTTTTTTTTAAAAAGCTTGTATTTAATTGTATCTTCTATACCATCCCCTATCCTCTATACATTCCCCTATCCTTATATATATATATATATATATATATATATATATATATATATATATTATCCTATCCCCTATACATTTCCCTACACTCCTTATATTCCCTTATCCCTATATAGTCCCCTATCCTCTATATGTTCCCCTATCTCCTATATATTCCCCTACCTACATACATTCTCCTATCCCTATGCATTTTCTACAACTATCAACTCAACAACATTCTATCAACTCGCCTTGACCCAAAGATGCCTCCCCACTTAAACTTCCTCGGAAATGACTTTGCACATACCCGTCATCGCTGACCTGACAACGGATTATTGCATTGTCATCGGAGACCAAGGTCTGTGTAAAATTTCAAAAATTTCCATCGACAAAAAGTACCTTAAAGCGTGCAAGATTTGATTACAGACAGACAGACAGACAGACGTGAAAGCAGGCAATAAAAGCGTGTAAAAAAATGAAAAGATAGGCAATATTTATGAGTACTAGTGTAGTGTCCGTTTTACATCCCCTTTGAAAAAAGCATTTACTCGTATTGAATTTAATAATTGTAAGAATATATCGATGTGAATATATCCAATCAGCATCAAACTTCGATCAAATTAAATTGACTTTAATCGTGGATGATATTAAATTAGATTAATTTAGATTTTTTATCATAAATTAGAATCAACATCAATAGGTTCCTAGTACTAAAGAGTTATAAGTACAATCAACGGAAACATATTCTATGATCGTTTTTTTTCTGTGATTTTAAAATAACGTGACATTCAGGGTTGGTTTCTGAAGGGCTCTACGCTCATAGTTCATGACTGAAAGACACACGGCGCCATGTGGTGGCATCGGGAGGGAACTACAGCACGTATGTAATACTATTTAAAAATGTTCATGATTTTACTGAATTAAGAGTTAATGAATGATTTATAATTAAGTTTTTGATGTAAACAAAATATATTATATGTTTAACATTTGTTTATGTTTTTATTTATTCATTTTGTGTAAAATTATGAAAATTTTTAAATCGTATTACATTCGCGCTGTAATTTTCTCATCAAGCCGCCACGCAGCACGATGTGTCCTTAAGTCATAAACTACGAGCGTAGATCCTTTCAGAAACCAACCCTGGTGACATTATTGGATGATTCCGTCAGTCCGCTCATTTTTATTGGTTAATTTTTAAATGTGAGAAAAAGAATTATCATAGAATATGTTACCGTCGAGTGTACTTAGTTCCTAGTACTAAGAGTTATTTTTTATGGTATAAATGCATGAATTGAACATTGAAAAATGAATCGATTCCTATAGGGTATTATCGCTGCATATGGATATATTGATTCAAATGTTTCCAATCAACATCAAACTTTAATGAATTTGAATGGACTTGAATAGTGAATTGTTTAAATGATATTCAGTGTGATTTTTCACTACGAATTCAATTCGGAATAATGAGTACCTATAGCCAAAAATTGTATCATGAATTCATTCAGTATTAAAGCGTAAATCAACATGTTTTTCAATTGGGTCCTTGCATGAAAACATGCCTTATATCCGTCAGGAGGGTTGCTTCGAAGCGATAAACTTGGTGTATTGATATATACTATCCTTGTTCAGCACATTGATTTCATATCTTCTGTCTCTGTGATACAGAGCTGTGCAATTTTCTAGAGCAAGTTTTTTAAAATATGATGAATTGCAAAAGTTATAGCCGGTATCGGTTTATACAATTTTGATATATATAAATATAGCGCCAATGTAAATGACGTTATGATACTATAAATACTGATACTATCAAACTCGATAGTATATGATTAGCTTTAAAGAGATGTAAAATACCAACATTACAGTTTTCCAAACTTTTTATTCTAAATCAAACTTTTTTAAAAATATCTCTATATTGCTACCTTTTATTTTAATTAATAAAAAGTATAATATAGAGATATTTCGGAAAATTTTTGAATGAAGATTAAAAATTTAGGAAACTACAATGTCGGTAACTATGTATTCAACATATACCGTATTATATCACCTTAATCCGATTTAATACGATAGAAATCGATTGGAATTGATTTAGCTATCAACCGAATTTATCCCTAATAAATACGATACAAATCTAATAAACTTGATTACTATTGTTTTCAATACAATTTAGTACGATAGGAATAGATTTGAATCGAGCTGGCTATCAACCAAACATGTTTTTATAAAAAATGATTCGAATCTATTAAACTCGATAAAAAAAGATTAGCTTCAATACGATTTAATACGATAGAAATCGATTGGAATTGATTTAGCTATCGACCGAATTTATTCCTATTAAATGCGATATATAGCTATTAAATTATATAAAAAAAGTATCACTTTTAATTCGATTTTCAGCCATGAAAGTCGATAAACATCGGTTTTCATCACCAAGAAAAATATTTCAAATAAAATACAATTAGTTGCAATTAAATATATAGTTTTATAGAATTCAAGTGTAGAGTCTTAATAACTTATTCTACATTTAAAATCAATATCATTTTATATGTCATAATCGGTATTAAGAGCAGGCCGGATTCGCTGTCCTTCTCTATTTACTCAAGTATTAATCGGTATATCTGCAAATTGAAGGTTAAGCGCAATAGATATTATTATTACAAATATTTATGCACAAGAAAAAAAATCTATCGCTTTGTTTTTGAGAAAAGTAAGTACCGCGAAAATATCATAAACAAACTTTTACTTCGGCGTTCCTTACTTTTCTCAAAAACAAAGCGGTAGATTTTTTTTTCTTGTGCATAGATGTTCATAATAATAATATCTATTGCGCTCAACCTTTTTGAAAATACACCGATTAATACTTGAATAAATAACAAAAAGCTCAATTTTTACTCGATTGGTATTAGATTCTACTTCGGCTTGGTCTTAACGGCAGGCCGGAGTAGAACCTGATACCGACCGAGTAACAATTGAGTAAATAACAAAAATCTCAATTAGACAAGGACAGCGAATCCGGCCTGCTCTTAAGATACCTTATTCAAATCCATTTAATTTTTCAAAATGGATTTTAATAAGTCATTTCCAGCAGGGAATTCTACCCTGACAAAACAATCCAGCTGGATTTCCCAACCTAGCTGGGAAGGACTAGATTCCAGCTAAGAAATCCAGTTGGGAAATCCAACTGGGAAATTCAGCTGGATTTTTTTGTCTGGGAATGTCCAAGGTATATTCCTTTTAGAAATAATCCCTACTGAAAAAATTCAAGTGATTAATCACTTGATTTATCATCTAATTTATCATCTGATTTATCATATGATTAATCAACTGACTTCATGAAATGATTTTACACCTGATTAATCAAGTGATTTATAATGTAATTAATCAGATGATTAATCATATGACTCATTTCAGATGACTAATCGTATGATTAATCATGTGGTTAGTCGTGTATCCGATTTTATGTTATTATTTTACACTTGATTAATCAAGTGATTTATCATATGATTAATCATATGTCTAATTTCATATGACTAATCATATGATTAATCATGTGGCTATAGTCATGTGCCCGATTCTATGTTATTATTTTACACTTGATTAATCAGGTGATTAATCGTATGATAAATCAGATGATAAATTAGATGATAGATCAGTTGATAAATCAAGTGATTAATCAATTGAATTTTTTCAGTAGGGATACAATGAAATATTTTAGAAATAATTCATATCATTCTTACAGAATCCTTTTAACGGAAGATGTTTGAAAAGATTTATGAATTATTACCAAAAGAATTCATGAATCCTTTTAAAATTCTTCTATTAAAAGGATTCTGTAATAATTCTATGTCCAGGGTATATTTCTTTTTGAAATGATACAATGAAATATTTTAGAAATAATTAATATCATTCTTACAGAATCCTTTCAACGGAAGATGTATGAAAAGATTTATGAATTATTACCAAAAGAATTCATGAATCCTTACAGAATTCTTTCATTGAAACGATTTTGTAATATTGTGTGAATTCTTTATGAAAGATTTTATTGTATTATTTTTAAAAGAATAATACCCCAGACATAGAATTATTTCAGAATCCTTACAATGAAACATTTTTGAAAAATTACTATCCTTACATGTATCCTTTCAGAATTAATTCATGCTGTATGGAAATTAATTAATTAGTTTTTCATACGATATTAAGTGACAAAATAAGTTTTATAATAGTTGATTAATTTGAAAGTGTAGAAGAAAATAAGATTAAAATTTTTTCGAAAAGAAATATTTTAGAATAATAATAAATATATAAAAATTAGGTTGATACAATTAGCTATAAGTATCAGATTATCGGTAAAGTTAATAAATCTATTGAGATAAGAACTTTCGACTTTGAAAAAGTTGTGATATCTATCCACCAAAAACCTTATCATAATATCTTTAAAAGGCTTTTAACATTTAGCGGTAGCACCCCTGTGCAAAATATGACCCGGCGCCCCTTCTAAAGCCTGTAAAAATCAACAAATTCGTATTTAAAAAATTTGAACATAGTGATTGGTATGATTGTAATAAAAAAATGTTTTAGATGAGTGATATAATTAATAAACAGATATACTACTATATGAATTATTTATTTAAATAAAATGTATTATAAACAGTTTTTTCCATTACGAGCTACAATAAAAGTTTATTTTTCTAGCTTTAATACTGGCAAATGCATTTATCACATTTTTTAAATCTACATTTTTAGCAATGTCATTTTCAATTGATAACATAGATAAATTATTTAAGTTTTCTTCACTTATAGAAGAACGCAAATAAGTTTTAATTAATTTCAATTTCGAGAAACTTCTTTCTCCACTTGCAACCAGGGTTGCGAAAAAAGTAATTAAAAATTATTTGAATCACGAATCATTTTTGAATTTGTAATTAAAGTTTTATTTAATTAACAACTCCTTTTAAATTATTAATTAAAAATATTTTAATTAACAAATCAAAATCTAATCGTAAATTGAAAAGGCTTTAATTAAAAAATCAAAAGGAATTCTCAATTAAATAAATTTCAATTAAGAAATCAAAATGTAATCGTAAATTAAAAGGGCTTTAATTACAAAATCAAAATGAATTCTTAATTAAATAAATTTCAATTAAGAAATCAAAATGTAATCGTGAATTGATAGGGGTTTAATTCCAAATTCAAAAGGAATTCTTAATTAAATAAATTTCAATTAAGAAATCAAAATTTAATCGTGAATTGAAAGGGCTTTAATTCCAAAATCAAAAGGAATCCTTAATTAAATAAATTTCAATTAAGAAATCAAAATGTAATCGTGAATTGAAAGAGCGTCAGTTATGATTATGATTTATGAATTCGAGGGCTTTAATTAAAAGATCCACAATTCCTTTTTAATTAAACGTACTAAGGAATTTTTATCATATATATGTATATAGAAAAACATATGTGGACGCGCACATACATACGCACCTGGGCTCATATATATGCAACATTTCGTGTCGACCCACACGCACACATACAGACAAGTTGATATATATATATATATATATATACACACACACATACATACGTGGGACATTCTACGTCAACTAGAACGCACCCACAGACAGGTTTATATATATACGTCCCATATATATATATATATATATATATATATATATATATATATATATATATATATATATATGGGACGTTCCATGTCGTTTCGCATGCATGCACGCACACGTTAATATTCATGGCATTTTTCGTGTCAATTGAAACACAAGCAGACAAAGATTTATATATATGAGACATTTGATGTCAATTCGCATGCATGCATACAGGCTTTAATGAACATGGGATTTTTCATGTCAATTATAACGCACGCACACACAGGTTCATGTATATGGGACATTTCATGTCAATTCGCATGCATGCACGCACACGTTGATATACATGGGATTTTTTATGTCAATTTCAACGCATGTACATACAGGTTTATATATATGCGACATTTCATGCCAATGCGCACGCACACACACAGGATTATATGTGTGTATATATATATATATATATATATATATATATATATATATATACATAGGACATTTCATGTCAACTGGTACGTACTCATAATCACAGGCTTTTCTATATATATGGAACATTTCATGACAACTCTCACACACCTATCCGAGTTCCTTCAGGTTTACATATATGGGACGTTTCATGTCAATTTGCATTCATGCATACACGCTTTTATATACATGTGACTCTTCATGTCAACTCATGTACGACCTTACAGACAGGTTTTTGCATATGTATATATGGTCCATTTCATATCAACTTGCTCACGTTCACCCGCAATTTTTTTGTTTTATATATATATATATATATATATATATATATATATATGGGACATTTCATATCAACTCGCACGTGCTCGCAAGCACAGGTATTTCTATATATATATATAGGACATTTCATGACAACTTGTACACACCTATCTAAGTACCCTTAGGTTTATATATATGAGACGTTTCATGTCAATTCGCATGCACAAACGCGTTCATGTACGTGGCACTTTTCATGTCGACTCACAAGCATGATATAAACATATATATATATATATATACATAAGAGACATTTCGTAGAATCGCACGTACACACACAGGTTTATTCAAGTTTATATGGAACATTTAATTTCAACTCATACGCGCACGCACTCGCTCACACATACAAACACATATTTAACTTTATAAATATATATATATATATATATATATATATATATATATATATATATATATATATATATATATATATACATACTTTACCTTATTGATGTAGACAATATTTAAAAAATAGTTATTTATTATTCTGTGGTACCCACGATCGCCGTCTTTGGATACCTAGGTGTTAATGACAACTTAAACATCATCTACAGCTAAAACTTTTGTAAATCAACTTATAGTTTAATAACTACTTTGAAGTTGGTTCAAATGTTATCTAGCCAAACATGGATGTTCCGAGTAAGATAAACATTGTCTACAAGAATATCTTTTGAAATTAAGTCATTATTTATTAATAACATGTACGTTTCCCGAGATGACATCTCACAATATCCAGGTGGTCCTGGCTACCTGGAAATAGTCTATATAAATGAATTTTGAAATTTTCCATACCGATTATGAAGTTTACAGACATTTGCAGGAACTACGTCAAATGAAACTTGGAGATTCTTTTAGATTTCGATTCTAAGGTTTGATTGATTAGGTCGGAGAATACTCAGAAATAAAAAGATTTTAAAATAACAATTGTTTAAGATTCATGCAAGTTCCATGAAATATGTTGATTTACTCGTAGTCGATACCCATACATAAAGATCATTCATACAAATCATCTCGCATATAAATTTGCGGTAGTATCCCTACTAATTTATGAATTTTTCGTTCGAATAATGCCAGCGAAATTTAACTTGGAGAAAGCATATTACTATTGTAATTAGTGAATAATTTTAACATTTTTTCATCAAACATCATTCCGATATACAGGTAATAAGCGCTATTATTTAAAAAATTTGTGAATTTATGAATCTTAGCAATTATTTACTTACCACGAAAGTTAAGAAATCATTTTAGTCATTCATTTTATTTGAATTTAATCATTTAAAATCTATATAAGTCAAATTCCAAAGATAAAGAAATTCTGAATTAGTTATGCATTTACACATAATTTTTATTGAATCTTTAACATTTTTGTTTATTTAACTAAACAATAAACATTCTTGCTATTTACATGAAATCATGAAACTTTTATTTTTTACAAAAATAAAAAGTAATATTTTTAAACATCATTTATTATAAATATTATTTCCTTAATAGACATAAATCTCTGAAATCATTAGAGATATCTAATACTATTACAAAATTATAGAAAATGAAGATATATTTTAAGAGGAAGAATCATATTTCTGTCCTTTGCTAATAAGAAAATTGGTTTTTCGAATAAAAAAAAATAAATTAAAATGAAGATAATATATTGACTATAAATAAGATTTACATAATTAAACGCATTTATGCATATTGTGTATGGACTATGGATACATCGTATATTAATTATGTGGGCTCATATAAATACATAGGTTCTCTATAGCTGTTTATTCATGACTTCTGAATTTTTTTCTATACGATGTGACCTTATATAAAGCAATAAAACAATTTTTTCCATGTCATTTATTTAAATTATTTATTTACTTCATGCTGGTAAAAATTTACAATATTATATGTGGCGATAACTGAGCCAATGTACATTTTTGGTTAATTTTTAATATCATGATTGCATATTTAACACAAGAGTTTGAATAATAACTTTTCAAGTGGCGATTACTCAGCCAATGTAAGTTTTCAGATATTTAATAATATCGCGATTATTTTCTAATATGAAACATTTGAAAAGAATTTTCTAAGTGGCGATTACTCGGCCAATGCAAGCTTTCATATATTTCATAATATCGCGATTATTTTCTAATATGAAACATTTAAAAAGAATTTATGAAGTGGCGATTACTCAGCCAATGTAAGCTTACATATATTTCATAATATCGCGATTATTTTCTGATATGAAACATTTAAAAAGAATTTATGAAGTGGCGATTACTCAGCCAATGTAAATCTTTCGATGATTTTGAATATCGCGATTGTTATTTTAAAAAATTTTTACCTATTCATATTGAAAGATTGCTTTTATAAAAAATGTTTCTGTATAATTATAAATATTCAATTATAAATTATTAAACTTTTTGCTTATTCATAAAAATAATAAAATAAGTATTATTAAGTTCAAAGCTTTATACCCTTACAAATAACTTTTGAGTCCATTTGCTTTATACAGTACTCGTTTTTCGAATTCAATATCGGACAATCTATTGAATTTTGGCATGTTCATTAAAGTAGTATAAGAAAATAATCTTTCTACTGGAGCTAAAGAAGGTAATGTGGTATTAAATTTCAAAAATAAGCTTTTAACAACTGGCAAATTATTTAAAGACTCCAAAGACATCGTTTTTTCATTTAAAAACCTCATTAGTTCATTTTCTTCTTGTTCTTGAGGTGCAAAAGCCGTGTTTAGTAATGCATTTGAGCTGTCATCATCAAAATAAAAAAACGTGTCTTCAGTATCCTCATTATCTGGAACAGCTGATTCCGGCTTTTTAGGCCTAACCAATTTTTCAACAAGCCTTTTTATTTTTGCTTGTGTATTTTTATCAAAGTACGAAATACATTTTGCTCTAAATTTGGGGTGCGTGAGTGCTGCTATAGCTGCTAATTCGCCATTGTTAATGATTTAAAAAAAATCATGAAATCTTTTGTCTTAAGCTTCCTTTAAATATTTCAAGAGTGGCTCACACATAGACAAACTTTTATTTGCCGATTAAGTATTCTATTTTTTCGGATAGTCAACAATGTTGGTAAAAGATAACCATTATGACAATCTTTTTCTCTTTGTAAAATATCAATCGCTGAAGCCAGGGGTTGACACAATTTCAAATAATCTTCAATAAATTCAAAATCTTTTTTTCTTAAGATTTTATTAGATACATGTCATGAATTCTTTCATCATCAATTTTTTCTTTTAACGAAATGATTTGTTTAAAGGTGTCATACGTAGAATTCCACCTTGTTATAACGGGCCTCTGTAAACTGTATTCAAAAATTTTTTTCATTTCTTCTCGTTTTTTTGGTGATCTTAAACATTTCCATAATTGTTGGCATTTTTCCATGACAAATTCATGACACTTTTTAATATTTGGAACTCTGTCAATTGCGTCTACAAGATCTTTTGTTGCAATCAAACTCAAGGTATAGCTGACCTATCGAAAATGACGAGATAGTGTTATATTTGAAAATATTGCTTCGTCTTCTACAGGATTTGCATTATCGTTACTGTTCATAAACAGTGATTCTTCGCCATCATTTTCTTCAAACTCTTCCATTTTCTCTTCAGAATCATTTAAATCCTCATCTGCAATAATTTTTTTATAATAATTTGAAAATTTATTAAGATTTTATAAAGATTTTTCATATAAATTTGAAGTTTAATTTTTTCATTTTTTTTATTATATTTATAACTTTTAAGCAAAATTAGCTTTTTTAATAAATTTAGATTTGTTTGATTAAATTTTGTTTCATGAGAAATTATAAAATCTAAAGAAAATCTACCGATAATTGACAGTTATTAATTTACTTTATTATTTAATATTAATTTAATTTAAGGATTGATTATATTCATCCAATAATTTAAATGTCTATTTATTTAATTTTTAATACAATTAATTTAAAATAACAATTTAAATAACCTGAAAAATAATTTACTGGATTTTCTATTCCAAATTCTTTAAAGGCTTTCACAAAATTTTTCCCATTATCCGTAACTGTAGATACCATTTTTTCAGTAGTTAGCTCGAAAGTCGAATAGATAATAGATAGTTGCTCTGCTATATTGGAAAAGGTATGCGATCCTTCAAATCGTCTACAAGCTAAAGCTGCTGATCTTCTTTCCAAATATATATCATCAATCTGAAAATAGAAATAATTTTGATTTTATTGTAATTTCTTAACTACTTTATGTGAATAATATGTTATCTTACCCAATGAGCAGTTACACCTAAAAATCTTCTATTCGACCCAGTCCAAATATCTGCTGTTGTACAGACATGGTTTGCATTAGCTAAAGCCATTTTAATCTTGTCTAATTGTTTGTAATATAAATCATCAACTTTTTTTCCAGCAGTATAACGAGTCAAATGCTTTAACGGAGCGTCACCATGTTTAATTTTGAAATCTAAATATTTTAAATAAAATGTTATTCATTAATATAATAAAAAAAATATTATATAAAATATACAAGCATTAAATATTTTTCGAAAAGCTGAATCTTCAACTAGACGAAGAAAAAGTTGATTTCTCAATAAAAACTCAACAACATTTTTTTCAAAAGTATATTTTGAGAAAAAGCACATGTCACACGTCGATAAACAACATCATTTTCATCTTCATCATCACCATCCAATTTTTTAAATTTTTTATATTGCTGATAGCTTTGTAGTTTATCTTCATGTTTTCTCTAAAAATATAATTATGTTAAAACATAAAATTATTACAAAATAAACATTTAATATTATTAAAATTTTTTGGTCTTGTATGAAATAGTATATTTTTCACCTAGAGCGAGTAAAAATAAAGAACTCCTGTTTGGCTTGGATGACAATTCATATAAAATTAAAGTCATTCTTCATTTACTCTCGAGGTGAAAATACAAATTTTCCAGCAAGAGGCCAAAAATACCATATTCTATTTTCGACGACAGGAAAAAATATGGTACTTTTGGACTAGGTATTGAAAAAGCAATTTGATGACATTGTAAAAAAGTGAACACAACATTTTCTTCTGTGTTTACTTTAACAGATAAAATTTAGTATTATTGTCACCTACCAACATGGCTGAACTTTATATCTGATAAGGTATATAACTTTAATATAAATAATGTTTAATTTTATATATCCA
This sequence comes from Anastatus disparis, assembly GCA_017163975.1. Lineage (NCBI taxonomy): Eukaryota > Metazoa > Arthropoda > Insecta > Hymenoptera > Eupelmidae > Anastatus > Anastatus disparis. The sequence continues at coordinate 983,427 of JAFFSR010000360.1, forward strand.
TAAGAGAAAATTCATCATTGAACAAGATATTTATTGAAATATGATACTTGATATTTCATCTAAATATTAACTTTATATTTGAATGTACTGTCATAAAAAACACTAAAATTTTTTTTCAATTCATACTATTAAATATTGACCTTATCAAGGTATTTTTAAAAAAGTACAATTTTTACTTTTTAAATTTTGCAAGTCACAATAACAATAAATAAATTAGTTGATTTAATAACATATAAAAACAATGACCTTTAAATGGCGATAAAAATTTGATGAAACTTTAAGATTTCCATGAATAATTTGGTTACAAGTCATGCATTTTGCTATGATTTTATCACCATTTGATTTCGTCAAATCTGCTTCGAAAAATTTTCCATCCAAATAACAAGTTTTACAGCAGACATCTAACATTTCTTTTTGCTCATCACTTAATGAAACAGAAGGCGCCGTTGAAACATTTGTAATTCCTGTAGAATTACTCAATCGTGATAACTCATAATGGGTACCATTATTTGCTGTCCCCTGACTTCCATCATCATGTAATGATTCACCATCTATACCAACTCTTAAACTAGCTAGCAATTCATCTGTATTATCCACTGAATTTTCTTCACTGTTCATTTTAAATCCTTCAAGTGAACAACAAAACAATGAATAACATAATAAAATACAATGTATTTATAGGTTTATTGATCGAGTAAGAATGATTTGAGAATTTATTTTATAAATAATATTTCTAAAATTAAATTTTTACGAGGTCTAAAATTTGTAAAGTATGAATTTAATTATAATCTTTTTAACGAAAATTAAATTTTACAAAACCCAACTTTGTTAGAAAAATACATAAACATTAATTTCATGCACTATCTGTGCATTTGACATCAAGTCAGTCCCGCGAATTTTTCTTTGTACGTATCTAGTACCTTGATTTACATATAGGAGGCGCGGACGCCCCTCATATATATACACTTCCGTTTCATTAGTTCCGTTGCATGTACCGTCATGAAATCAATTCACTCCCGTATAATTTTTTTATACGTCTCTTATGGGAGGTGTATACCGTCGCTAAAGAAGTTTCACTTCAAAATAAAAAATTTATAATGACGTTATTGAGAAAAGTACGGAATGCCAAAGTAAAAGGTTATGTTATACAGATATCTGCGTTCCCTAATTTTTTCGAAAAATTGTCAGCCAGTTTTATGTTATTGTACAAAGATTTGCATTTATATTAATTGCGGTAATAAAATAACTGGTGGTCTATAAATTATTTTTTCAGTTACAGATTAATCATATATTTTCATACACAAAACATATACAAAAAATTTTATAGGTCTAAATCATAAAAGTATTGAAATGAGACAATGTAAATTAAAAAATTTTTTTTTTCTATGAATTGTTTAATGAATTCCGTAATGAATTGTTTTCTTGAATACTATAAACTTTAGATAAATACTTAAAACAATAATTGATGTTAAATAAATAACACATTTTGCAAATTATAATATGAAGATATTTGAGTTTATCTAATTGGTGAAATAATATAATTAAATAAAAAAATGTTTTTTTCATGTTGAAAACACGTTGTTAAAAAAAACCAATAATTGAAAAAATGCACTAAAAAGTATTAAATAAATTAATTAAATTTCTTAAAATTACTTTTATACAGTTTCATTGCAATAATCAAGATAAAATTTTACAACAAAAATTATAAAAGAAAAGGGTGTGCACTGATTTTCAGTAAATCTAATAATAACTTCAATACTATCTTTAATAATTTCTTAAAAAGATTTTAGAAAAAATTTCAGCAACCACACTTTTCTTTTTAAATTGTTGTTGTAAAATTTTCTATTGATTATTGCAATGAAACTATATAAAAGTAATTTCAAGAAAGTTAATTTATTTATTTTATACTTTTTAGTCTATTCAATTATTGTATTTTATTTTTAAAGCATGTTTTTAAAATATTGTATTTTCTATTTTTAAGTTAAAATTGTTTTTATTATCATTTAGAGTTACATTGCAACCAGACTTTTCGAAGATTACACTCAGGTACATCCGTTATCGGCGACTTGGTACTCCAGTTCGACCTCTTCATCCTAAATCATTATTATGCATTATAGATTCACTTTCAAACCTCAAATTAGGTTTTAGCAGCCTCGAAATCCCCCGGGGAACCCACCTCGACCCAGAGAAAGCCTCCCCATTTATACTTCCTCGGAGATGACTTTTCACACCCATTATCATCGACTTGGATGTCCAGGTACCAAAATGACAACTGATTATTGTATTGTCATCCAAGACCAAAGTCTATGCCAATTGTCAAAATTTATATCTGTCAAAAAATGCCTGAAATCGAGCGCGCAAGATTTGATTACAGACAGACAAACAAACAAACTGACATGAAGGCGAATATATGAAAAGTGTATATACAAAAATAATATTTACCTACGTTAAGTCTGCTTTAAGACTAATTATCTTTCGTTTTTTATGACAAAAACAAGTAAATTGAATTTGAGAAAATTTCTATAAGTTACTTAAATTTATGAAAAAGTCAATATAAATCGTCATTTTTGCAGTATTATGAAGATTATGATTATTTTCGCGGAAATTATAAAGTTATGGAAATCATTTATGAAAACGTTTTCGATTGGAAAATTTGTGATTATTGCAGTTGAATTTTGTTACATCATCATCAATTATATCCTCGTTAAAATGACCCGAAAATTTCTGAAAGAATCGGAACAAATATTTTTCCGGTCTTTAAAGAATGTTTAAGAACTATTATGAAATGAAAATTGATAAATGTTTCAAGTTTTCCGAATCGTTCCGACATTGAAATTTCAATTATAAGCCGTTACTCATAAAATTTGAAAAAGTCTATTGTATGCAACTATTTTTCCAGTGATTTAGTTGTAATTTATAAAATTGTGAATTCGGGTGATTCATCATGTTTCTTTCCGTAATATTTATCTGATGTTGGAGCTGCAGCAATCGAGTTTTGCTTCTTTTATTTCATTAATATCATTTTAAATTCGTAAATTAGTAGTATATTGTGTAACGAGTAAGGTTTAGTTGACTATTGCGCACGAGCGTAGCGAGTAGCGCCATTGCCCGAGACTCTCTCTCTCTCTCATATCTGCCGTACGACTGACTCGCAATAGTATATTTCAATACTTTTTGGTACTATTATTTGTAATTAAATTACATACTTTTAGTTCACCAATTTCACGTATATACGGAATACTTACGATTTCGTTGATGTAAAAATAATACTAGAATAGATGATACGATTTACTTTGTCAGAGGTTAAAGCGAGATAGAGTATAAAATTCATCACATGGTCGATGAGATACAGTATGAGGGCGCTGCGCTTGTATACACCTTTGCGATTTTACATTAATTAACGCTTTTGCGTGACATTATTTTACAGAATGTAACGTATTTACGTGATTTAATACAAAATAATATTATGCATAGCTGTGAAACACACGCCCTCAAAAAACAACACACGCAGCGCGCGCTATTAGCTACTTACTACCCCGAAAACGCATGCGCTATAGGCCACTTACTCAGCACGGATGAGAAAAACAAATATAATGACTTGTCCGCACTAAAGCTATGTTAATTCAATAATTTTTGTTAAAATAAAAAATCATTTAACGGCATGTCGGAGCTGCAGCAATCGAGTTTTGCTTTTTTTATTTTATCGATATCTTTTTAAATTCTTAAATTAAACAAATATAATGACTTGTCCGCACTAAAGTTATATTAGTACAATAATTTTTGTTAAAATAAAAAATCATTTGGACTTGTTATTTTTTTATGAGCTTGGATTGGAAATTAGATATCAAACTCGACAAACCTAACCTTAAAATACGATATATTGAAAGTTTTTATTATAACTTTGTATGTATAATATTTTGGTGGTTTTCTTGAGTTGTCCGCACTAGAGTTTAATCTTACAAATTTTTTCTTTGTCGCAAAAAAATGTTATTAAACGCATTGTTTATTCATAAGTTAAGATTGGAAATATTATTAGAAGGCAGACAGCTTCGTCATGCTCTTAAAGTTGTAAATTTTTTATGAACTTGAATTGGAAATTATATCAAGCTCGACAAACCTAATCTTAAAATACGTTACATTGAAAGTTTGTATTATTACTTTTTAGTATTTTCGTGGGTTTCTTGAGTTGTCCACACTCGAGTTGAATCTTACAAATTTTTTCTTTGTCGCAAAAAAATGTTATTAAACGCATTGTTTATTCATAACTTAGGATTGGAAATATTATTAGAAGACTGGAAGCTTCGTCATGCTCTTAAAAATAAAAATAATGTTATCTAATTTTAAAAATAATATTAATTTGAATAATATATCCTCATCAGAAAAGTTATTGTAATTTATATATTTTTGGAACCTTTCCAATTTCATGTGTACCACCATGGTATTATATGGGGATATCCACCCAACTTTAAATTCTCTAGTAACAGGTCATTATTTAAACTAGGTTATAATCTTTTGTGCTATCCTGTAACTCTATTTCTGATGTATTTTGTAAATGTGCCACAAACGGCGCAGCAGATAATTCTATAAAAAGTAAATTTACACATAAGATAAATTACGGTAATTTTTTATGTGTAAAAATGAATGTTTCATAGAAATATCTACTGCGCGGTTTGTTAAACATTTACAAAATACATCAGAAATAGAGTTACAGGATAGCACAAAAGATTTGAACCTAGTTTAAATAATGTGCATCATGTGACAACCCAGTAACAGCTGTAATATGACCTGTTACTAGAGAATTAAAAGTTTTGAGGATATTCCCATATATCAAAAAATATGATTATGACTTCTTCAGATTCTTTATGAATTTCTAATATATTGAATAGTGATTTTTGAAGGGCATATCATAGTATTAATTAAATTAACTTATTAATAAACGGAAAAATTGCCTAGTATTAATAAATCAGTGCGATTTATTGTATTTATTCACAAAAAAAATTTATAGCTTAGTTGTGTGAAATGGCTTTATTTCGGGCGTATATTTTTTTATAACTTCAAAATCGTTACTGAGAATCATAAATAATTTTCACGGTATTTTATTTATAGCAGATCGTATATCTCTATCCTTTTATGATAAAAAATTCAATTTCCTGCAAAACCTTATGATTGTAGCAAAAAATAAGAAGAAAGCCCCATCTCGTATAATAAAAAGCAATATTTTCTCTTATGAGAAAAAATTATTTTTATCGCTTCGTTTCAAAGAAAACTTTGAAAAACTGAATTGTCCATCCAAACCTCGATATTTTATGTTTTTCAAGGTTTTTTTCAAAATGAATCGATAAAAAAATTTTTTCCTAATCAAAGAAAATATTGCTTTTTATGATACAAGATGGGGCTTTCTCTTTATTTTTTGCTAAAATTATTAGTTTTTGTAAAAAAATCAATTTTTTGATTACAATAGGACATATATACTCGACCTCCTCTTAAGGAAATTTAATAGCTATTAAACTCTTTACAAGATTGTAATAATTCATCTCGATTTACTTCCATAGAGTTCGTGAAGTTTAATTAACCTTTCAATCAATATACAGAAAATATAAAGATTCATCCGTATTCTTAAATGATCTCATAGATTTATAATCATTTATTTACCAATAATTTAATAAATATATTCATACGATGATAAAACGTAAAAAATATTTCTGAAGAATTTTTTAAAATACAATCTAGAAGGTTTCTCCTGAAAACTTTACAGTGCTGTTCAATTCTAAAGCGATCTTAATTGTTCATTAATTGTGAATACGATAAAATTAAGGTTACTATTCCTTAGTAAAACTTAATGAATCAAAAAAGTTCAGAAGGTATCAACGACATTCATGACAATTTTTTTCATAATAGTTCGCAAAGTTGTATTATCGACTGGTACCAAAAACCGCAAAAAATTAGAAAGGTTCTTTTACATCGGGATCTTTCCAAACCTTAATGTACATTTTAACCGAGGTATTTCACCTGAATACGGAGGACATTTATAACTAATATAGGTAGCTAGGAGAGTTTCCGTAGCCGATGGAAATCCACGGCTCCACCAAAGTTTTTCGTATGTAATTTGGTGCCCTGAACACGAATTTCGAGGGTTGATAGCTAAAAAATAGTTAGGAAAATCTCTAAAGTAAATTTTCTGGTTGTTAATTTTTCGTGTTTTTCATCAAATATTAAGTCGAAAATATTCTTATCAATTTTGTGGTACATTGCACCATTTCTCTGTAAAAACATCATAAATATAAAAAAAACTCATTTTGCCATTTTTAATGATTTTTTTTATTTTATTGCACCAATCATTGGTGACCAATATAATTAAGAATTTTTACATTTTAATTAGCTAAAATTATTCTTTAATCCACCAATTGTTGATAAAAAAAGAATGGTTTAGGCTGGTTGCGGTCTTCCTTTAATTTTTCACGAAGAATTGAACCGCTTATTCAGAGAGTATCGCGCAACGGTGCTCACATGAAAAAGTCAGGTCGGAAAATAGGGGAGATTGCTATGGTAACATTAAAGTCCACGGTTCCAAAAATTTTTTTTATCTATTTTGTCACTAAACATTAATTTAAAGGGGTGAAGTCGGAAAATGTCCAGGAAAATTTGTATGATATAATTTCCAAAATATGAAAAGTCTATTTTTTAAATAAAAAACATTTTGTCGCTTATTTCATGCAATTTCCATGCCAAAGTTATGAAAAAGAATAAGTTTTATAATTATTTTCAATTTTTCATATTAGAATGAGACTATTGTTACGGTGCAGCATAGATTAGAATAGGATTTCCTAAAATTTTATTTCATTTGCTAAATTTATGTTATAATTCATAAATACGTTTATAAATTATAATTAATCGTTATTTGTATTTTAATCTTATTACATTTTTTACATGTAGAATTTTTGCTACAAGAACAACATGTACAGTACGCTATTCATTATTTTATAAAGTTTAAAAAACTTGTGTTTTTATAATTTATAACACGTTTTTAACGAAGTACAATTTTTTTCTGTGAACTACTCTTTTAGTGTAACATATTTTGTAAAAATATATCTTTTTAATAAAAAAAATAGGTATATGATTGATTGAAAATATTAATTTTAATTAATTTAACTTACGTATAACCCTGTTGAAAAAACTCACTGACATAGTAACATTTTTTTTAACTATTAATAATTGAATTTATTGATTTGTTGATTGTAATTCTTTAATCATTTATTTTATTTCTGCAATTCAATCCAAAATATTCTTAATTTATAATCCTTCAGTTGAAAATTGAGGCAGCACACTAATTATAACACATCCAAAATAATTTATAGCAGCATCATCAGTGTCACAACCAAATTTTAAAATTGCTAAGCATAAACTTTCAAAACGAATGTCAGAAAAAAGTAATTAACATTGTAAAAGAATTTTCTTATTACAGATAACTATTATGTGAAAAACTTTTTCAAAAATAAAATCATATAATCAAATTATCCATCAAAAAGTAAAACCATTCCTTAAAAATCTTTAAGATTTTTATCAGTATTAATATTAGCAACTTTTCCTAAACTAGAATTTTTTTTATTTTAAGTAACATAGAAAAAATAACCGGTTTGTGTAACTGATTAAAAATTGCTTACTTGTTAAAAAAAAATCTGGTGGTACTTATATATATATATATATATATATATATATATATATATATATATATATATATATATATATATATATATATATATATATATATATATATATATATATATATATATATACCTGTGTGTGTGTGTGTGCGCGCATGTAAATTGACATAAAATATCTGATGTACATGTATATACCGACGTCCCGTACGAAAAAAAGCACGACTCAGGCTCTTACGAAAATGAGCACAGTTCAAAGAGTTTTAACGAAGAGTAGCATCGTTCGTGTCTCCCTTACGAAAAATAGCATAACTCACAGGATTTAACGAAGAGTAGCACGAATGGTAAAACCCTAACGAAGAAAAGCATGACTCGCTAGACTTGGATGAAAAGTAACACAATTCATGGAGCTCCGACGAAAAAAAGCACGGTTCGCTGAGTTCCAACGAAAAGTAGCACGACTCATGGACATGCGACGAAAAGTAGCATGACTCATGGGGCTTCGACGAAAAAAAGCACGATAAGTTCGACTCAGACGAAAAGTAGCACAATTCGCGGGACGCTGACGAATACTAGCACAACTCGCTATGCCAAATTGCAATTTCTACCTTATTAAAAACTTGATTTTAATTAATAATAAACATTATATATATATATTAGTTATATATGTCCTTTGGCCACCCTGGTAGAAAGTTGAGCATATTTTCAGTATATCATCCCGTATTTTATGGGCAGTCGCGATCATATGCTTTTAGATATCGCGATAAACCTCCATTACTCTTAACGAATTATCGCAATGGTATCGGGAGAATATGCTCAACGTTGAATTATACTATATTCATAAACAGCATATTACAAAGTGTGAGTGAGCACGCATATGGGAACACAGTTAGTGAGAAAGAGAAAGGTTGTTCACTCCTTGTTTCCTTTTCAGCTCCTGAACGGACAGTCTTACACTGTAAAAAAAATAGCAGAAAATCACGTTGTTGGTCGACGATTTCAATGCGACCATGCACCGTCGAGGTTATTTAACTTCGGTCAACGGCGACATTTTAACGTGCTTTGCGTGATTTCACGTAAACTGAACACAAGATTTTTAGATTAAATCAGTTAGATTTTGCGCTTCAACAATGTTAAATAACATCGACGGTGCATGGTCGCATTGAAATCGTCGACGAACGACGTGATTTCTCGCCATTTTCTTTCATAGTGTATTCTCTCACACTAAGTTTACATATGCACTCGCTCACTCGCACTTCGCACTCACTGATTTTACATGGATATTTTATTCATAATCATACTGTATATGTTCGCAAATAAATTTAAGTTATATAATAAAGAACAGAAAATGTTGACACTATTACAATAACAGTATATGCATCTTTAATAATTTTAAAGTTAAGTCAAGTCAATCTAACCTGCACATATAGTGATGAAGATAGATGCTTATAGAAGACGAAGCGTCGAGTGATGCGCGCGCAGCTAACATTCAGTATTCACAACTATAGGATATATTTTACGATTGTACAAACAGGCGCCATCGCGGGCAGCATGTATATATACAGATTCGCTTTCTATAAACGATTTTAATTGCAAAATTATTTACAACTCATATGAATTGTAATAATGAATATTATAATATTTATAATTTATTTCGAATCAGAAGAAAAAAATTTTAATTATTTTAGTGATTATATTTTATATCAACTCTGTAATCTTTAAAATATTATCGTGTATTCATCGGTCACTTATCGCGACTGCGTAGCGACGAGATATAGCCAACAGTTAGTTATCTGGGCATATCTTATCCTTAATTTTCTACCAGGGCATATTCAGGTGGAATATGAATCGAGGACAATGTTTGTCGCTTGAGCTGAAATTGCCGAGGGCGCGCGAAGCGCGCCTGAGGTAGATTTCTGCTCAAGCGGCAAACATTGTTCGAGATTCAGATTCCACCTGAATAAATGGCCAAAGGACATAGATGATTTTATGTCCGAAGTAGGCCGTATGAGGAAATATAACTTATTAGTTGAAAATATTAATCTTTTTTTGAATACTTTTAAAATTAAATTTTAGTTCTATTGATTTTTTCTTTTGTTTCTTAGATTGACATTTTGTAATGAGTATAGCTGCTGTCGAAGCGCGAGTCATTTTTTTTTCACTAACCTACGTTCAATATGATTGCTCTTTGACATATTGAACGAAACATAGTAGGATCGGTGATGCCATATTGATTTCTCCTGAGACATATTGAGACTCAATATGTCTCAGGAAGACATATAATTCTTGCAATAAGTCGAGGAGCGCGTCTGAGACATATGGGATGCCAATACAAATTTAGCATCCTCTTTACATACTGACACGAATACGGCCTACGAGGACATAAATATATATATATATATATATATATATATTTCTCTTTAAATTACTATTTTATTTTTTCTATATACGTTTTTCGTCTTACGTTCCCTTAGCAACGTTTTCGATTTCATCAAATCCTTTTAATTTAAAATTGATTTAGGTACGATGATTTAAAATATAAGTATATCCTTTTTTTCTACACAATTTTTTCTAGAAGATTAAAATTTAATAATAAAATAAATTTTTGCTTTGATTTCTTTAATTTGTTTTTTTATTAAATATACAACAATCTATTGCATATAAAAATGGATTTTGTGTATTTTATTAAACTGAGCATTTCAATTATTTATTTTATTCACATATTGCTTAATTTCATCTAAAAATCGAAATTACATTCTATATTTTTACCAGATATAAGCTACGTTTTTCAATACTTTTAAAGAACGTACTTGCTTTCTGTAATTCAAGTTTTATTTTTTAAAGATTTGATAATCTCGTGAAATTATTTAACGTATAGAAAAATTATATTTTTATAAAATTCCATTTTAAAAGTTTTGACAATTAATATAATTTAATTTATATAAAAATATTATTTCTAATTACACTTTCAAATTTTAATTTGTATTACGAGTTCTTGTAACCTGTTGAAAACATTAAATAAATAAATAAATTATTGTAATAGCTCTCAAATTGATTATTAATATTAATAACTTTTATAACAAAATTCATGAAAACTGTAACAATATTTTGTAACATAAAGTATAATAATGCAATTAAAATTCAACATTTTTTTTCTTCTATTTATAATAAAGCGCTATCGAGAAATTTCATCTTTTGAAATGTAGAAAAAATAAAACATTGCCTCTAGTTGGCAATTGACAGTTTCACAGTTAAAAAAAACGCTGCCAAGTGCTTTGGCGGAATGCTTTCTCATAGAGCTCTTTGAGTTTCATTAATTTTTTTATATTTATTCAAATGTGATTTTAATATATAACTAGTGGGCATATATTTGCACTTGACTTATGTAATTCTTATATAATTCTGGGGTAAAGTGCTGCTGCAATATTCTTACGGAAGGCTGCTTCGATTCTGCTGCAAGTTTGCGTGTTTATTCTCGTCATATAATTGCGCTCAACTTATGTCATACTTATGTAATTCTGGGGTAAAGTGCTGCTGCAATATTCTTACGGAAGGCTGCTTCGATTCTGCTGCAAGTTTGCGTGTTTATTCTCGTCATATAATTGCACTTAACTTATGTCTTTCTTATGTAATTCTGTAGTAAATTGCTGCTGTAATATTCTTACGGAAGACTGCTTCGATTTTGCTGCAAATTTGCGCGTTTATTCTTATCTTTGAATCGCACGTTTCGATTGGCAATCTGTTACAAATCTGTCGCACGTTTCAGTCGCAATTAAATTTCAGCAGATATGCATTAAAATGTGAAAACAGACTAAAATTTTCTAAATTGAAAACTACGCTAAAAAGATCGGTTTATAAAAGTTATCCTTCTTTTGGCAGATGCAAATTATTCCCATGGAAATCTCAAAGCAAATTCATCAATTAACTTACGTAAAATACAAAAAAAAAATTAAAAATCGAAAATTTTTTTAAATTCTTAAAATGGCTCTATAAAAAAAAATACACTATGAATACAAATTTTCAATAGCTTTCCGCCTAGTTATACAAAAACATAGATGGTATACAAAATTTGAAGCAAATCCATCGAGTAATTTTCGAGATCTAACTGGTTAAATAAATAACATTTTCTTTTCAAAATTTCTTTTTCAAAATTTTAAAAATGCTCTAAAATTAAAACTATACTATGAAAATCAATTTTTGAAAATTTCCCTTCTTTTTGCAGTCGCAAATAATTTCCCTGCAATTTTTAGAACAAATCTATCGAGTACTTTACGTAGAATAAAAAAAAATAAGAAAAGAAGAATCGAAATTTTTTTTTAAATCTTTAAAATTCTTTAAAATTGTAACCACTCTAAGAAAATTAGTTTTTAAAAGCTTATTTTTTTCAGACAATAGCGAATAATTTGTATAAAAATTTTGGAGAAAATTTATAGTATGGTTAACGCAAAAAAGAAAATAAATGAAAAATAAAAATTTTTTTGAAAATTTTCAAAGTGCTCTAAAATTAAAACTGCGCTAAAAATTAGTTTTCCAAAGCTTGTTTTCTTCAGACAGAAGCGAATTAATTGCATACAAATTTTGGAGCAAATCTATCAAATGGTTTTCGTAAAATAGAAAAAAATTAAAAATAAAAATTTTTTAAAAAATTTTAAAAATGTTCTAAAATTAAAAGTGCGCTAAGAAAATTAGTTTACAAAATTTATTATACTTTTGACAGTCGAAATTAAGTTCTATACAAATTTTCGAACAAATTCTTCGAGTAGTTTACGTAAAATACAAAAAAAATGAAAAATCGAAATCTTTTTAAAATTCTTAAAATGATTCTAAAAAAAAAACTACCCTAAGAAAACCAATTCTCAATAGCTTCCGCACCAGTTCATCAAAAAATTGAATTGTATGGAAAATTTGAAGTAAATCCATCGAGTAGTTTTTTAAATTTTATTGGCTTAATAAATAGAAACATTTTTTTTTCAAATTTCAAAATGCTCTAAAATTAAAACTAAACTGAGAAAATCAGTTTTTAAAAATTTATTTTATCCAGGCAATCACAAATAAATTTCATGCAAATTTTGAAGCAAATTCATCGAGTAGTAAACAAAAAAAAACCAAAAAACGAAAAATCGAATTTTTTTTTTTTTTTTAAACTTTAAAATGAAAACTACGCTAGAAGAACCAATTATCAATAGCTTCCCAGCAAGTTAGTCACAAAACTAAATTCCATGCAAAATTAGAAGCAAATCCATCGAGTAGTTCTCGAGTTACAGTTTACTAACTGAATTCATACATCCACACACACACACACACACACACACACACACACACACACACACACACACACACACACACACACACACACACACATACACACAGACATTTTCTGGAAACCACTTTCTTCGACTCACTGAGTTCAAATATGTACAAATTAATGAAAAAAAAGAAAAAAAATTTTTTTATCGATACAATGCTTTCTCTATGAGAAAGCAATTATGATGAAGAATCTGTCGAAGTTTCTCATCTACTTGGATACACAAGTAAGGTTTTTCGTTAAAGAACTGTTAAAAAAAAAAAATTTATTTTTATATTTCAGCAAAAACATTAATATATTTCTCACTTCGTTTGTTTGTTCAATTCAAAAGAATCTAGTAACGTAATTATATATGAATCTGACGTTTCTATAATGGTATATGTTGTATTTGAGTTGCTACTATTTAGATCTTTTTTTTCTATATATTTCTCTTTTTTTTCTCATATTAGCCTCCTAATAGCTTATAACTAATCATTTTAATTTTATGACTAAACAAAATTTTGAATAATTTATCTTACTTCGTTTATTTTCCAAAAGATGGCAACCTTTTTCACTTTTTCTATTAGATTTACACATTTGAAAGAGCGTTTTTTTCAATTGTTCAACATCGTAGTTATTAATATCTGTAATTTTTTCTTCTTTAGCAATATCACTATAAATTATTATTTTATCAAGGTAATTCTTCAAACTTACAGTTCATGTTTATAGCAACTTTACAACAAATTGCTTTCAACATTGAAAGAGATTTTTTAACTAAATTTTAAATAGGTAAATGCCAATAAATGAGCATATTGGCATGATGCTGGTACTCTTTCTGTATCACTAAAATTATAATTCAATAAGGTTTATTTGAATGTAAACCACTACATTTTATCCAATGAAATACAAGTATTATCATCGATAACATTATATCCTATAAATGTTACAAAACCTTTTCTGACTTATTAAGGTATAATTGAAAAATTCATTTTTTAATATATAGTAAAGTTTTTACGTTAATGATTTATTATCATGAGGATATCTTTTTATCACGACTAAGCTTGGTAAATCCAAATAGTAAATTTTAATGACGGTAATTAAATTAACAAGATGAAAATTAAAATAAACTGTTAGATTTACTATTACGTTAATCGCGAGAAAGAGAAATGTATTATAGATATATTTGAGTGAGCGTTTTTTTTAATAGTTCAACTTCGTAATTATTAATATCTGTAATTTTTTCTTCTTCTTCTTCTTCTAATTTTCTTCTTCTTCTCTTTTCTTTCTAATATTAACCTCCCAATAGCAAATAATTAATCAATTTAATTTCATAACTAAAAAAATTATTAATAATTCAACTTAATTCGTTTATTTTCAAAAAGATGGCAACCTTTTTCGCTTCTTCTATTAGATTTGCACATTTGAATGAGCGTTATTTTCACTAGTTCAACATCGTAATTATTTATATCTGTAATTTTTTCTTCTTCAGCAATATCACTATAAATTATTATTTTATCAAGGTAATTCTTCAAACTTACAGTTCATGTTTATAGCAACTTTACAACAAATTGCTTTCAACATTGAAAGAGATTTTTTAACTAAATTTTAAATAGGTAAATGCCAATAAATGAGCATATTGGCATGATGCTGGTACTCTTTCTGTATCACTAAAATTATAATTCAATAAGGTTTATTTGAATGTTAACCACTACATTTTATCCAATGAAATACAAGTATTATCATCGATAACATTATATCCTATAAATGTTACAAAACCTTTTCTGACTTATTAAGATATAATTGAAAAATTCATTTTTTAATATATAGTTACGTTTTCACGTTAATGATTTATTATCTTGTGGATATCTTTTTATCACGACTAAGCTTGGTAAATCCAAGTAGTCAATTTTAGTAACGGTAATTAAATTCAGTACAGTCGACGATCTGAGTCCCGCCGCCTTCTCCTCCATCGACTCGCTCATGCGTTACCCCCACTCGCTGACTAAAAGAATTTGTTTCCAAACATTCTGAGTCCCACCGCTGCTCTATGCGACTTTTTAACTTGTAAAAATGGATTTATTAGTTTAATTTTTTTGTTTAAAATACAATAAACGTTTATTGAAATAAAAATTAACAAAAAATATTGTAATATTGCATAATTCTCATTTATATTTACTATAAAAATATAAAAATTAAATTTTTTATTTATAGGTAGCATAAATTTAAAAATTAAAGAATATATTATTTATTGATGAACTAAATACTCATTGTTATTATGAAAATGAAATGAAATAAGATTTATTTTATCTTTTATTTATAAAGCAATCACTTAAATTTTCAAATAAATAACATTTTATTGATTGATTAATTATATCTAGTTTAATTTTTATATTTTTTTCAGTAGATATAAACGAGAATTATGCAATATTGCATTATTTCTTTGTTACTTTTTATTTCAATAAACATTTGTTGTATGCTAAACAAAAATATGAAATTAATAAACCCATTTTTACAAGTAAAAAAGTCGCATAGAGCAGCGGCGGGACTCAGAATGTTTGGAAACAAATTCTTTTAGTCAGCGAGTGGGGGTAACGCACGAGCGAGTCGATGGAGGAGAAGGCGGCGGGACTCCCCACACAGCATGAAAGAATTTCGAAATAATTTCATGAAATATTACAAGTAATAATACGTTGAAAAAATTTAAAAAGGACTTAAAAAGATAACCATATTCTTTTGAAAAGAATTTATGAAATAATACACAGAAAGATTACAAAGTCTTTACAAAAATAATACCAAGAAGGAAATGAAAGTTAAAATATGAAATATTACACGAATCCTTTCTAAAAGGACTTTGAAATGACTTCTTGAAAGGAAACAAGAAATAACTCAGAAATCTTCCAAAGATTCTAGTCATGAAATAATTTAGAAAGATTTTCGAAATAATCTAAGGTATTCTTTCAA
The DNA here is from genome assembly GCA_017163975.1 of Anastatus disparis. Taxonomy (NCBI): domain Eukaryota; kingdom Metazoa; phylum Arthropoda; class Insecta; order Hymenoptera; family Eupelmidae; genus Anastatus; species Anastatus disparis. Next base: position 999,330 of record JAFFSR010000360.1, read on the forward strand.
CGAATCATTTCAAGATACTTACAAAAAGCTTTTATGTAATAATTCCAAGCAAGGTTTTGGTAATATTTCAAGTAATCTTACATGAAATAATTTTAAAACCTTTTTGAAATAATTCATGAAAGAACTTATCATGACGATAAAAGTTATTACATGAATCCTTACTGAAAGGACTTTGAGAGAACTTCTTGAAAGGAAACAAGAAATAACTCAGAAATCTTCCAAAGATTGTAGTCATGAAATAATTTAGAAAGATTTTTGAAATAATCTAAGGTATTCTTTCAACGAATCATTTCAAGATACTTACAAAAAGCTTTTATGTAATAATTCCAAGCAAGGTTTTGGTAATATTTCAAGTAATCTTACATGAAATAATTTTAAAACCTTTTTGAAATAATTCATGAAAGAACTTATCATGACGATAAAAGTTATTACATGAATTCTTACTGAAAGGACTTTGAGAGAACTTCTTGAAAGGAAACAAGAAATAACTCAAAAATCATCCAAAGATTCTAGTCATGAAATAATTTAGAAAGATTTTCGAAATAATCTAAGGTATTCTTTCAACGAATCATTTCAAGATACTTACAAAAAGTTTTTATGTAATAATTCCAAGCAAGGTTTTAGTAATATTTCAAGTAATCTTACATGAAATAATTTTAAAACCTTTTTGAAATAATTCATGAAAGAACTTATCATGACGATAAAAGTTATTACACGAATCCTTACTGAAAGGACTTTGAGAGAACTTCTTGAAAGGAAACAAGAAATAACTCAGAAATCTTCCAACGATTAAAATCAGAAAATAATTTAGAAAGATTTTCGGAATGATCTAAGGTATTCTTTCACCGAATCATTTCAAGATTCATTCAAAAAGCTTTTATGAAATGATTCATGTAATATTTTGGTAAAGTCTCAGGAAATCATACATGAAATAATTTTGAAATCTTTTTGAAATATTTCATGAAATAACTTATGATGAGAATAAAAGTTATTACATAAATCCTTACTGAAAGGACTTTGAAGAGATTTCTTGAAAGGAAACAAGAAAGAACTCAGAAATCTTCCAACGATTAAAATCAGAAAATAATTTAGAAAGATTTTCGGAATGATCTAAGGTATTCTTTCACTGAATCGTTTCAAGATTCATTCAAAAAGCTTTCATGAAATAATTCATGTAATATTTTGGTAAAGTCTCAAGAAATCTTACATGAAATAATTTCGAAATCTTTTTGAAATATTTCATGAAATAACTTATGATAAGAATAAAAGTTATTACATGAATCCTTACTGAAAGGACTTTGAAAGGACTTTATGAAAGAAAACGTGAAAGATAACAGAATCATTTAGAAATATTTTCGGGATTAGTTTATAATTTATCCGCTTGATGGCGGTATCTCTTACTCTCGCAAGCGGTAAGAGTGCTTCCCGTTTCATATATAAGGAAAATAAGAATCTTAAATGGAAACTATAAATTGTTATGCGTGCGATGTCTGTGTTATGATAACTTCGATTTTAACCGCTGTAAAACTATTCGTAATCCTATGAATAATTATATCATCATATATCCGTTATATATATATATATATATATATATATATATATATATATATATATATATATATATATATATATATGTGTGTGTGTGTGTGTGTATTGATTCTAAATTGATTCTTAAATAATACAGGAAAGAATAAAATTTCTAGAACTTTACACGTCTCTCAACTAAAGATAGATGAAAAGATTAATGCATTATTACTAAAAGAATTCATGGATCCTTACAGAATTCTTTCATTGAAAGGATTCTGTAATAATTCTATGTCCGAGGTATATTTCTTTCAGAAATAATACAATGAAATATTTTTAAAATATTTCATATTATTCTTACAGAATCCTTTCAATGGAAGATGTATGAAAAGATTTACGAATTATTACCAAAAGAATTCATGGATCCTTACAGAATTCTTTCATTGAAAGGATTCTGTAATAATTCTATGTCCGAGGTATATTCCTTTTAGAAACAATGTAATATTTTAAAAATATTTCATATTATTCTTACAGAATCCTTTCAATGGAATATGTATGAAAAGATTTACGAATTATTACCAAAAGAATTCATGGAACCTTACAGAATTCTTCCATTGAAAGGATTTTGAAATGACTTGTGAATTCTTTATGAAATATTTTTATGTATTATTTTTAAAAGAATAATACCTCGGACATAGAATTATTTCAGAATCCTTTCAGTGAAATATTTCTGAAAGATTGTAGTCCTTTTATGAATCCTTTCAGAATCCTTTCAAAGTCCTTTCATGCTGTATGGGTCAGATCGTCGACTGTAGTACTATTATAAATTTTCAAGAGTAACTCAGAAAACAAAAGAAGTGATCAAAAAGCTACGCTAATAAAATTATTTATTTAAAACTTGGTTTATAAAGATAGTAGCAAATAATTTGTATACAAATTTTAGAGTAATTCTATCAAGTACTTTACGTATTTTTACGTAAAATGGAAAAATACTGAAATATGAACATTTTTAAAATTTTCTAAAAAGAAAACTACGCTAAAAAGATCGGTTTATAAAAGTTATCCTTCTTTTGGCAGATGCAAATTATTCCCATGGAAATCTCAAAGCAAACTCATCAATTAATTTACGTAAAATACCAAAAAAAAATTAAAAATCGAAAATTTTTTCAAATTCTTAAAATGGCTTTATAATAAAAAAAATACACTATGAATACAAATTTTCTATAGCTTCCCGCCTAGTTATACAAAAACATAGATGGTATACAAAATTTGAAGCAAATCCATCGAGTAATTTTCGAGATCTAACTGGTTAAATAAATAACATTTTCTTTTCAAAATTTCTTTTTCAAAATTTTAAAAATGCTCTAAAATTAAAACTATGCTATGAAAATCAATTTTTGAAAATTTCCCTTCTTTTGGCAGTCGCAAATAATTTCCCTGTAATTTTTAGAACAAATCTATCGAGTACTTTACGTAAAATAAAAAAAAATAAGAAAAGAAGAATCAAAATTTTTTTTTAAATCTTTAAAATTTTCTAAAATTGTAACCACTCTAAGAAAATTAGTTTCCAAAAGCTAATTTTTTTCAGACAATAGCGAATTAATTGTATGAAAATTTTGGAGAAAATTTATAGTATGGTTAACGCAAAAAAGAAAATAAATGAAAAATAAAAATTTTTTAGAAAATTTTCAAAGTGCTCTAAAATTAAAACTGCGCTGAGAAAATTAGTATTCCAAAGCTTGCTTTCTTCAGATAGTAGCGAATTAATTGCATACAAATTTTGGAGCAAATCAATCGAATGGTTTTCGTAAAATAAAAAAAAATTAAAAATAAAAATTTTTTAAAAAATTTTAAAAATGCTCTAAAATTAAAAGTGCGCTAAGAAAATTAGTTTACAAAATTTTTAATAATTTTGGCAGTCGAAATAAAGTTCTATACAAATTTTCGAACAAATTCTTCGAGTAGTTTACGTAAAATACAAAAAAAATGAAAAATCGAAATTTTTTAAAAATTCTTAAAATGATTCTAAAAAAAAAACTGCTCTAAGAAAACCAATTTCCAATAGCTTCCGCACCAGTTCATCAAAAAATTGAATTGTATGGAAAATTTGAAGTAAATCCATCGAGTAGTTTTTAAGATTTTATTGGCTTAATAAATAGAATTATTTTTTTCAAAAATTTCAAAATGCTCTAAAATTAAAACTGAGCTAAGAAAATCGGTTTTTAAAAATTTATTTTATTCGGGCAATCAGAAATAAATTCCATGCAAATTTTGAAGCAAATTCATCGAGTAGTAAACAAAAAAAAACCAAAAAACGAAAAATCGAATTTTTTTTTTTTTTTAAAACTTTAAAATGAAAACTACGCTGGAAGAACCAAATTATCAATAGCTTCCTAGCAAGTTAGTCACAAAACTAAATTCCATGCAAAATTAGAAGCAAATCCATCGAGTAGTTCTCGAGATACAGTTTACTAACTGAATTCATACATCCACACACACACACACACACACACACACATACATACAGACATTTTCTGGAAACCACTCTTTTCGACTCACTGAGTTCAAATATGTACAAATTAATGAAAAAATAGAAAAAAATTTTTTTTACCGATACAATGCTTTCTCTATGAGAAAGCAATTACGTACTGGATGATGCCTTAATAGCCGTAAATTTGCATTGATAAATGGTTGCGCTGTATAAGTAACGAGTACCATTTTCATAATATTGCAACTGTAATACTTGTCTTTAAATAGATCGAGTAGTGTCTTTATGTGCAATATTTTTAAAAGGCATAATATAACTGAAATAAAGAAAAAAACAGACTCCAATTTGCAGTTTTCAGAATAACGAGTTAATTAGGACCAAAGTTATCCTTGTTTAAAGTTAAGCAACAAAAGTATATAAAAACACAAAATCTCTGAGAGTGGCGATTAGTTTTATTAGAATACATAATCAGAAGGTCATATAGTCTCCCAGTAAGTATATTCTTTTAATTCGGAAATAATAATAAGTATTTCAGCTTTATATCAATTTCATATTATTTTCAGTGTCTCACAGTAAGCACACTTTCAGAAAAAAGAATTCTTTAAATTTTCTTTTTAAATTAACTTTTCAATATTTATGAATAACATAAAATTTTAAAGAAGAATCCATAATGTACTCGTTTTTCAAATCAACGATTATGATAAATATGCTTAATTATTTAAAATTTATAATTACAAGATTGCGAAGCTGACAGGATTATAAATTGAAAATTATTCCTTGATTTTTTTACATACTCGTTTCGGAGTTCAAATCTCATAAGAATGAATTTTGCTTCCTCATAGAGAAAGCATTGTATTGGCAAAAAAAATTTTTTTCTATTTTTTCATTAATTTGTATATATATTTAGACTCAGGGAGTCGAAAAAAGTGGTTTCCAGAAAATGTCTGTATGTATGTGTGTGTATGTGTGTGTGTATGATTTCAGTAAGTGAGTTAGATCTCGAAAAGTACTCGATGGATTTACTTTAAATTTTGTATGCAATTTAGTTTTTTGTCTAACTGATGCGGAATCTATTGAAAATTGGTTTTCATAGCGTATTTTTGTTTAGAGCCATTTTAATAATTTTCAAAAGATTTCGATTTTTTTTTTGTATTTTACGTAAACTATAAGAATTTGCTTGAAAATTTGTATGGACATTATGTGTGACTGCCAAAAAAAGAAAAACTTTTGTAAACTGATCTTCTTAGCGCACTTTTAATTTTAGAACGTTTTGAAAATTAAAAAAAAAAATATTTTTTCATTTTTCTTTTATTTTACGAAAACCATTCGATAGATTCGCGCTAAAATTTACATTTCTTAGCGCAGTTAATATTAGAGCATTTTGAACATTTTGAAAAAAATTAATTAATAATTTTTTGTTATTTAACGTATATAACACGATGAATTAGCTTAAAATTTTGCATGGGAATTATCTGCTATTGCCAAAATAAAATTAAATTTTCAAAATTGATTTTCTCGTCGTAGTTTTAATTTTAAATCATTTTGAAAGCTTTGAAAAAATTATTATTTTTCATTTTTTTTGGTATTTTTTGTAAACTACTCGATGAAATTGCTTCAAAATTTGTATGCAAGTTATTCGTTATTGTCTAAAGAAAATTAGCTTTGAAAAATTAATTTTTGAGTATCACAAAATCACATAATGCAAATGGCAAAAGTTAGGAAGAATAAAATTTATATAGTTTCCGTAGATCTTAAGACAGCCTTCGATGCAGTAGATAGGAACATTTACATTAAAATCATATTTAAAAAAATAAAATGAATGAGAAATCATTGCGCCAAAGCACTTGCAGCGTTTTTTTATTGAGTAATATATTTTTATCAGAATAAAACTTTTTAATTTTCAAAACGTTTTTATAAACATTTGCATAGATACTTTTAAAATTAAATTAAGCAGATACATAATAAAAAAGTCATCTTTAAAAACTTTTTATCATTACTTACTTTGACAATAGTATGTAGATAAAAAATCTTTATCAATTTATTTTTTAATATCGTATATTTGCTATGTGAATCCAATGCAGGCACGGTAAAACAAAATGCGTAAACTAAAAAATTTTATGCCATAAATATAAAAAAATTTGAACTGACAGTTATGTTGTCACCCCGGATCACAGGTTATACAAGTCATTTAGTTACGTGAACGGCAAAGGGTTAAAGCATGGCGCGTGGCACACTGTTTCATTGTTTTTTTTCTTTCTCCGTATGCATTTGAAAATGTAAAAAAAAAAATAAAACGCATTTTCCCTCAATTGTTAGACGTAAGATAATCTACTGAAAAAAATATAAAAATAATTTCTTTAATCACACTGGTTTTAAAATGTATATAATAATACTATTCTATTAATTTTACTAGTTCCTGTGAAATATTATTTGGTAAAATATAATTTTCTTAGTGTTTTACATTTTTTATTTCGATATTTATCAGTTTACTCAAGATCTAATAAAAGGAGTTTTTAATATGAATAAAAGTAAAAGTTATTTATTAACCTTTTCGCTCCGGGACTGGTCCATATATGACCAGCACTCCATGTGGCGACTTGTCATAAGAAATTCATTCACCTAAGTCATGAAATTCAGCTAAAACGCGAGGTCAATTTTAAATGAAAAATACCCGGAGCGAAAAGGTTAACATAGTAAAAAAATATCATGTTGAATAAAGTATCTATTTCTGAAAATATATAGTTTTTATGTAAAGTACATTTATATTATGAAATAAAGTTTTATTGATTTCGAGGATAAATTAATTTTATTTACTTGGAATGATTACAAAAGTTTTGTAATTATTAATAAAATTTTAACTGATTTAAATTATTATTAGTTACACTAATTTTCAATTTTGCAACTGCATTAATGTATTTTTCACATTGACTACGTTATAGTATAAGCTACGTCTCCATAATCTGCTTAATGTTGAATACTGCCAAAACATAAAAAAATAATTTAATAATATTGAAATAATGATTAAATTATTTGATAATTATCGATATCATCAAAATCCATCACGTAAGGGTGACGTTTCAGATATTGAGCAATATATTTAAATAATATTAAGGAAAAAGAACTAAAAATTATGATTAATGGCGTGAACAAATTTCGAATTTGTAAATATTTACAAAAAACTGATATCAATAAATCTGTCCATGGTATTGTTATAAAATTTTTTAAAATAATTATTATAACATCAGCTGAACAAATTTATTACATTCACGTTTACGTAATTATTATAAACAAATTAGAAAATAAATTTTTTAGAAAAATCCTCAGCGTAATCTTATTAATCTGGGTCATTTCAAGTGCAAAAGTTAAGGACTCTTTATATTTCAGAGACTTAGTTGCCAATATATTTTAATTTAAATTTTTGAAAAAAGTCCATTTTCTCGATTTTCAATGTGCTGTCACTCAGCGAATTTTGATTTATTTTTAATAAAACAGGGCTTGAATTTTTCTTTGAGAAGAAAACTTTCAAACTATGCAGGGTTGATTATGTGCAAATCAAATTTGTAACCTTAGGGAATCAGCATACCGACATAGAGTTCTACCTTATCTACATTTCAATTATGCATTTTAATAAATATTTAACTATTAATGACTGAAATTGATAGAAGAGGCACATTCTTAACATTCTAAAGAATTGATTGCAATGTTAAACGACAGTATAAAAGTGAAAATGAAGACGAAAACTGCTTAATACGATTAACTTTCCAATGTAGTTATGAATAATCGTATTTTGCAGTTTTCGTCTTCATTTTCACTTTTATACTGTCTCTTAACATTGCAATCAATTCTTTAGAATGTTAAGAATGTGCCTCTTCTATGAATTTCAGTCGTAAATAGTTAAATTTGTATTAAAATGCAAAATTCAAATGTAGATAAGGTAGAATTCTATGCCGGTATGCGGATACCCCTTAAGAGAGTAAAAAAACAGTACCCATGTAAACTTACAGAAAGGGCGATAATCGCTTGTTCGGCCATACGAATTTCGACCTTATAAAAATATAAGTATGAATGTTTTTATTTAAATGTCTAAATATACGTGATTAAATTTAAAATAAGTTTTAATAGTAAAATAATAAAATAAAAAATTAAAACATAATTAGTTTTTAATACTCTTATCATTATAAATATTTTTGCATGTTCGCAATTTCATACAAGTACGAAAATGTTTGCATTCCAAATACTTCTACACTTAATGCGTCATGCATTTCAGTCTTTTATTATAACAAGTTGTTATATGATAAAATTTAAACAAATAAATGTTGCAAATTTTGCAAGGCACGAAATCAATAGTTTTTAAATAAATATTACTTCATATAGTTATAAGTGATATTAAAATAGAAAAAAATTATGAAAGGGACATAAAGATTTTAAAGAGAGTGAGAAATGTTATCATATATTGTATCGAAATATGTAGAATTGTACTGATTTTTCATTAGGTAGAAATTTGCATGGCCGAACAAGCGATTATCGCCCTTTCAATAGGTTAACTTGTGTATTATTTTTTACTCTCTCAAGGCTGCAAATTTGATTTTCGCACATTCCACCCTGTATAATTAAAAAGTTTTCTTCTCATATAAATCTTTGAGTCCTGTTTTATTAAAAATAAATCAAAATTCGCTGAGTGAACAGCACATTGAAAATCGAAAAAATGGCCTTTTTTCAAAAATTAAAATATCTCAGAAAGTAAGTCTCTAAAAGATAAAAAGTCCCTAACTTTTTTTCTTAAAATGACCTAGATTAATAAGATTACGCTAAGGATTTTCGAAAAAAAATTTTCTCCTGATTTGTTTATAATGATTTCTTTATAACTAATTATTACATAAGGGCCACAGAAACCCTATTGGCGCCTACAATAATAAACTAATTTAGAGTATAATGAATTTAATCATCAGTTGTATAAAATTTCCGTAACATTAATTAAGAATAAAATAATATTTTACTTTTAATTGTTATGATTTTACTAGGTATTTGAAGAAGTCTGTACCTTATTGAACTATACTCATGAATTTTTTTAATTTACGATTGCTTTATATCACATTGAAAAAAAAAAGAATTTAAATTAAATTTTTTAAACTAAATGAACTCTGTAGAAATGCTTTGGCTGTATACTTATACGGCCACGGCCAAAGCAGTTGTCAACATTTTTTCTAGCAAGGAAATAAGCTTGTATAAAGCATATTTAAGTTGTATTTAATTCTATTAAATTTTGATTAATATTAATAAATTTGAAAACGCCATTTTCAACAAGACACTAATATAATGTAATTACGCATCTTATATGTTTATATTGTATAAATAAATAAATGAACAAAAGTAATTTGAGTACATAAAAATTACACAAAATTTTTTTATAATTCTTAACACAGATAAATTAGGTAAAGTTACACTTTGGTGTGTTAAAATGACGAAAATTGTTTACAGCATACATAATAATTTATTTATCATAAATATTTGAAGGCAAACCTATATATAATTTGCTTTTAAAACGCCACCATGAGTTACAGCTAATCTAGATTATATTGAAATCTTCGTAGTTCGTCATCTTGGAAAATTATATGATAATGATACTTTATTTTTTCTATATGAAATATTAATGCTATTGAAAAAATTCATTAACTTACTGAATAATACTTACGGTTAAAATAATAAAAAATATATCTTTTCGATGACAACACGTATATAACAAGCAAAACATCTGTCAAAATGAAAAAAATTATAGTTTTCATATTCAATTTTATTTAATATCACCTATTGAACGAATACTGTATTTGCAATTTGTAAATTTCCAAATAATTTTGAAAACTGAAACAAAGTAAAATTATTAAGATGGTAAAATAAATTTTGTTATTTGTAAGTTTTTAAGATCTGCTTACTTATCTATAACTTACTGCGTTTTGTACACCAGGGAAGTGTGTCAAACAAATATAAAGCTGAGTTAAGATTAACATAAAAACATAAAATTCTCATCAGAAGTAAGTTAGAATACTAAATATTGCACTTAACGGAGTCTGATATACACAAAAATTTACAACAGTCTATATTTCAGTCCAGACGAATTTACAAGCGAAATTGCTCATAAAAATATTAACTACATCAAAAAATATGATCAATTTTCAAGTTTTCAAAAATTAGATCACCTTAGTTAAGGCAATAAAAAAGCCCTTAAAATCGAGATCATGAAAAAAATTATAAATTTTATTCAGCTTATTTGGTAAACATTTTTTGAATTTCAAATAAGGGATTTTTGCAATTTATACTTTATTCCTTTTTTTAATTTTCTTGGTTTTTAGTGTATCAAAACTGTTTTAGGCCCCCATAACAAGATAATAAATAATCGATTGCAATTTAACTAGCATATTTGATATATCATATTTTGCTTATACCACATGAAAAATTCGAAAAAACCAAAAAGTTTAATGTTTTTTATTTCGTATAATCAGCGGTAAAAGGTTAATAAACTCCAATTGATACCAATATTCTTTCAGATCTTCAAAAAGGAGAAATGATGTATACACCAAATTTCAAATAAAAAGATTTTCATAACGCTTCGGGAAAAAATACCGCATTACCGATTGGCTTTGATAAAAAATGTTGCATTTTCGGCCCAGTTGTGAAAAATAGTATCATTTCCCTCGGAAAGAAATTTGATTAGCCCTTAGCCGCCCTTTGCCACCCTCAATTTTGCCTTCGGTATTAATATAAGTGTGATATGGATTAATCAAGTTTTATTGCTCTCGTGGAGTAATATACTATTATTGTAAAACTAGTTGCTGTGAATACTACATACCTACCCATCTATCCAACGCATGTGATCAAACAGAAAACGTAAGAAAAAATTGTTTTTAACCTGGAATGATGAAAATATAAGAAACAGGTCCTCAATATCGATTTTATATATTATCTTTAGAAATTTTTTTCTGGGATATCAAAATGTTTTATTGAAACTTTGAATGATCAAAAAAATTTAATAATATAAGCCTATTTTTTTATTGTTACAATACTTTCTCTTTGAGAAGGCAATTACACTATTTTAAGGTCAGAAATATTAATTCTATGTCATAAATTTATCGAATAAAGATTTTTATTTGTTATTAAATGTTGTTTTAGCGCACTTCCAAGTACATCAATTTTGTTTAAATAAACAATAAAAAATTTCAACGAAAATTCAGTGACAAATATTTATATATATATTGGATATAATAATCAAAGTTATAGCTCAAAAATTCGCAAATTACAAAACTTTTTTTTAATAAATGAACTTCTAATAAAATATTTTTATTATTTTTACCTTTTCGGTTATTTTACAACTAAACGTGTTTTTTTATTTTTGTTAAAAAAACTCTTTCAGAAATTTTTAATCTTGTTTCTGCATTTATAACTATGATATGGATAAATTCATCCGTATTTTTTAATAAATAGAAAATTATTTGTTAATAAGTATTTTTCAAAAAAACGAAGGCTTAAACAATGTAATATTATTTAATATAATATTACAACAATTCTTTTTATTTTATGTCATGAAACGTGTTACAGCTTCAAAACTTTAAGGAAATCATTTGCAATCGAATTTTCGATAAGCAATTGCATTTATATAAAAACAATGAAAGTTTGAGTTTCAGAGTTGCTGTGCTTTAATATGTATGTAAAATGAATTAAATATAAGCGGAAAGTTTATACATGTTATCAACATTTATGTAACAAAATTTACGATGGTCCATTTTTGCCGTAGCACCCTGTAAATATTTTTCGGCCATGTTTTAATGGTCAACGCATATTAAAATGACACTTATCTAAGAATTCTGTTCAAAGTATTTCCAGAATTTCTAGATAAATGCCAATTTAATATGCGTTTATCAGTCAAACATGGCTAAAAAATGGTTGATTTTCTTACAGGGAAAAACAGTGTGTAATATGACATATTAGTATGAATAATCAAACTAAAATTAATTTTATAAAATTAATATCATATACTTCATGATTTATGTTAAAAATTGCTTTTGATTTCAATAATGAAGTTAAAATCTAACACTCACAGTAATTGAGTTAAAGATTTGTGGGTCAAATAAAACTGAAACTCTTTTTCTTCATTTATGAAAAATGTGACGCCAAGATTCTTTGAATAGAGTTTATAGAAAATGAATTTTCAACACCTGAAGCCACGTATTTATATGATTAACTTTCTGTTTAAAAAATAATGGTAAACTTTTCATAGAAGTAATCAGACGAGTCGAATATTAATGAGCAAATAATGTTTTTCTCACCTAGTTTCATTTTTTTGGAATTATGTATTGAGAAAGTGTTTATTGGTAAAGTAGAAAAATGTATTAGAAGTTTCTCTATTATTCTGAAATTATGAAATTATATGAATGCTTGTTATCACAAGCAATAAAACTTTTTTAATAAATTATGTAAGAATTTTGTAATTAATCTGTTAAAACATTGAAAATATTTAGACAATTCACTAGAAAAATGATAAATAAACTCCTTTTATTATATTTGATTATTTAATTATTTATTAAGATAATCAAATTTTTAATAAGGTAGGAATTGTATCGAGTTATGCTAATATTCGTCAGCGTCCGGCAAATCGTGCTACTTTTCGTCCGAGTCTAGCGTGTCGTGCTTTTTTTCGTTGGAGCTCCATGACTCATGCTACTTTTCGTTTGAACTCAGCGAACTGTGCTTGTTTTCGTTGGAGCTCCATGAGTCGTGCTACTTTTCGTTCGAACTTAGCGAACCGTGCTTTTTTTCGTCGGAGCTCCATGAATCATGCTACTTTTCGTTCGAACTTAGCGAACCGTGCTTATTTTCGTCGGAGTTAAGTGAGTCGTGCTAGTTTTCGTCTGATGCTGCAAGCGGTGTTAGTCTTCGCCTGATTCTGTGAGTGGTGCTAGATTTCGTCAAACCCTGTGAACCGTGCTTCTTTTCGTACGGGGCGTCGATACATATATTCATAAGCCCATGTGTGTGCGTGCATGCGCCTTGACAGGAACAGCCCATATATATATATATATATATATATATATATATATATATATATATATATATATAGATATATATATATATATATATATAAAGAAAAATATATATAAACTCAAGTACGTGTGTCATGCATGTAAATTGACATGAAACGTCCGTGTATATAAGCCTGTGTGTATGTGCGCGTGTGAATTAACATTAAATATCCCATGCATATGTGTACACAGATATACACACATATATATGTATATATATATATATATATATATATATATATATATATATATATTCATAAGCCCATGTGTGTGCGTACATGCGAATTGACAGAAACGGTCCCATATATATAAATACAAATTTCAAATACATGTTTAGATGTGTTTACGCGTTCGAGTTGACAAGATATGTCAAATATATGAAAACCGGTGCGTGCGTGTTGACATGATGCGTCCCATATATGTGAACCTAAGGGCGCTCGGATAGGTGTGTTAGAGTTGTCATGAAATGTCCCATATATATAAACCTGTATAGGCATGGGTAATAATTGACGTAAAAAATCCTATGTATATTAACGTGTGTGCATGCATGCGAATCGATATTAAATGTACCATATGTAAAGACCTGTGTGTGTATGCCTGCGTTCGAATTGACATGGAAAATCCCATGTATATTAACGTACGTGTGCATGCATGCGAATCGACATGAAATGTCCAATATATATAAACCTGTGTGTTTGTATGCGTTTGAATTGACATTAAAAATCCCATGTATATTAACGTGTGTGCATGCATGCGAATCGATATGAAATGTACCATATGTAAAGACCTGTGTGTGTGTGTGCGTGCGTTCGAATTGACATGGAAAATCCCATGTATATTAACGTACGTGTGCATGCAAGCGAACCGACATGAAATGTCCAATATATATAAACCTGTGTGTTTGTATGCGTTTGAATTGACATTAAAAATCCCATGTATATTAACGTGTGTGTCATGCATGCGCAAGGACATGTACTGTTCCATATATATATATATATATATATATATATATATATATAAACCTGTAAACGACATGAAATATCTCATATATATATCCTGTATGTGCGTACGTTCCAATTGACGTGAAAAATCCAATATTTATTAAAGTTAGTGTGCAAATTTTATGTATATTAACGTGCGTGTGCATGCATGCGAATCGACATGAAATGTCCCATATATATATAAACCTAAGGTTACTAGGATGGGTGTGAGCGTGTTGTCATAAAATGCCCCGCATATATATAATCCTGTGTGTGTGAATAGACATGAAATGTTCCATATATATAAACCTGTGTGTGCCTTCGAATTGACGTGAAAAATCCTATGTTTATTAACGTGCGTGTGCATGCATGCGAATCGACATGAAATGTCCCATATATATAAGTCTAAGGGTACACGAATGGGTGTGTGCGTGTTGTCATGAAATGTACCACATATAAAGAAAACCTGTACTTATGAGTACGTGCTAACCGACATGAAATATCCCATGTATGTATGTATATATATATATATATACACATATATATAAACCAAAATATATACGGGTCAACGGGTGCAAGTTGACATGAAACGGACCTTTATATATATATATATATATATATATATATATATATATATATATATATATATATATATATATATATATATATATATCAACTTGTCCGTATGTGTGCGTGTGGGTCGACATGAAATGTTGCATATATATGAGCCTAGGTGCGTATGTATGTGCGCGTCCACATATGTTTTTCTATATACATATATATGATAAAAATTCCTTAGTACGTTTAATTAAAAAGGAATTGTGGAATTTTTAATTAAAGCCCTCGAATTCACAAATCATAATCATAACTGACGCTCTTTCGATTCACGATTACATTTTGATTTCTTAATTGAAATTTATTTAATTAAGTATTCCTTTTGATTTTGGAATTAAAGCCCTTTCAATTCACGATTAAATTTTGATTTCTTAATTGAAATTTATTTAATTAAGAATTCCTTTTGATTTTGGAATTAAAGCCCTTTCAATTCACGATTACATTTTGATTTTTTAATTGAAATTTATTTAATTAAGGATTCCTTTTGATTTTGGAATTAAGGCGACTACGGAAGTTCGGTTCGATTTCATTTTGTAGTTTACAAATTACTCTTTCAGTTTCTAAAATTTTTTAAATTTTTTAATTTTCCACCATTTATTATAATCCGTAGAATGGTGGAAAATTAAAAAATCTGAAAAATTTTTCATATTGAATAAGTAATTTGTAAACTTGAAAATGAAACCTAACCTAAAATCTGAAGTCGCCTTAAAGCCCTTTCAATTCACGATTAAATTTTGATTTCTTAATTGAAATTTATTTAATTTAGAATTCCTTTTGATTTGTCAATTGAAATATTTTTAATTATTAATTTAAAAGGAATTGTTAATTAAATAAAACTTTAATTATGTATTCAAAAAGGATTTGTGAATTAAAATTTATTTGAAACTCAAAATGATTTAAATATTTGCAACCCTGCTTGCAACTGTAACTGGTATGGTCAACAATATTCTATAAGCAGCCCATACGTTAAAATATAAGTCTATCATTTGGTTTTCATAAATACATTGTAAAATAATAATGGGTGAAATATTTTCTGCATCAAGAAAAAAATTCTTTATGTTAATCAATTCGTCACATAAATCAATCCCATTTATATCTGACTATGAGTTAACAGAAGGACTTGCTTCTAATTTCATGCACTTTTTTAGCAGCTCATTTTTATCAGGTAACTTATTTAAATTAGTCAAAAAATCCCAATGATAACACAAATAATAAGGGATTAAAAAATCAGTTTCAAATTGTTTTTCTGGAAATACGATTGGTTTATATTGACTTTCATAACAAAATTGACATTTGATTCGTCTGATTCTTTTATTCTTTTTAAATACAGTTTTAATGTTTAATTCAGCAGCTAGTTGTTTTGCTTCGTCTAGTTTTTTTAAATCCCTTTTCTCTATATTCTTTTAAGAATTTGTCACAAGAGTTTATTAAATTAGCACTTATATTTATATCCATAGTTTTAGTTTGCATTGCTTTACTCACAATATTTACTCGAACAAGTACTTCATGCCAAACCGTAAGAGCAACTAGAAAATTGAAATCTGTTAATTGTTGTAATAAAGTATTAGCTTCATGTGTAACAGTCGAATCATGATCTTGTTCTAATTCATAAAGGCTCACTAATCGTATACATCGTGTACATTAGAAATTTGATACCGTACAGCTTTTACACTATTAATTCTCGATTCCCAACGAGTATTACTCAACGGCTTTAAAGAATATAGATTCACATGATCGCTTAGAATTTTCCAGCGCTTAGTAAAAGCGACAAAAATTGTATATAAACGGTTTAAAATTCCAAATAATGATACAGTTTTAACAGATGATTTTGCTGCATCATATAATATAAGATTCAAACTATGGCATCCGCAAGGTAAATAAATTGTGAACGGATTTTCGTCTGTGATTCTTTTTTGCACACCATTATTTTTCCCTTTTATATTAGCACCGTTATCGTACCCCTGCCCTCTGCAATCTTTTAAATTTAAGCCAGTTATATTTATAAATTCTATTATAACATCTGCCAAGCCTTTTCCGATAGAATCTAATACATTAATAAAACCCAAAAAAACTTTCACAAATTTCAATGTCTTTGCTGGCTATATTGACATACCTTATTATTAAAGATAATTGCTCTTTATGACTAATATCAGGGGTATAATCGGCAATAATAGAAAAATCCACAAACTAAATTCTAAATATATGAGACCACATATGGGATACCATATGGGGTCCCATAAAAGGTCCACAAACTAAATTCTAAACATCATATGGGACCACATATGGCATCCCATATGGGTTCCATAAGAAGTCCACAAACTCACACTGAGAGAAAAGTGGAGTCACACGAACTTGCCGCCGGAATTGGAATGACGGTATAAAAGGAGTAAGTGGGGTCGGAGTTATCACAACTAAACAAGCCGAGTAGCAGCTTCTCCGCTCGCGCAGTCAATATACCGCTTCATAGGCCAAGTGTAAATAAAGATTACGTTAAGCAGGAATAATGCTGTTAATGATTTTTTTTTCAAGTTTCATTATTTTTTGAGATTAGGCTAAAGACGATTGTAGAATATATTATTGAAGATAAATATTTATTTATAAATATATTAATTCAAAGAATTTTAGTCAAGAATGAATTTTTCGATTACGTTACAGTATGATATCATAAGATGGAAGTATATTATTCAAAGTAAAATTATTAATAACATTTTATTTTGATTGAGCCGTAAATTTCTTTTAAATATTGCCAATTCTTGCCTCTGTAAAAACACAGACTGCGAACAACAAAACAAACAAATTCTATTTTTCAATAATGAAAAATGTTTTTAAATATGAAATTATAAATAATTTCATACTATGCAACATTCATTTTCAGATTATTTATAAAAATACTTATAAAATATAATATGAATATATTGATTATATAAGTTATTTACACATAAAAAAAAACTCATTCAAATTTGTATTTGAGGTTATGTTTAAAATTTTTTAACTGCAAATCTATCGATTAATTGACTCAGGTTCCATTTCATCGAAAGATTTTTCACAAAATCATCTATTTTGCATTCCAATATTAAGGCGACTTCGGATTTTAGGTTAGGTTTTATTTTTGAGTTTACAAATTACTCTTTCAATACGTAAAATTTTTCAGATTTTTTAATTTTTCACCATTTTACGGATTATAATAAATGGTGGAAAATTAAAAAATCCAAAAAATTTTAGAAACTGAAAGAGTAATTTGTAAACTACAAAATGAAATTTAACTGAACTTTCGTAGTCACTTTAATAATTAATTGTTTCATTAACAAAATTAATGTTCAAATTAAACTTTATAAACTCTCGGCAATCAAAGACAAATAGATCGAGTTCGTGCGTCGTCTATATACCGCAGCGAGGAGTGGGGATGACTCGCCTCGGGGAGTAAATGCAACTCCTTTAGCGCGAGCCAAGACAACGTAAATTAGTTTCGTTGGTATGACTCCGCTTTTCTCTCAGTGCAATTCTAAATATATGGGAACACATATGAGATCCCATATGGGGTCCCATATGTGGTCCCATATATTTAGAATTGAGTTTGTGGACTTCTTATGGGACCCCATATGGGATCTCATATGTGGTCCCATATTATATTTAGAATTTAGTTTGTGGACCTCTTATGGGACCCCATATGGTATCCCATATGTGGTCCCATATATTTAGAATTGAGTTTATGGACCTCTTATGGGACCCCATATGTGATCCCATATGTAGTCCCATATTATATTTAGAATTGAGTTTGTGGACCTCTTATGGGATCCCATATAAAATCCCGCGCTAAAACCCCATATGGGAGCCCATAAAGGATCCCATATGAAATCCCATAAGGGATCCCATGTGGTTTTTTTCAGTAGGGTAGTTTTTTGTTCAAATTTTTTGGACCAAAATGCTGGATTTGATATTTCAAAATGTATATTTGATTTTTCTGACTCACGTAATGTATTATTAGTAGTCTGTGACTCCATTAAATGTTTATTTTGTACGGTGTTTAAAGATTCTTGATATTGTTCTACATTTACGGAATTTTGAGTTTCGTTTAGGGACGACGAAGATGCAAAATTATCTAGTTCGTTAATTTTTGTCAGGCCAGCAGATTTCAATTGGTTATTACCTATGACTTTGTTATTTTCTTCCGTACCAATTCTTTCCTTCATCAAATATTTGTGTAAGCTCATCGATTTCTGTAATTTAGTGAATTGTAAATTCTTTTCAGTTTTTCTTTTTCGGTACTCATAGCCACAAGGTTTTTTTGACATTTTTATATCTGTATTCAAATATTTTTCTGAAAATATTAACATGATAAATTCAAAAGTTTTAATTTAAATTCAACTAAATATTTTTCATCTTACAAATTAATTTTTAGAAATAAAACAAATTTTTATTATTTATCATACTTTATACAAATATTTACCATCTATTATAGTGTATATCTTTTTAGTATAAGAAAGAAAAAGAACACGTCCACGACAATTCAACTTGTAGATAATTATTGAAATTATTTCAAGAAAGAAAAAAGACCGCCTCGATAAATAATCTTACCTAAAAATCCTAGTTCTTAATTCACAATAAACTGTAATAATAAATTTCACTTTGTACTTCCGAATAGATTGATATTTTAGTGACAACTAAAACAACAGTTTATATTTTTTCTTTTGAATACGTTCTTAATATTTTTCTAAGAAATCAACGAACATTAACCAGCCAAAATAAGTACACGTGGTAGCGCTGAATTGTTTGAAAATTCTAAATAATTTTACTTGAGCTAACCCCTTGAAAACATATTCTTTATATACCTATTTTTTAATACTATGCTTGTTACTTAGAAATTAAAGTTTTAATAGTTTATTTCGACTATTCATAATCCTCGGAATATATGTGTAAAGAGAATTATTTTTTACCGTACGTTTAATTTATTTATATAACATATTTTTTTCGTTATTTTTATTTTTTTTATCAATTCCATTTTTAGGCGCCCCTTGAGTCGTGGCGTCCTTGTGCAACCGCACACCTTGCACATGCTTAAGGCCGCTCCTGATATTGATAATAAAAAAGTGGTAATTTAACTATAACAAAAATATACTTGAAAAAATACTGAAATCAACAATGTTTGGTCAAGTTTTAATATGATTTAAAATAATCCTTACAAATGATATTTTATACCTATGTCTTGATGACAATAATGAATCAATAAAAAATTTCTTTGTTAAAAATAAAGTATAAAAAAAAGCTATATAAAATGTTGTTAAAAATATAAAACTATCTTCAACAAAATTAAAAAAAAATAATAAAACTTTAATTTAAATAATTAACTGTGAGCGCCCGAGTATGTACGGCCCTGAAACCGTACGATACTGAAAGATGCGCGCGCAAACACCCAAAAAGACCAAAGTGGTTGAACAAGCAAGCGCGCGTATATACGTACACGCGCTTGCATGTATAAGTACCGCTTGAAAGTATACGGCGGCTCTCCCTCTCTTCTACTAAGTTAGAAGAGTGGGAGAGAGACCTAGGAGAGCTGGGGCTGAGGCAAGCAGTACGAGGAGCTTGTGACTCTCGTCACTCTTGGATCAGCTCTCTCAGCATCAAGACACGCTTGCTCGTAGCACAAGTGGCGAATGGCCTAACACGTGCTACAAGCAAGCAACTCTTTGTTAAGCGCGAAACATTGTACTTTTC
Source organism: Anastatus disparis (assembly GCA_017163975.1). Taxonomy (NCBI): domain Eukaryota; kingdom Metazoa; phylum Arthropoda; class Insecta; order Hymenoptera; family Eupelmidae; genus Anastatus; species Anastatus disparis. The sequence goes on from JAFFSR010000360.1 coordinate 1,019,720, forward strand.
CATATTGTAATTTATTCGATTTAATAAATAAATAAAGAGCAAATCCAAGATAAACCTCTATCCTATTAACCCAGTGCAAAGCCCCGAATATTAAGGCATTTGGTCCTTAATAATAACGGGCTTTACACATAACAAACCCAACATTATTAACAAATATATTTTAAAAGTCAGCTATAGCTAGGCAAGGCGTCCTAGCTATAAACGACTTTAACAAAACAACAAAGACACACAAAGGGTCTGCACAAGCTAGGCATGGCGCGCTAGCTTGTAACGATTCTCTAAAACGAATTGTCATTTATAATGAGACAGCCGCGCTCTCAATAAATGAAATAATTATTAAAATAAATAATAATTAAACTAAATAATAGGAAGGAATGTTACATTGGCGCCCACTGGTTCTCAACCGTCGTTGAGAAAACCCACGCGAGAATGAGTCGTGTGTTAACACTAATAGTAAATAATAAAATTTTTAACAAATAATAATAAAACAAAAAATAAAAATTAAAAATAAAATTTTAAAAAATAATAGAATAAAAATAATAAAACAATAAAAAATCAAAAAAAGGCATGAAGATGCACAAAAAATGGTATAGAAAATACCAGAAATATATTATAAGAAAATAAAAATGATAATGTAAAAGAATTTCTTTTGTTCGAAGAAAGGCTAAAATAATTTTGACTAAATTTTTGTTTACATGTAAAATTCTCGAACATATTATTCGTTAATGATAAAAGAAAGAGACTTGAAGGTCGCGCAGAAAAGCAAGAAGATTAGTGTTACAATGTACACAACTGAAATTCTTTAAGAATCTTTTGCTATATATGCGCAAAACTTAAGTCTAAACGCGAATATTATAAAAGAAGATATACAGTAAAGTCAAAAGGTCGAAAGCTAGTTAGAGACAAAAGGAATTCTTGAAAAAATATTCTCAAAGCGAATGAGAAATAAATATTATAATAAAATAAAATATGCGTTGTTAAATAATAGCGAATTAGAATAAATTAATAAAAAATAAACCAAAATAAATTAATAAAATAAAATCAATTAATGAATGACAATATCATAATGATTAAAAATTGTGAACGAAATTAAAAATTAAAATATTTCGTTTTAAACAATTTAAATAATTCATACTAATATAAAATAAAGGAAAATTTCATTAATGACTATTGTTAAGTAGAAATTATAAGAAATTAGAAATATTTTACAGTTTAATTTCGTAGATAAATAATAATAAATTATAATTGCGAAAAATAAATTAGAATAAAAATAAAAATCAAGATGGCGAAAAGAAGATCAGAGATACTGATGCAAGAACTAGAAAATCTTGATAAGACCATAGAGGAAGACGTCAACATAAAGCAAAACGAATGGATGAAAGCTGTGTCATATGAGCTGACATTGTTGTTTAATAAACAACAAGAGTTGGATGACAAAATTAATACAGCTAGTCCAGACAAATCTATAGTCTTTAATTTAGAAAAAACCGCAGATGCGGGAACAATAAATTTCAAAGAACAGATAAATGAATTGTCAAATAAGATAAAAAACTTATTAGAAGACAATATTATAATTAAAAATCTGTTAAATAAATATAAAAAAGAAAATGAAGACTTAGTCACTAAAAATGAATCCCTAAATGAAGAATTGATTAAATTAAAAAAAACAATAAATGACGATAAAGCCATTAAAATGGTTCGTGATAATTTAACTCAAAAAATAGACGATACTGCTCAAGAACAAGAAATAAAAATTAATGAGTTAAAAGAAAAAAGAAAAAATAATGGGATTCGAACGCAAGGTTCCGAACCTTATAATAATAAAATAAAAATTCCTTTGCCGAAATATGAAGGCACGGAGGTCGAAAGACCAATGAAATTCTTAAATGAATTTGAAAAGTACATTGCATTAAAACGACTAGAAGAGGAAGAAACCCTCGAGTTGTTGCAGACTGTACTACAAAAAGATTCTAACGAATGGCGGTACATCTATCAAGATGATGTAACCACATATCAAGGATTTAAAAATTTATTCCTTGATAGATATTGGAATGAAGATGTCCAAAGAACAACTCGAAGAAAAGTTGAATTAGGACAATTCTATGAAAACGGAAAATTAAGCCGTATGGCTTACGCTACCCAAGTATATGGGTTTGCTAAAGAGTTAAATCTTCGGTACACTGAAGAAGAATTAGCCGATAAAATTAGCAAACATTTCAGTCGTAATGTTAGACAAGCGATGCAATTCTCTCAAAAGAGAGATAAAAACACTTTATTTAAAATCTTGTCAGATTTTGACGATGATGATAAACTGCAGGAAAAAAGAGCAACAAATAAAAATGAACAATATAAAAACAATAATCAACAAAAACCATTCAATAAAAGCGAGAATATAAATAAAGCTTATTATAATCAAAATAATAATAATCAAAATATAAATGCAACAAAATTAATGGATAAAAATCCAAATAAACAGAAAAATCCCACAAGAGAAATACTTAAAGCTCCTGTGGATAAGAACATTTTAGAAAAATGTTATGATGAAATTGATGCACTTCAGGAAAACTGAATAAAGTTGCACCTAAATTAAATAATATAAAAGGTAAGCTTGCAACAAATGCTAATATCCCAAAAACACAAAAAATTATAAATTCAAAAATATTACCTGAAAAGGGTAAATTAATTAGAACAATCAAAAAACAAAACAGGTTAAATATACATATAATGCAAAAAGAATAAATGTACACTTTAAAATTCCAAATGTTATTAAAGAAAGTAATACAAAACATGGTTTTCAGGAAATGTTAAACATGATTTTGAGGAGAGTACATGAAAAGATACTTTTATACATAGATGGCGAATATGCTAATCTAAAAAATCCTGAGCAAAAGCTCAAATCAAATGAGTATACTCAGGTAAAAAATATTGAATCACATGAGAGCGATAGTGACTCATATTCATGTGCATTCACCTCGAATGAAAATAAAGAAAATTTATTTCATGAGGAAAATAATTATGAACTCACCAATGATGAGATTCATAAAGGTGAAATAATATCACCAAAACCAGAAATCAAACCAATAGATTTAATTTCTGAAAATAAAAAAGTATCTAGCAATGTATCTGCTCAATTATCAACGTATAAACATGGAACGAAAACGATCAAAAAAGCACCTCTTTATTCTTCAAATGAAAGAATAAAGAAAAACTACAAGTATGGTGGCAAAAAGTTATTCGCAAATGCATTAAAATTTTATTTAACAAACAATTATAAAAAATCTAAATTATGCAAAAATGAAGATAAAATAACATTGAATAAATCCATAATACCCTGTGCATTAATAAGAGATGCACTAAATGAAACGAAAAAAAGTTATGGCCATAGAAGACCAAAAAATAAATATAATATAATCTTATAAAAAGGTTCACCTCGAGAACAATAAATTATAAATTTAAAAAATTACAAAGGGGGGCAATTAAATGATCAAGAAGATAGAAATGAAAAAGAAGAAGACGTAGACGATTGGATAGAAGAATTGAGAAGAAAAACAACAAAAAAGTAATAAGTAGTTAAAACGAAAGATAAAATAATAATTTTTGATTATTTAATTAAAAAAAAAATATAATATAAATAAAATAAAATAAAAAATTGAGGTTAAAGTACAGCGTAGATACTTATTTTAAGGTTTAGTTTCAAAGAAAAAATAATAAATACATTAATTACTTACGCAATTATAAAAATAAAATTTAGTTAATGTGAAACCTTTACATACGAAAAAATCTTATTTTATTTTGAGGGGCAAACCTCAACACCAATATAGTTAATAAGTACGTAATTGGGTGTTTGAGCGCGCATCTTCGTTCAAGTCGCGTTAGAGAAAATAAAATCGATTTTTTCCATTAATTAATCTAATTAAAATTCAAAATCTATTTTAATTTGAGGGGCAATGTGAGCGCCCGAGTATGTACGGCCCTGAAACCGTACGATACTGGAAGATGCGCGCGCAAACACCCAAAAAAACCAAAGTGGTTGAACAAGCAAGCGCGCGTATATACGTACACGCGCTTGCATGTATAAGTACCGCTTGAAAGTATACGGCGGCTCTCCCTCTCTTCTACTAAGTTAGAAGAGTGGGAGAGAGACCTAGGAGAGCTGAGGCGGAGGCAAGCAGTACGAGGAGCTTGTGACTCTCGTCACTCTTGGATCAGCTCTCTCAGCATTAAGACACGCTTGCTCGTAGCACAAGTGGCGAATGGCCTAACACGTGCTACAAGCAAGCAACTCTTTGTTAAGCGCGAAACATTGTACTTTTCCATATTGTAATTTATCCGATTTAATAAATAAATAAAGAGCAAATCCAAGATAAACCTCTATCCTATTAACCCAGTGCAAAGCCCCGAATATTAAGGCATTTGGTCCTTAATAATAACGGGCTTTACACATAACAAACCCAACATTATTAACAAATATATTTTAAAAGTCAGCTATAGCTAGGCAAGGCGTCCTAGCTATAAACGACTTTAACAAAACAACAAAGACACACAAAGGGTCTGCACAAGCTAGGCATGGCGCGCTAGCTTGTAACGATTCTCTAAAACGAATTGTCATTTATAATGAGACAGCCGCACTCTCAATAAATAAAATAATTATTAAAATAAATAATAATTAAACTAAATAATAGGAAGGAATGTTACATAACGTAAAAGTAAGAATAAAAGTAATATTACAGCGTTAAACTTGCCAGGCCCACTCTACAAAAGTTAAATATATCATTAATGTTATAAAATTAGATTATTTGTTCATTGAATACTAAATTATGAAAATTAATATACATTTTGCTTTCTCATAGAGAAAGCATTGTATGGATAAAAAAATTTTTTTCTATTTTTTCATTAATTTGTACATATTTGAACTCGGTGAGTCGAAAAAAGTGGTTTCCAGAAAATGTCTGTATGTATGTGTGTGTGTGTGTGTGTGTGTGTGTATGTATGAATTCAGTTAGTAAACTGTACCTCGAGAATTACTCGATGGATTTGCTTCTAATTTTGCATGGAATTTAGTTTTGTGACTAACTTGCTGGGAAGCTATTGATAATTGGTTCTTCTAGCGTAGTTTTCATTTTAAAGTTAAAAAAAAAAAAAAAAATTCGATTTTTTGATTTTTGTTTTTTTTTTGTTTACTACTCGATGAAATTGCTTCAAAATTTGCATGGAATTTATTTGTGATTGCCCGGATAAAATAAATTTTTAAAAACTGATTTTCTTAGATTAGTTTTAATTTTAGAGCATTTTGAAATTTAAAAAAAAATGTTTCTATTTTTTAAGCCAATAAAATCTTAAAAACTACTCGATGGATTTACTTCAAATTTTCCATACAATTCAATTTTTTGATGAACTGGTGCGGAAGCTATTGAGAATTGGTTTTCTTAGCGTAGTTTTTTTTTTTAGAATCATTTTAAGAATTTTAAAAAAATTTCGATTTTTCATTTTTTTTTTTGTATTTTACGTAAGCTACTCGAAGAATTTGTTCGAAAATTTGTAAGGAACTTAATTTCGACTGCCAAAAGTATAAATAATTTTGTAAACTAATTTTCTTAGCGCACTTTTAATTTTAGAGCATTTGAAAATTTTTAAAAAAAATTTTTATTTTTAATTTTTTTCTATTTTACGAAAACCATTTGATAGATTTGCTCCGAAATTTGTATGCAATTAATTCGCTACTGTCTGAAAAAAACAAGCTTTGGAAAACTAATTTTCTCAGCGCAGTTTTAATTTTAGAGCACTTTGAAAATTTTCAAAAAAATTTTTATTTTTCATTTATTTTCTTTTTTGCGTTAACCATACTATAAATTTTCTCCAAAATTTTTGTACAATTAATTCGCTATTGTCTGAAAAATATAAGCTTTTGAAAACTAATTTTCTTAGAGTGGTTACAATTTTAGAGAATTTTAAAGATTTAAAAAAAAATTTCGATTCTTCTTTTCTTATTTTTTTTTATTCTACGTAAAGTACTCGATAGATTTATTCTAAAAATTGCAGGGAAATTATTTGCGACTGCCAAAAGAAGGGAAATTTTCAAAAATTGATTTTCATAGCGTATTTTTAATTTTAGAGCATTTTTAAAATTTTGAAAAAGAAATTTTGAAAAGAAAATGTTATTTATTTAATCAGTTAGATCTCGAAAATTACTTGATGGATTTGCTTCAAATTTTGTATACCATCTATGTTTTTGTATAACTAGGCGGGAAGCTATTGAAAATTTGTATTCATAGTGTTTTTTTTTTATAGAGCCATTTTAAGAATTTGAAAAAATTTTCGATTTTTAATTTTTTTTTGTATTTTACGTAAGTTAATTGATGAATTTGCTTTGAGATTTCCATGGGAATAATTTGCATCTGCCAAAAGAAGGATAACTTTTATAAACCGATCTTTTTAGCGTAGTTTTCATTTTAGAAAATTTTAAAAATTTTCTTAAAAAATTTTCATATTTCAGTTTTTTTCCATTTTACGTCAAGTACTCGATAGAATTGCTCTAAAATTTGTATACAAGTTATTTGCTACGGTCTTTATAAACCAAGTTTAAAAAAAAATAATTTTATTAGCGTAGCTTTTTGATCACTTCTTTTGATTTCTGAGTTACTCTTGAAAATTTATAATAGTACTACTGATTTAGATGTTGACTTGTATTATTACATTCAATAAAGTATTTAAATATAATCATTATTAAATATTATAAAATAAATTGTTTTTTAATAAATGGAAAAAATATTTGAAGAAGAAGAAGAAAAAATTACAGATATTAATAATTACGAAGTTGAACAAGTAAAAAAAACGCTCACTCAAATATATTTATAATACATTTCTCTCTCTCGCGATTAACGTAATAATAAATCTATCAGTTTATTTTAATTATCATCTTGTTAATTTAATTACCGTCACTAAAATTGAAAACTTCGATTTACTAAGCTTAGTCGCGATAAAAAGATATCCATGATTATTAACGTGAAAACGTAACTATATATTAAAAAATGAATTTTTTAATTATATTTTAATAAGTCAGAAAAGGTTTTGTAACATTTATAGGATGTAATGTTATCGATGATAATACTTGTATTTCATTGGATAAAATGTAGTGGTTAACATTCAAATTAACCTTATTGAATTATAATTTTAGTGATACAGAAAGAGTACTAGCATCATGCCAACTTGCAGCAGAATTGAAGCAGTCTTCCGTAAGAACCTTGCAGCAGCACTTTACCCCAGAATTAGATAAGAATTACATAAGTCAAATATATGCTCATTAGTTATATATTAAAATCACATTTGAATAAATATAAAAAAATTAATGAAACTCAAAGAGCTATATGAGAAAGCATTCCGCCAAAGCACTTGGCAGCGTTTTTAATTTCCTTACATGATTCTAAAAAGTCAATCCTAAAAAATGTTTTAAATGGATGTGTTCACCAACAAATATAACTTTTGAAGGGTGGGCCTGGCAAGTTTATAGCTGTAATATTACTTTTATTCTTACTTTTACTTAATTATTTAAATTAAAGTTTTATTTATTTTTTTAATTTTGTTGAAGATAGTTTTATATTTTTAATAACATTTTATATGGCTTAAATTAAATTGCATTAAATTAAACTTTTTACAAAATATTTTTTATTTTCAAGATAGTGTAAAAGATTTTTTTTAAAGCTAACTTGCCGTAATTTTACCTTTTTAAAGGTTTTTGTGGAGAGTAGAGCATGCTATTTACTCTTATAATCAAAGAAGATATACGCTTATAAAAGGATTCTTCTGGGTTAAATTTTTCTTCCGAAACGCTGGGTAACACTTTAACATTGTTTGTATATCTATACATTGTAACGGTATTCTACCGTGTTTGAATCTTGCGCACTTAGGTATTAAAATAGAATAAACGCTCGGTCATATATCTCGTCTAAGACGAGTAAAGAAGTGCGTATCTTGACGACCGGCACGCGAGCGAGAAGCAAGCCGGCCGCGAGGCGCTTGAGAGAGTTTCCGGCTACCGTTGCGTTAGCACGAAACCTAAGCCGCGCTGTGCTTATTAGAGAATTTCGCCACGTGGCCTTATAATACGTTAGACTAACTTCGCAATTGATAGCGCGAAACATTGTCTTTATTAAAAGTCGTGAGTTTATACCGACTTGCGTATTATATTATATTTGCAAGTTGACACTCTCAGAAATTCTTTCTGTAGAGTTTTGCTTAACCGCTTTTCGCGCGTCATAGCGGTCAGCCATCAAGTGCCAGCAAATACGTTGATCGGCGAGTATAGGATTCCACCGATCCACGCCAAGGCAACCACGTTGGCAGAGCTCAGCAGAATTCAAGGATCGGGAAGAGACGTCTTCCACCGACCTAGTCTAGAGCATCTACGTATTGGTTACGTACAGGGGAGAAGCTACAGTAACGGGCGAGCGGCGTCTACGTGCACGTAGGTAATTAGTGTAAGCTGGCCAGTGCGTTATTGTAAGTATAATTATACTGTGCGATATCCAAGTGTCTCTTCCTCGAGAGATACTTGTTCGGGCTTATTGTATCATCGGTGATATAACCGATCAGCGTCATGAGCGAGTACTATTTAGTTCGCGACGCGCCCTCCCTTTGCTCACTCTCTCATTAGACGCGTACATTACATTTCATATATTATATTATTTCATTCTCGATTAATTCATACACTGTCTTTATTACATTTATATTTTTGTCTTATAATAAATTAATTTTCTTTTCTGTTAAATCGTGCTTTCAATTAATTTATATTGCCTGACTATATATAACATAAAAACATATTTCCCGTTGCTTACTCCGACGCCTCCGCGGTCCTTGTGAGCAGTTATAAATTATTTAATTACGTAATACCATATATTTTAATATAACGTATTTTGGAACCTGCTTCACGAAGGAGAACTGTGCTAGCGGCATCGCGTCTCTCGATCAGTTAAGAGAGAGAGAGAGAGGGACGCGCAGCGACGAGCTGATGAAAAAATGCTCCGTCCCACATCAATCTAACATACTAACTAGCTCTACCGGAGTCTGTTGCTAGTTTATCATAGTTAATATAAATTCTAGCAGCTCCGTATTCTAACAAAAATACATAGACTTAGTTAAAGTTAAATTGGAATTAAAAGAATCTAATTTCTTTTGTAACGTGTAGTAAATTACCGTTACAACATATGAAAAATTTGATATATATATAGATATAAAAATACATGGGATCTAGTGGCTCCCTCAGTAGCTGGGTAACTCATTTTTGAAAGAAGTTTCCCACTTAAGAGTACGCTTCTATAAGGGTCTATATTCGTTGCTATAATACAACAACGCCTTTGGCGGAGGAATTCCCTTCATTCGATTGAATTATTTTATTTTTGAAAATATTATTTGCGATTCAAAAATATATTATCTTACATTAATATTATATAAATAAATTACTTAATTATTTTTTAAATTGAAAGATATTTTTAAAAATAATGAAATAATTTATTTCTGTAACTTCATGTACATTACCGATACGTAATTTCATTATTTCAATAAAGCGTTCACAATTGCATGACACATATATACAGCAAGTGTCGGTAAATGAGGCTTACAAGATAAAACAGTATAAATTCAGATACTAGTTTATCATCGCTCATATCCCAGTGACTAATAAGAGGCCTACCCCCTACCAGCGTTGGGGTTCGATTATTTTTGTGTACCACTCCGCTATGTTCAGAGTGTACCAGTTCAAGAAGTCGATGATATTGTGGGCACACAGACATAGTATGTATGTAGAAGTAAGCACATATGTAAGCGTTACGCGCAACCTGCGGTGCGCAAGTAAGCGACCAGAAGTGTAAGCTATGTGATACGCGAGACACATAAAGTAAGTAAGAGCGTCCTCGACTTCTATTGAGATAAGTAGCCTTTCTGTTGTCCTCAGGTAATAAAGTATATTTTAGACTTGTAATAAAGGAAGTTCTTTTCTTTATCTACCTATCCAGCAACCTATTCCTTTCGGACTTATTACAAGTAAGCTAAGCCTTCTACAAGGACGAGAAGCTTACAATATAGCTAAGTTCGAATAGCGCTATTTTTAAATTTGAAATAACTAGATCAAAACTAGTGATGAATTGCGAGGTAATCTGTAAACTCGCACGTAGATTTAAATGTAGACAAATAATAAGATTCAGAAGAAGCACGAATTATCTAAAGTTAATTGGTATGTTATATGTAAAAAATTTTAATTTAACTTAAGTTTATTTTAGAAATATTAAAATAAAATATAATTATTTTAATCATGGAAAAAACTATTATGAATTAAGAGCAACCCTTGGATGAGTAAGTTAATAATAAACAATAATCTTAAAAAGAAGAGCTTCCCTATTAAAAAAAAACACGTGTTTGTTGCACGTGAAAAAAACACGTGTAAAATACACGTATTTTTTACACGTGTTTTTTACATGTAAAATTTGCGTGTTTTTTCACGCATATTTTTCACGTGTTTTTTTCACGTGTATTTTTCAGGTGTATTTTTCACATATTGTTTTATAGCTTTTCGAAGAGCTTCTACAGTCCGGCCTCTTATATCTGCGTCTCCCAAATTTGTGTAAGGGATGACAAAACTTAGAAAAACGCCACCTAGCGACTCAAAGTCAAACTTGACTAGTGACTTAGTGTCGAATTGATGGTTGCGCTTGCGTCAATTTTATTTTAAGTCACCAGGTGGCGATTTTCAAGTTTTGCGATCCCTTATACAAATCTCAAAAACGCAGATATATAAGGCCAGAACGCTCTCAGTTCAATCGCATGTGCTCTTCGTTTTTCGAAGAGTTGAAACTACGAGGTTTACCTCGTTTTTGTTGTTTATTCCTTTAAGAGGAGGCCGTATCATTCTGTCCTTGTCTAATCTGAATTTTCGTTATTATAAATAAATAAAATATTTTCATAGAAAAGTAAGAGAACCGCCCAATAGAGCAAAAGACAAGCGAACGATTCTTTTTTATGAAAAAATATGAAATTTTTATTATTTTTCGAGTGAAGTCTGAAACGGAAAAACAATCGAACTTGATTGAGTTGATTGAACTGTTTTTTCGTTTCAGACTTCACTCGAAAAATAATAAAAATTTCATATTTTTTTATAGAAAAGAATCGTTTGCTTGTCTTTTGCTCTATTGGGCGGTTGTCTTACTTTTCTATGAAAATATTTTATTTATTTATAATAACAAAAATTTAGATTAGACAAGGACAAAATGATACGGCCGCCTCTTAAATGGAAAATGATTATCATGTAAAGTCATTTTTCAATGACATAATTCATGAAAAATGACGTTTTTTTTCCTAAATTCGGGGAAAATGACGTCTTTGAAAGACGTCTTTAGTTGTGTCTGAAATTGGAACAAAAAAGATGTCATTTTTCCAATGTTTAGAAAAGCTATTTAACGAATAACGTCATTTTACATTTTCAAAGACGTATTTTTTAAAATAAAAATACGTATTTTTATAATTTTAAAAACGTATTTTTTAAATAAAAATTCGTAAGAAAAGACGTCATTTTTATTTAAAAAAATACGTCTTTGAAATAATAAAAAGACGTCATTTGTTGAATTTTCTAAACATTGGAAAAATGACGTCTTTTTTGGTTCCAATCTTAGACACGACCAAAGACGTCTTCAAAGACGTCTTTCAAAGACGTCTTAGAAAGACGTCATTATTTTCAACAGGGAGGACGTCATTCGTTTTGAAAAAAGAATTTTTTTTTGAAAATTTATGTCTTTTACTATGAGTATTTATTGGAAAAATACGTCTTTGAAATTATTTTACTTATAAAAAAGACGTCATTTGGTTACTATATTTCCGGAACATTAAAAAAATGACGTCTTATTTTGTTCCAATCTAAGACACGACCAAAGACGTCTTCAAAGACGTATTCAAAGACGTCTTCAAAGACATCTTTCAAAGACGTACTGGAAAGACGTCATTATTTTCAACAGGGTTATTTTATGTCATAGTTAATTAATAAAATTATGCTTAAATATCAGAAATTAAATTTCAATAATTAAGTGAATTAATTATTTATTAAGGAAAAGTAAATTTTGATTATAAATGATTTTAAAAGTTTTTATAATCATAATATTTGCTTGCAATTATATTTTTAAAAAATTAAATAATATGTTTAGAAGTATACTATTTTACTTTCACATTGTAAAATTAAAATGAATAAAAAATATAAAATATTTAGTACTGCAAAGCATTTAAATTTTGTAATACCTACATAATACAAGAAAATGGTACCTAAAAGCGAAAAATGTTATTACTCGCTTTGTTCACCAATACCGTGAAAACCCCCATGACTAATTAGCATCGCTATGATAACATAAACGCAACATAACGTTAAAAATTATAATGAAATATTATTTACAACCAATTTTATACTTCCGAAAATTAAAATAAAGATTTTAATCTTAATTAATGTCACATTTCAAAGATAAAAAAATAGTATAACTTAAATAATACATTTTAATAAATGACATAGATTTAAAAGAAATTATTCTCACATTTAGCGTTTTGATACCTTCAAATTTGTTTAAATTTGTTACCTAGAAATATGTTTAAATTTCTAATTATCATTTTTAAACAAATTAAGCATTTTTATAAGAAAGTTCAGATTCTCAATTGAAAACTAAACATCAGCAATTATCAAGTATATTTTTTTTATTACCTACAAATCACTTACAGTGACATCTTATCATTTGCATTTTATATTATTTTATCCATCTTTTCGATAAGACATTACATGTAACAAACTGCAGATGATTACTTACAGCTGACTTTCGATTAAACATACTCAGATGCTTTTTGACGTGTGTACAATTAAGGGCATGTATACGCTCTACTACATCGGCCGATATAGCAGAGCGTAGGCCGAATTTCTAGAATCGAAGAATTAACTTTGTAAAAAAACTAATCATCAGAATGAATTTTCCTTTTACAGTTCACTTTATTGTGAGATAATAAAGGGCGGAAAATAGAAAAATCTCAGAAAATAGTGAATTTTCCGAAAATAGAGATAATAGTATAGCAGAGCGTAGGCCGAATTCCTAGAATCGAAGAATTAACTTTGTAAAAAAACTAATCATCAGAATGAATTATCCTTTTGTAGGTCACTCTATTTTGAGATAATAAAGGGCGGAAAATAGAGAAACTTCAGGAATTTCGAAAAAAAATTATTTTTTTCAAAATAATATGAAAATAATTATCATAATAGAAAGTTTAATGTTGTCAGATTGGCAACACCTGACTCTGACGCGATGACGTTTTTCTTATGCTGTGGCGCGAACTTCGAAATTTGAAATATATTGTATATTATCATTGAATATTATGTTTTATTTTTTTTTGGCATAAATAAAATTGTTGTATATGTGTGAGGTATATAGTGAACAAAATAGAAAGGAAAAGACAATACAAAAGTGCGCGTACGGGTGTAAGACACGCACACACATGAAGTTTTTGCTATTCTGTTGCTTTTTTTTACAGTAAGGCCCTTCTTACAGTAAACAATGAAAGAAGGGCTTTCTTACATTGTTTACTCTACCTGACGCGTATAAAACAGAAAGTAGGATATTTTACATTCTTTTTTTTCTAATGAAAAATCATAAAAATTTCCTACATGCAGAAATGATGTATTCTAAACATTTGCAATGCATACAATAATAGCTAATTCATTTTCGAATATATCATCACTCACCTATACACAAGATGTTAGAAAAAGAAAAAGAAAGCAACAGAATAGCTGCAAATGCGACTTCATGTGTATGCGTGTCTTATACCCGTACACACACGTTTGTATTCTTTTTTCATTTATATTTTATTCGCTATACCTCACACATATACAACAAAAATATTTTATTTACGCCAAAGAAAATAAAACATCATTGCTTTCATCACAGAAAAGTAAAGAATGATTGAGTTATCATTTGCATAAAATGACAATATTCAATATATTTCAAATTTCGAAGTTCCTACGAACTTCGAAATTTGAAATATATTAAATATTGTCATTTTCCCTGTTGAAAAAAACCATATGGTTTTACCACATGGTTAAACCACATGGTTTTACCACATGGTTTAACCATATGGTAGAACCATGGGGTAAAACCATGTGGTTTAACCATGTGGTCATCATGACCATGTGGTCATTTATGAAAAATTACTTTTGTGTCGCTAATTCAGAGGGCGAAAAGTTCTTTACTTTCGCCAAATTTAATTTCTCTAAAATTAAGGGGGCGAAAAGTACTTTACTCCCGCGAGTCAAAATTCTCTTAAATGAAGGGGGAGCTGTGTACTTTTCTCCCGCAAATTCAGAGGGCGAAAAGTTTTTTACTCCCACCAAATTTCATTTCTCTAAAAATAAGCGGGCGTAAAGTAATTACTCCCGCAAGTCGAAGTACTCTGAAATGAAGGGGGAGCTGTGTACTTTTCTCCCGCAAATTCAGAGGGCAAAAAGTTATTTACTCCCGCCACATTTAATTTTTCTAAAAATAAGCGGGCGAAAAGTACGTTATTCCCGCAAGTCAAATTACTCTTAAATAAAGGGGGAGCTGTGTACTTTTTTCCCGCAAATTCAGAGGGCGAAAAGTTCTTCATTTCCGCAAAATTTAATTTCTTTAAAAATAAACGGGCGTAAAGTACTTTTATTACGCAAATGAAATTTTTCTTGAATTTAGCGAGAAGAAAAAATTTTTTTCTCGTAAATAAGAGGGCAATAAGTTCTTTATTCCCGCCAAATTTTATTTCTTTAAAAATAAGAGGGCGAAAAGTACTTTACTCCCGCAAGTCAAATTACTCTGAAATGAAAAGTTAGCTGTGTACTTTTCTTCCGCAAATTCAGAGGGCAAAAAGTTATTTACTCCCGTCAAATTTAATTTCTCTAAAAATAAGCGGGCGTAAAGTACTTTTATTCCGTTAATTAAATTTTTCTTACATTTAGCGAGAAAAAAAATTTTTTTCTAGTAAATAAGAGGGCGAAAAGTTCTTTATTCCCGCGTAATTTAATTTTTCTAAAAATAAGAGGGCGAAAAGTACTTTACTCCCGCAAGTTAAATTACTCTGAAATGGAGGGGGAGCTGTGTACTTTTCTCCCGCAAATTCGGAGGGCAAAACGTTCTTTACTCCCGCCACATTTAATTTCTCTAAAAATAAGCGGGCGTAATGTAATTACTCCCGCAAGTCAAATTAGTCTTAAATAAAGGGAGAGCTGTGTACTTTTCTCCCGCAAATTCAGAGGGCGAAAAGTTCTTTACTTCCGCCAAATTAAATTTCTTCGAAAATAAGCGGGTGAAAAGTACTTTTATTACGTAAATTAAATTTTTCTTGAATTGAGCGGGAAAAAAAAATTTTTTTTCGTAAATAAGAGGGCGAAAAGTTCTTTATTCCCGCCAAATTTAATTTCTCTAACAATAAGAGGGCGAAAAGTACTTTTCCCCCGCAAATTGAATTTCTCCTAGATTAAGCGGGAGGAAAGTATTTTTCTCTCGTAAATTCAGAGGGCGAAAAGTTCTTTACTCCCGCCAAATTTAATTTCTTTAAAAATAAGCGGAGGTAAAGTACTTTTATTCCGTAAATTAAATTTTTCATAGCGAAAAGTACTTTTTTCCCGCGAGTCAAATTACTCTTAAATAAAAGGGGAGCTGTGTACTTTTCTCCCGCAAATTCAAAGGGCGAATAGGTCTTCACTCCCACCAAATTTAATTTCTTTAAAAATAAGCGGGCGTAAAGTACTTAAATTCCGTAAATTGAATTTTTCTTAAATTTAGCTAGAAAAAAAAATTTTTTTCTTATAAATAAGAGGGCAAAAAAATCTTTATTCCCGCCATATTTAATTTCTCTAAAAATAAGCGGGCGAAAAGTACGTTACTCCCGCAAGTCAAATTACTCTTAAATAAAGGGGAAGCTGTGTTATTTACGAGAAAATTTTTTTCTCGTAAATAAGAGGGCGAAAAGTTCTTTATTCCCGCCAAATTTAATTTCTCTAACAATAAGAGGGCGAAAAGTACTTTTCTCCCGCAAATTGAATTTCTCCTAGATTAAGCGAGAGGCAAGTATTTTTCTCTCGTAAATTCAGAGGGTGAAAAGTTCTTTACTCCCGCCAAATTTAATTTCTCTAAAAAAAAGTGGACGAAAAGTACTTTACTCCCGCAAGTCAAATTACTCTTAAATAAAGGGGGATCTGTGTACTTTTCTTCCGCAAATTCAGAGGGCGAAAAGTTCTTTGCTCCCGCCTAATTTAATTTCTTTAAAAATAAGCGGGAGAAAAGTACTTTTTTCTTGCAAATTAAATTTCTCTCAAATTGAGCCAGAGCAAAGTATTTTTCTCCTGCAAATTCAGAGAGCGAAAAGTTCTTTATCTTCGCAAATTTTTATTTCTCTAAAATTAAGGGGGCGAAAAGTACTTTACTCCCGCAAGTCCAATTACTCTGAAATGAAGAGAGAGCTGTGTACTTTTCTCCCGCAAATTCAGAGGGCGAAAAGTTCTATACTCACGTTAAATTTAATTTCTTTAAAAATAAGCGGGAGAAAAGTACGCCCCCCTCTATTTAAGAAAAATTTGACTTGCGGGAGTAACGTACTTTTCGTCCGTTTATTTTTAAAGAAATTAAATTTAGCGGGAGTAAAAAACTTTTCGCTCTCTGAATTTACGAGAGAAAAGTACACAGCTTTCCCTTTATTTAAGAGTAATTTGACTTGCGGCAGTAACCTACTTTTTGCCCGTTTATTTTTAGAAAAATTAAATGTGGCGGGAGTAAAGAACTTTTTTCCCTCTGAATTTACGGGAGAAAAGTACACAGCTCCCTCTTCATTTCAGAGTAATTTGACTTGCGGGAGTAAAGTACTTTTCGCCCGCTCATTTTTAGAGAAATTAAATTTGGCGGGAATAAAGGACTTTTCGCCCTCTTATTTACGAGAAAAAAATTTTTTCTTCTCGCTAAATTTAAGAAAAATTTAATTCACGAAACAAAAGTACTTCACGCCTGCTTATTTTTAAAGAAATTAAATTTGGCGGGAGTAAAGAACTTTTCGCCCTCTGAATTTACGAGAGAAAAATACTTTCCTCCCGCTTAATCTAGGAGAAATTCAATTTGCGGGGGAAAAGTACTTTTCGCCCTCTTATTGTTAGAGAAACTAAATTTGGCGGGAATAAAGAACTTTTCGCCCTCTTATTTACGAAAAAAAATTTTTTTTTCCCGCTCAATTCAAGAAAAATTTAATTTACGTAATAAAAGTACTTTTCGCCCGCTTATTTTCGAAGAAATTTAATTTGGCGGGAGTGAAGAACTTTTCGCCCTCTGAATTTGCGGGAAAAAAGTACACAGCTCCCCCTCCATTTCAGAGTAATTTGACTTGCGGGAGTAACGTACTTTTTGCCCGCTTATTTTTAAAAATTAAATGTAGCGGGAGTAAAGAACTTTTTGCCCTCTGAATTTGCGGGAGAAAAGTACACAGCTCCCCCTTCATTCTAGAGTAATTTGACTTGCGGGAGTAAAGTACTTTTCGCCCTCTCATTTTTAGAGAAGTTAGATTTGGCGGGAATAAAGAACTTTTCGCCCTCTTATTTACTAGAAAAAAATTTTTTCTTCTTGCTAAATTCAAGAAAAATTTAATTTACGGAATAAAAGTACTTTACGGCCGCTTATTTTTAAAGAAATTAAATTTGGTGGGAATAAAGAACTTTTCGCCTTCTGAATTTGCGGGAGAAAAGTACACAGCTCCCCCTTCATTTAAGAGTAATTTGACTTGCGGGAGTAATTACTTTACGCCCGCTTATTTTTAGAGAAATGAAATTTGGCGAGAGTAAAGAACTTTTCGCCCTCTGAATTTGCGGGAGAAAAGTGAACAGCTCCCCCTTCATTTAAGAGAAATTTGACTTGCGGGAGTAAAGTACTTTTCGCCCCCTCAATTTTAGAGAAATTAAATTTGGCGAAAGTAATGAACTTTTTGCCCTCTGAATTTGCGAGACAAAAGTAATTTTTCATAAATGACCACATGGTTAAACCATATGGTTTTTTTCAACAGGGGTGTCACAGTGTAAGAAAAACGCCATCGTGTCAGAGTCAGGTGTTGCCAATCTGACAACATTAAACTTTCTATTATGATAATTATTTTCATATTATTTTGAGAAAAATAATTTTTTTCCCAAATTCCTGAGGTTTTTCTATTTTTCGCCCTTTAGTATCTCAAAATAGAGTGACCTACAAAAGGAAAATTCATTCTGATGATTAGTTTTTTTACAAAGTTAATTCTTCGATTCTAGAAATTCGGCCTACGCTCTGCTATATTATTATCTCTATTTTCGAAAAATTCACTATTTTTCTGAGATTTTTCTATTTTCCGCCCTTTATTATCTCACAATAGAGTCAACTGTAAAAGGAAAACTCATTCTTATGATTAGTTTTTTTACAAAGTTAATTCTTCGATTCTAGAAATTCGGCCTACACTCTGCTATATCGGCTGGTATAGCAGAGCGTATGCATGCCCTTAAATAGTAACATAAAATATAATTTGCTATTGCAAATACTAATTAATGATTAAGAAGCTTATTCTGAAAGAATTTTACTCTTCGTTCAATTATTTTTAGCTAATCTATGAAACACCATAAGCTCAAACCATTGAGGATAGGTAGAAATTTATTAATTTTAAATAGAAATTTACATATTTTTGTTTTTATTTCAACATTCTTCAACAATACTTTTTTTTTTAATTATAATATTATTCAATAATTTATGCCATTATATACATCATTCATATATTAAAATTTTCTTGTTATTGTTTTTTCCTTATTATTATTTTGGCCATTCAGCTATTTCTCCAAGTTCAATAATTTTTCCTAAAATATAAGAATTAATTTTAGATAATGTTTAAAATTTTAATAAGTTACGGAAATTCTACTAGTATAAGTTTATCTTATACTGACTGACTGAAAAAGAATTACCCTTAAGAGGCGGTCGGAATCAAATTGGTGACTTGCGGTATATGTCAAGTCAGCATTTTCCGCTTTACGATAGTATTTTGTATATTTTTATGGCTCCAACTATTTTAAATTATTCTTTATATACATGACTAGAGGAAATGACTATATGTTTACTATATGAATAAGTAAATAAATTATTATAAGCATTTATTACAAATATCAAACTGACTTGACATATACCGCATGCAAAAAACTGTCGTGTCGATTGTTAGGTGCGATTTTTCGCTTTATAACAATATTTTGTATATTTTTGTGGTTTTCACTATTTTAAATTATTCTTTATATACATGACTAGAGGAAATGACTATATTTTTACCATATTAATAAATGAATAAATTATTATAAGCATTTATTACAAGCACCGAACTAAGTCACCGATTTGGTTCCGACCGCCTCTTAAGATACATAAACTACAAGCTAAAGTTTTCAAAATGAAATTAAAAAAATTCTAACTTTAATAAAAATTTTAGTGAAGGAAATTAATTTTAAAACAGTACTTAATACCTGTACACTCGACGGACACTGATTCGCGACCCCCTTTTTGAATATCTGCAACGTTATCCGTTGAGTTTTTGAAATATAGGTTAGCTTGCGCGATCATGTTTCCAAAATGAGTTTCCATCTAAATAAATATAATTCATGCTAACTATAAGACAAGGGAACATAAATAAAGAAATGGCGGTAAAATTTAGATGAGCAATTATTTAATACTGTAGTAATGAAAAAGCTATGATTTCTTATGATTGTCATCGCATATGGTTACATAATATATGTAAAGATTGCTTTATATAAATATGCTTATTTTAACATTTATTTATTGTTTTATCATTCATCATTTTTTATATTCGAATTATATTTATCTAGATGGAAACTTATTTTTGAAACATGGTCGCGCAACCATCCTAAACTCAATGGATAACGTTTAAAGACGCGAAAATGGGGTCGCGAATCAGTGTCCGTCGAGTGTACATCAAGAGGCGCGGTAGCGCCTCGACGGCGAGTTAAGGTACGAATACAAAAAGGTCGAGGCGTTGAAATTAAAGTAATTTCTAATAAATGTGATCTGTATCTTTTTTTTTACATGATAGTACTCCTAGAATTGGCAACAGAAGAAAAACAATAGCGTCTTTGCTTTCTAGAGACAATGATTTTTTAATATTCACATGAATATTAAATTAGATATTTAGCAAAGAATCATAAAATATTTTAAAAACTAAATCTCAACAAAATATACTTGCTTCGGTTCACGTATGAAAGTTTATTATTCATTATCTTAGTAAATGTATATACTAATTATTTTAGTTAAAATTTAGTGATTGATATTTAAGAAACAAGTTATTTTAGACATTGTGTCAGTGTGAAAAAAGGATATTAATAAATGTCAAGTCTTGTCATTTAGGATTATAAAGAAGAAAAAGCTTTTATTTTGTTGATATTGTTAAGTATTTTGTATGTATTTTTTATCAGTCACGATGACACAACAACGAATGTAAATTAGGTTAAGGAATAATAAAGAGATTATAATATAATAATATACCTGCTTCAATTAATTTATAATATAAGCTAATTAGCTTCTTCTTTCCTTAGAGAAATCAAAAATCAATTGTGTCACTGCCTTTTGAGTATTTATCAGATTTTCACATGATAGCACTAGAATTATTGTCACAGATGCGGCGTAAGAGAGATGCTACATATCGTAGATACAAACGGACAGAGGACAAGCAGTATCTCCTTGAATTTCTGCGGTTGCGTAGGGTGGTAGACGAACGCACGGACCATGCTAAGACTGCTTATATTCACAATAGACTGTTTGATGCTCTTGCGGGTGGTAATGTCTGGAAGGAGTTGAGAGACCTGGGACTGCTATCTGGACCTCAAGGGTATTTGAATGGATTCACTCCGGATGAGTTTAATGCGCACTTTGCTAGGGTGTCAGTCTCGCCACAGGAGGATAGTAAAGAACGATTGAGAATTCTTTCTCAATGCAATGAAAGTGGGTTTACCTTTAAACCAATTAGTTTTAATGATGCATTTTTCCTCACAGGCTTGTGGTGAGGATGGCATTCCACAAAGCGTGCACGCGGAGTTCACGGAGAAAGTTTTGCCTCAATAAAGATGATGCGCGTCGCACTAAAAAAAGTGATGCCTTTTGCACCGTGAATCGCGAATAATGCTTCGCGTCAGGTTCTAGACAGGAAACTTGTCACGATACTGCTACTTTTTAACTTTAGTAAAGGCATTCGACATGATCTCTACCTCCAAACTTCTTGCGAGGCTTAGATCGATAGAGTTCTCCAGGGCCGCACTCGGATGGATTAACTCCTATTTATCAGGTAGGAAACAAATGGTTTCCACACATTCAAAGTAGGAATCGAATTGGCTAACAACCAATCTAGGAGTACCTTAGGGTTCGGTGCTGGGGCCTCTGTTGTTTTGCCTTTATATAAATGACGTACGTGACGCACTGGACTCTGGTTGCGTCGGGCATCTGCTGTATGCGGATGATCTTCAAATTTATACACAGGTCCTTTATGATGATGTGGACGAGGGGATTCGTATTTTACAGAGGGCGGCCAGGGCGGTTTCGGGGTGGGCTGCTGGTGTTTCTCTCACTTTGAATGCTAGTAAAACAAAGGCGATCGTCTTTGGAAGTAATCGTTTTATTAAAAATTTTTATTCGGGAGAGCCAAGGACGATTGACCTGGGGAGCGGTATTGGTATGCCTTTTTCTGACACCGTTACGAGCCTTGGTGTTGTACTCGACTCTAAACTGTCGTGGGAACCGCATATTAATATGTTGACTAAAAAATTCAATAGAGTGATTTATAGCCTGCGGTTTTTCCGTCGGTACACCACTGAGGTTTTGCGTAAGCAGCTCGCAACCGCCCTGCTGTTCCCACATCTTGATTACTGCTCAGTGGTTTTGCTCGATGCTTCGCAGGAGTTACGAAGACGGCTACAGACAATGCAAAATTCATGTGTGAGATATGTATTAGGCGTGAGGATGGCTGATCACATCTCTTCCTATAGACATGCTTTGGGTTGGCTACGTACTGATTCGAGGAGACAGTATTTTATGGCTGTACTTATGTACAAAATCGTACGTATGAATACTCCCAAATATCCAGTGGGTCTCTTCACTAGATATATACCCAGAGTGAACACTAGGCGTGAGATTAAAGATCTTGTCCCACACAGCATGAAATATTGCAGTGAAACTTTCACTGAAATATTGTGCTGAAATATTGTCACAAGATTGCAGCAATTTTGTCTTAACATTACTAAGAGGTTTCATAAAACATTTCAGTGTGATATTGCTGCAAACTTGCTACAAGGTTACAGAAAATAATTCAAGCAATATTGCAAGGAACCTTTCATGAAAGGTTGCAGCGAGATTTCTGCTAGGTTTTATAAAACATTTCATGAAATATTGTAAGAAACCTTTCATGAAAGGTTGCAGCGAGGTTTCTGCAAGATTTTAGAAACAATTCATGAAATATTGCAAGAAAACTTTCATGACATGTTCCAGCGAGGTTTCCAGCAAGATTTAGAAAACATTTCATAGAATATTGCAAGAAACCTTTCATGAAAGGTTGCAGCAAGGTTTCTGAAAGATTTTAAGAATATTTCATGAAATATTGCAAAAAAACCTTTTATGAAAGGTTGCATAGAGGTTTCCAGCAAAATTAAGAAAACATTTTATAAAATATTGCAAGGAACCTTTCATGAAAGGTTGCAGCAAGGTTTCTGCAAGATTTTAGAAATATTTCATGAAATTTCGCAAGAAACCTTTCATGACAGATTGCAGCGAGGTTTCTGTAAGATTTTAGAAATATTTCATGAAATATTGCAAGAAAACTTTCAGGAAAGGTTGCAGCGAGGTTTTCAGCACGATTTAGAAATTATTTCATAGAATATTGCAAGAAACCTTTCATGAAAGATTGCAGCGAGGTTTCTGTAAGATTTAGACAACATTTTGATGGAATATTGCATCGAACTTTCTGTGAAAGATTGCAGCGAGCTTTCTGCAAGATTTTAGAAACATTTTATAAAATATTGCAAGAAACCTTTCACGGAAGGTTGCAGCGAGGTTTCTGCAAGATTCTAAAAACATTTCATGAAATATTGCAAGAAACCTTTCACGAAAGGTTTCAGCGAGTTTTCCAGCAAGATTTGGGGAACTTTTCATGGAATATTGCAAGAAACCTTTCATGAATGATTGCAGCGAGGTTCCTGCAAGATTTTAGAAACATTTTATGAAATATTGCAAGAAACCTTTCATGAAAGGTTTCAGTGAGGTTCCTAGCAAGATTTGGGGAACATTTTACGGAATATCGCAAGAGACCTTTGATGAAAGGTTGCAGCAAGGTTCGTGCAAGGTTTTAGAAATATTTTACGAAATATTGCAAGATACCTTTTATGAAAGGTTTCAACGAGGTTTCCAGCAAAATTTGATGAATATTTTATGAAATATTACGAGGTATCTTTTGTTAAAAGTTGCAGTAAGATTTCTGCAAGGTTTTTGACAAGATTTCTAAGATATCACAAAAAATATTGCTATGTACATTTCGCCAATGGTTATTACCATATTTTTGGCAATCTTTATAAAATATTCCAGAAAAGCGTTTCACAAAAAGTATCAGCAAAGTTTCATGAATAATTTCAAAATGAAATTGCAGCAAACCTTTCATAAACAGTTTCAGCAATAATTCCACAAGTTTTTATAAAAGATTCTAAGAGCAGTCCAGATTCGCTGTTCTTGTCTTATATTTGGTTTCCTGTTATTTACTCAAGTATTTATTGCTGTAGTTGTATTGTAAACCGGAAGTTGAGCGCAATAAGTATGCTATTATTATGAATATTCATGCGTAGGGTAAAAAAATCCATCGAATTGTTATTGAAAAAAGTAAAGAACGCATAAATATTAGAAACAAAACCTTTTATTTCAATATTCTCTACTTTTCTCAAAAAGGATGCTGAGGAATTTTTTCTTCTTGTGCACAAATATTGATAATAATACTAGTGCGCTCAACTAGTAATTTATAGATACAACGATTGATACTTAAGCAAATAAGAAAAACTTTATCACACAAGGATAGAAAATCCTGCCTACTATTAAATATTACTGCAGCAAGCTTTTGGCAAGATTTAAGAAACATTTTACAAAATATTGCAGGAAACCATACGGAAAGGTATGAGCGTTGTTCGCGGCAAAATTTGGGAAAAATTTCATGAAATATTACAAGAAAACTTTCATGAAAGATTGCTGCAAGGTTTCTTGAAATGTTGCTGCGAGGTTTTCATGAAAGGTTGCTGCGAGGTTTTTAGAAATATCTAAACCGGGTTCTAGCGCGGACATATAAATGTTGCTGCAATATCTCATAAAAGGTTGCTACGAGGTTTTCTACAAGGTTACGGCGAGATTTGAAAAATTGCTGTGTGGTTGCTTGAAATGTTTTTGCTATTTTTCACGCAAGATTCCTGTGAGGTTTCTTGAAATGTTTCTGTTACATTTCCTGAAAGATTGCTGCGAGGTTTCCTGCGAAGTTGCGGCGAGGTGTTCTAAAAGATTGCTGCAAGGTTTCTTGAAATGTTTCTGTTACATTTCCTGAAATATTGCTGTGAGGTTTTCATGAAAGGTTGCTGCGAGGTTTTCTGAAAGATTGCTGTGAGGTTTTTAGAAATATTTCAACCGGGTTCTAGCGCGGACATATAAATGTTGCTGCAATCTTTCATGAAAGGTTGCTGCGAAGTTTCGAAACTTTCATAAAACCTTGCAGCAACGTTGCAGCAATCTTTCATGCTGTGTGGGGTGGTGCCCTTCATGCGCACTGAGACTGGAAGAAATTTCTTTCAAGTTCAAGGTGCGCATTTTTGGAACTTCCTACCTGCTAATATTAAAAATCTTCCATCAATAAACAGGTTTAAAGCCGCTCTGAGGAGGTATTTACTCGACCTCGATTAAACAGTATTATTTTCGGACTATATCATATGTGTTAATTTATTATGTGATGTACCTTTTATAGATTTAAGGCACGATTGTATTTATTGGCGTGAATGTAAGATGTGTGTGCATAGAGTGAATGATTATATTTTTATCAGATTGACTTGTATATTACTGTACATTCAACTTTGCTGTGATTTTAACTTACTGTATACTGCTGATATTTCGACTGCGCTCTTTACATGCTTGATTTTATGTAATTCTTTTGACTGATAGATATTTGAGACTGAATTTTAATATATTATTTATACTCTTTGCGTGTATTTATTTGTGTTATCTGTGATATCGTTTTTATTTAATTTATTGACTTACTATTACAGTATTACTATCTCTATTATGTTTTATGACTGTGATATCATACTGTACTATTTTAATTTTATATATGCAAGGCTATTTCAAGTATTTTATATATTTTTAACTTTATTTGTAATTTTACACGCTCCTTTTGTAATTATAATACAAAATAAACAATATCTAATCTAATCTAATTATAATAGGTAAATATTTTAATTTATGAAATTAAAATTTTATGAACTCAAAAGCTCTTCTTTTTAAGATTATTGTTTATTATTAACTTACTCATCCAAGTGTTGCTTTTAATTCATAATAGTTTTTTCTATGAATAAAATAATTATATTTTATTTTAATATTTCTAAAATAAATTTAAGTTAAATTAAAATTTTTTACACATAACATACCAATTAACTTTAGATGATTCTTATTGCTTCTGAATCTTATTATTTATTTACATTTAAATCTACGTGCGAGTTTACAGGTTACCTCGCAATTCATCACTAAGTTTGATTAGTTATTTCAAATTTAAAAATTGCGCTATTCAAACTTAGCTATATAATCGACTTCTTGATCTGGTACACTCTGAACATAGCATAGTGGTACAAAAAAATAATTGAACCCCAACGCTGTCTCCTCCACGAGAGTTATGCGACCTGTTTATACGATCGTGATCTGTAACTTGTATCTTTTTGAGTGTAACGGCCTTAACTATCTCATCTAATCTATACATACTAATCATATGTCATATTCATATTTAAAAAATAAACTAAATATTTGCTCTGAAATTTAACTTCTAGTATTATCAAATAAAATTTATGACTTTTCAATATGACATGTAAATCTAATTAAAACGTATCGATTATCAATTTGTAATGCCAGACGTCAACTTGGGCTAATGCATAACCGAGGAGTTCATTAGTTTTTATAAAAGTTTATTCTTATATTAATCAAAAAATTGCAGCAATATGGATTCTGACTATACACACCGAAAATTAAGTCATTTACGGAAAATTCTTGAAAGATCTGGACCTTTTTGTCGTCCTGATTTTGAACCATCAACTGAATCATTAAAATTTTTAATGCAAAGTTGTAAAGTACTTATAATTGGCGCCGGTGGTTTGGGCTGTGAATGTTTAAAGAATTTAGCATTAATGGGTTTTCGACAGATGCATATTATAGATATGGATATAATTGATTTATCAAATTTGAATCGGTGAGAAATAAATTTTTTCAAATTTTAATGTTTATTCAAACGAACATTTTCTAGTTAAAATAAAATTGGAATTTTGAATACTTCGGAATTCTGAAAAGATTATAGTTGCAAATCAAAATATAAAATATTTTTGAAACTTTAGTGTAAGAATTTGAGGAAAATAACTTGATATATGTGAAATATTTATATAGATTTCTACATTTCTTTTTGATAATAAATGCAAAAATTAAAAAAAATATTTCAAAATAGAAATAATTTTGAAAGCTATTATTTACTAAATAAAAATTTTCAATAAAGGAACACATGATTAAAATTTTCAGGAAATAGTTATTATTAAAAGGTTAATTTTCAATTGAATTCATGGTTTCAGAATATTATTGATAAATTTTTATTGGTTGATATAACAAAACAATGTATAATGTTCTTCAGAAGTTATTAAATGGACAATATAATAAATTTGTTAGTATGAGACTAAAAGGTATCAAATTATCAATTTATTATTAATTGAAAATGAGAACTTTAGAGTGTATGATTAAATATAGTTATTTATCCTCATAAAAGACAATCATTTATAATGAAATTGCAATCCCTAGAACATTGAGAAAAAATTTTTTTTATAAACAAGAATGAATGATGTATAATATAAGTGAATAGTGTTATTAATAATTTTGTACGTGCAGTGAAATAATGTTAAAGCAGTAGTATTGTTGAAGCAATTATGTCAAAATGTCATGAAAGTTAGGATATAACTTATTTATATCATATTGAATATATATATTATGCACAGAAAACCCTTTTTGTTGAAAATACCATTTTCATAAATTTAAAACTCAAACCTTAAGGTAACTTTGAAGATTAAATTCATTCGATTTTAATTTTAGTTCACTAATTACTCATTTAATTTATGAAGTTTTTCAGATCAATTAATTTTCCACAATTTTTTGAAACCTGCATTATGGTGGAAAACTTATAAATCTAAAAAATTCTTTAAATTAAAAACATAATTTGTAAATTACGAAATGAAATTTAATCCAACCTCAATAGTTGCCTTAATGAATGATAAGAGAACACTTTAAAGTAACATGACTTCCTAAATTTTTTTAATGATTTGTTTGCAGATTTGTTATGATATTATTTCTTGCAAAATACATGATAAATAGTTCATTGACGAATATTAGAACATTACATTAAATTAAATTATTTATATATTGATATCTTATTTTTAAAGATAAAAGAGTTTTCTTTGCAGTATAAAGCTTAAAAGCATTGTAGATTTGAGGATGTTAGCAGTTAGAATGTTTTGACATAGTAATTTGTAAAATAATTAATTAAAAAATTGTTTTTTTTAATACTTTGTCATCAAAATAATAAAATTTTTCTGAAATACATACTTCTGATTTTATTTATAACAAATCTATTTTTAAAATTTCAGGAAAACTAGAATTACAGATTTTTTATAAACTGTAAAAATTGTTGTTTTATATACATTTTAACCTTATCATAAGTTTACTTCTTTACTTTTATGTGCATTAATTGTTTTTATTATAAATGTTATAATTATTATATGCAACATAAAAAATGTTATAATTACTAATTAATTTATTGTATTTATAAAAAGTTATATGTTCATTTTTCTTAATAACATGAATAATTTTTTCTAATATATGTCACAAACATTGATTACTTATATTAAAGAAGCAAAGAATAAACTAATGTTTAACATATAAAATCAACAATAAAAAAATTTGGAAAAATTGAAAAAAAAAGATTTTAAAATAATTTTAATTTCTAGAATTTTAATCAAAAGATTATAAAATTAATGAATTCAGCATTGTGAAAATAATATTTGCGAAAGCTGGAAACAATTTAAATAAAAAATTAATAGAATTCAAAATGCTTTGAATAAAATAATAAAATATTATTAAAAATGCTATGATTAATTTAGAATTCTTAGGTTTATCTCTATTACAAACTTGTCAGAAAAATTAAAAAAATCAAAGTTAATGTGTAAAAATTGCATCTCCAGATAATTACATTGCATATATATTTCATATTTGTTGATAGTTAATAATAAATTTTTCATAGTAACAATTAATTTATATTTTACTTGAAAATAAATAATAAAATTTATTTTCCTGTGACCCTGAAATTGATTTTTGCAATAGATATTCTAGTGAAATAGAAATCAAAATAAAAATTCTGTATGTTAAAAGTCATTATTTATCATTTTCAATAATAATTTTAATCCGGGTAGTAGCCTTGCTCCCGTTCTGAAATGAATTGCGATCCGATTTTTTGTGATCATGTCCAAAAAGGGTCCCTTATAACGAATCCAAAGGGTGCCAGGCGGCGCCGTGGTCGAGAAATTGTTTAAATGATTTTTTTAAACGAATTGCAAAAATTTACTTTTTTGCTTTAGACGAAGCATTTTAAGATTTTTGAGATCATTTTGAACAAAAAAAGGACTTCAGTGACTTTTCTCTAAAGTTAACCGTTTTTGAGTTATATACAATTTAATATTTGAAAAAATACGAGAATGGCTATTTTTAAGGTTCAGAAACTATGGTAAATATTTTTATTTTTAAAATTATAAACCACTCAAATTAAAGTTTAAACATTGCTCTACAAGATGCTGTTCGATTTGAAGAGTTCGAGCTGAAGAGTATATATAGCTTATTTTGTTTCAAAGCATTGTTTTTTCAACTTAAGGGGGGTACAAGTGAAATCTTGTTTTTTAATAAAAAAATGACGTTTATTATTTTTAATTTTTGACCCATAGTACCTACAACATAATACATGCGTGACGTTCAAAATCATCTAAAGAATCTATAAAAAAGTTTTCAGCTCAAAATATTAAAAACTGTGGGACTAGTAGTCTTTTAAGGAGGTACCTTCGCTTTAGTATTAGAAAAGAGATTTGGTCGGAACTATGTAAAATTGTTTGTTTGTATGTCTAAAATGCACATATAAAATTTCATGAAGATTCGTTATCTCGTTAATGAGAAATTAGAATAATTATATAACATTGGTTCTTATGGGAAAACGTTTATATTGTAGTTGATCTTAAAATTTACAAAACAGAATAAAATAAAATTTTTTGAGGATAAACATAATATTATTGGCAACTTACAAAATAATTTTCAGAAATTTTCATTACTTTTACGCGGAAATATAAATCAATAAATTATTCATTTACGTACGAATTTAGTTACTTTTATCGTATATACCGGATAGCGGCAAAAACTCATCATAACCTCAAATTTCGTAAAAAGAGCATGTAAATGATTTGGACAGTAAAGATGATGATCTTAGCTCTTTAATTAATTTTTTAGTCATAAATAAAAATTATTTCTTTTTTTTTATATTGATACTAATTCTATCAAGTATGTGAAAATCACCATACAAAACATACATTTTTGGGGAGAGGAGATATCTAGTAACTTTTAATCAAATAAGCATATTGAAAATTTGACTCGAGTGGTGGACAAAGGTACCTCCTTAAACTCGGTTCAGAGGTAAATAAGGTAGCAGTTAAAATAAAATACTACTAGTCCCACAGTTTTTAATATTTTGTGCTGAAAACTTTTTTTTAGATTCTTTAGATGATTTTGAACGTCACGCATGGATTATATTGTAGGTACTATGGGTTAAAAATTAAAAATAATAATCGTCATTTTTTTTATTAAAAAACAAGATTTAACTTGTACCCCCCCCCCCCTCCTCCTTAAGAGCAGGTCGAACATTTTTGTTCTTTTCTTATCAAAGAATTAATATTTTTACAAAACATAATAAATTTAGAAAAAAATAAAGAGAAAACCGCATTTTGTATCACAAGAAGCAATATTTTCTTTGATTAGAAAAATTTTATTTCATGGCTTCGTTTCCAAAAAAATCTTGAAAAACTTAAAACACACAGGTTAGGGTAAACAATTTTGATTTTCAATTGCATTTTTTAGAACGAAACGATAAAATTCATTCTTTCTTATCAAGAAAATGTTGCTTTTTATAATACAAGATTCAGCCTTCTCTTTATTTTCTGTTAAAATCATTAGTTTTTACAAAAGATTTTTTTTTTTAATTAGAAAAGAATAAAGATATATGACTCCCTTTTAACAATGAGCACGCAATCAGGTATAACTGTATGTTGCGGCCACCGTCTAGTATAGTGCACCCCTGTTGCAGTATACTTATTGCGCATACATTATTAATGTTGAAAAAATATGATGTTTTAAAACAAAATAAGCCTTATTGGAACCGAGCAAAGCTTTGGAGGGAATATGGAAATAGATCGACGCGTATGGAGTGGCCAAATAGTGCATTATCGAATATCTTTCTGATACATTTTATATGCAAAATCGTGTTTATAATGGCTCAGGTTATTGATTCGCAACAAATTGCAAAAAAAACCGGCAAAATAGTGACCGTAACTTTTACTCTTTTTCTGTAGTCAAATATAAATTGGATTAAAGAAAAAAATCGATGAACATATTAAAAAAATCAATAGATCCCTACTGAAAAAAATCTTGTGGTAACCACATGACATACTATATGGTTTTCACATGGTTACCACATGATTACCACATGTTTACCACATGGTTACCACATATTATTTTGACGGGGTGATCATGTGGTAACCATGTGGTAACCATGTGGTGACCATGTGAAAACCATGTGAGTAAGAAAAAAATAGTTAGAAAAAATATGCAAAATTTATTATTTCACGTAATAAATACTCACCTGCTGTCAAAATCAGCAAACTAAAGAAAATTTCTATGAAAATATAAATATTATTGATTATTATATAATTAAATTTAATATAAATATTTTTATATAATTAAATTTATTTGCGTTTTTCATTGCAACCACAAAAATATCTCTGTTCATTGAATAGAAGAACGTGAGAAAGCAGGCCGAATGATCGTCGTTTTAGACAAAATTAAACTGTTTATAAGCTCTAAAGTCTTTTATTCTTTTCGTGCGCGTTCGCTTGCCACAAGAAAGTCAATACACAAAAAGAGTGGTAGCCCCCTAGTGGTTAGTTATTGAATATGAATATACACATGTATATAATAGTACTGGTGATTAACCGTTAGGGGATGCTCCGCTTTCTACCTATTGACTTTCTTATAGCAAGCGAACGCGCACGAAAAGAATAAAAGACTTTAGAGTTTATAAACAGTTTAATTTTGTCTAAAACGACGATCATTCGACCTGCTTTCTCACGTTCTATTCTATTCAATGAACAGAGATGTTTTTATGGTTGCAATGAAAAACGCAAATAAATTTAATTATATAAAAATATTTATATTAAATTTAATTATATAATAATCAATAATATTTATATTTTCATAAAAATTTTCTTTAGTTTCTTTGATTTTGACAGCAGGTGAGTATTTATTACGTAAAATAATAAATTTTGCATTTTTTTAACTATTTTTTTCTTACTCACATGGTTTTCACATGGTCACCACATGGTTACCACATGGTTACCACATGATCACCCCGTCAAAATAATATGTGGTAACCATGTGGTAAACATGTGGTAATCATGTGGTAACCATGTGAAAACCATATAGTATGTCATGTGGTTACCACAAGATTTTTTTCAGTAGGGATCGAATATAACCTATTCGTTAGACTTAAAAAAAATATTTTATTATCAAAAAATTTATGATTTAATTTTATTAATTTTTAATTTTTTTATTATATAATGATTTTTCATATATAGTATATTATTTCACTTGTTTTTTAATCAAAATAATATTTATTATTTGTTATTGTTACCTATGAATTTCTACATTATACCTATCCTACGAATCTAACCTTTGCATCTGAATTTAATCATTAAAGTAATTATAATTACGTAATGCTTACTTTTTCAAGTAGCTGTATAAATTATAATAAACACTGTACATAATAATTAGTAAGGGTGAAATCAGATGGAGCGGAAAATAGGCGACGGAACGTCATAGAACCTCAATTCCGCATCTTTGTATTCCGCCAACGGAGTAAAGAGGACGTAATAGACGACATCAATTTTTATTTTATTTAAAAAAATTATTAGTGCTTCAATAACCTCACGTAATATTTTTAATTTGCTTTCCATAGCTGTACTTTTAATTTCAATCAAACTTTCAAATTCTATTTTGGTTAACTATTTGTTTAAACAATTTCAAAAAGTCTGTGACGCTTCTATTACCCCGTCAAATTTGTTTCCCTATATTCACATGGAGCGGAATAGAAGTTCTGTGACGTTGATTAACAATTTTGTAATTAAAAAATAATGATGTTAATTGAAATATTTGGTTATAATAACAAACTATATTTTATTTTTGTAAAAAAAGAATCTCATTACAATAACAATAGCTGATTATTTCCAACTTTTTTAACATTTTTGTTGTTAATTTAAAATTCGCGGATACATTTGTATGCTATTTTTAACAATTTTTCAGCTACATTCCGCGCCATGTGAACATAGGGAAAAAATTTGACGGAAAACAAGGCGACGGAATGAATGTTTTGTGACGTTCCGTCGTCTATTTTCCGCTCCATCTGATTTCACCCTAAGTGAAACTAATATTTATTTTCTAATTTCACTTCAATATTCTTTTTTCTTGTTCACTGCGTATACATTGCAGCTAAAATGTCCTCAGTAAGTACATATTTTTCAACCACCCGATGGTTTTACCTGCTCTGCATGGTTCCAATATAATCTTCAGCATCTAGTAGAACGACCTTTAAATTTTTATTTTTATAATTTTAAAAATAACAATTATTTCCGTAGGTTCTGAGCCTTAAAAATCGCTGTTTTCGTATTCGTTCAAATATTAAATTGTTCATAACTCGAAAACGGTTAACTTTAGAAAAAAGTAACACAAGTTCCTTTTTGTTCAGAATGATGAGAGTAAATTATTTATTATTCATATAAAATTGTAACGTCTATCACGTTGGCACGCCAACATGAGGACGTGAGATCTAATCTATACCATATTTTGTTGCTGATTTGTTGTTAATTTTTTACGCCTCTGTATTGCCGGATTTCCAAATATTAATATTTGACTAGATTACTAACAACATACCTTTAAAAATTTGAAAATTCACTAAATTAAAGGGTAGACTAAAAATTAGTAGAGGATATTTTGTTGCTAATTTGTTGCTGAAATTTCCATCTAGAAGCGATTTTGTGGCTCCGTTTTCGAGAAACCGTGGCTGTGCTATCGTAAGTTTTATTCTAGCACGACCACTGCTGTAACTTTTTTTGGAATGAAGATATTTTAACAATTTGAACGGGATATTTTATTACTAATTTGTTGCTGAAAAATGGTATTTTGCTGGATTTTAAAATATAAATATTGGATAAGATTACTAACATACCTTGAAAAAATTTGATAATTCAATAAATTAAAGGACAAAATAAAAATTGGTAGAAAATATTTCGTTGCTGATTTGTTACTGATGATTTCGTCCAGAAACGATTATGTTTCTCTAGTTATTTCTGAGAAACTATGGTTATGTTAGCGCAAGTTTTACTCTAGCACGACCACTGTCATAACTTTTTTCCGTATTAAGATATTTCATAGATTTAAACGGCATTTTTGATAATTTGTTGCTGAAAATGGCATATTGCTAGATATTATAAAATTTTGAATGTAAAGTAAATGATGAGGTAGAAAGAAAATTAGTAAATAATATTTTTTTGTGAATTTGTTGCTGATATTTTAATTAAGTATTAATTTTGTTGCTTAACGGCATGTCGGAGCTGCAGCAATCGAGTTTTGCTTTTTTATTTTATCAATATCTTTTTAAATTCTTAAATTAAACAAATATAATGACTTGTCCGTACTAAAGCTATATTAATACAATAATTTTTGTTAAAATAAAAAATCATTTGGACTTGTTATTTTTTTATGAGCTTGGATTGGAAATTAGATATCAAACTAGACAAACCTAACCTTAAAATACGATATATTGAAAGTTTTTATTATAACTTTGTATGTATAATATTTTTGTGGATTTCTTGAGTTGTCCGCACTAGAGTTTAATCTTACAAATTTTTTCTTTGTAGCAAAAAAACTCGATTAAACGCATCGTTTATTCATAAGTTAGGATTGGAAATATTATTAGAAGGCGGACAGCTTCGTCATGCTCTTAAGCTATTCTCAGGTAACCATGGCTTAATTAACGTAAATGTAATGTTAGTTCGACTACTACTGTAATTTATTGTCCAACTAACTAGGAGAGTATCACAACTCTAGATAACGGATTTGGCTCAAACTTTAGGATGAGTTTACAAATGTCAAAATATGAAAGAAAACAGAATTTCAGACACCAACGTTCAATATTTCCCTAGTTATAGGCAATTAAAAAAAAATCACAAAAAAAGTTACTAGATTTTTAAACGCATATAGTTCCTTAGCATTGATAGCTAGAATCTTGAAACTTTTTTTTAATGAAAGCTGAGCTTAAATCCTTTAGAAATAGTAGTTATAGCATGTCAAAATATTATTTTTTCCCAAAATTATAGCATGATAAACATTGGAGCTGGGGAAAAAATAATATTTTGACACGATATATTTGAGCTCAGCTTTCATTTAAAAAAAGTTTTAGGCTCCTAGTCATTAATGTTAAAGAACTATATGCGTTTAAAAATCTAGTAACTTTTTTAGTGATTTTCTTTAATTATCTATAACTAGGAAAATATTGAGCGTTGGTTTCTAAAATTCTGTTACCTATCATATTTTGATATTTAGAAACTTATCCCAAAGTTTGAGAAAAATCCGTGATCCGGAGCAGGGTTGGTTTAGCGTTAATATACGATCACAGTTCATGACTGTAATAGCGCCACCGCGACTTGATTTTTAACCAACATACGAGTTTGAAATTTAAATCCAAATCATTTTAACGTTATATTAATGAAAAATAAATTTTTTTTCAACAAATAAAGGTACGTATTAGGAAAAATCAAAGAAATATTTTATTTTGCAATATTAAATTACAATAGAAGTATTCTAATTTAAATTTCGAACTCATGTGTTAGTTAAAAATCAAGTCGCGATGGCGCTGTTATAGTCATGAACTGTGATCGTACATTAACGCTAAACCAACCCTGATCCGGAGTTGTGATGCTCTCCTAGTAAGATATTCCATCAATTGAAAACAGTATATTTCATTTGTTATGTTCCTTTCATAATTTTTTCTCTAAATCACGAATAATTGGCATCTGATCCAATGAATGACATGAGGCTCGAAAATATTTTCGGAATTTTTTGACTATTTGCTGTAGGACTTAACGGTAGACCGGAGTAGAACCTGATACCGACCGAGTAACAATTGAGTTGTTTGTTATTTACTCAAGTTTTAATCGGTGTATCTTCAAACTAAAGGTTGAGCGCAATAGATATTATTATTATGAACATCTATGCACAAGAAAAAAAATATCTACCGGTTTGTTTTTGAAAAAAGTAAGTAACGCGAAAATATTATAAACATAAACTTTTACTTTGGCGTTACTTACTTTTCTCAAAAACAAACCGGTAGATATTTTTTTTCTTGTGCATTGATGTTCATAATAATAATATCTATTGCGCTCGACCTTTAATTTGAAGATACACCGATTAAAACTTGAGTAAATAACAAAAATGCTAATTAGACAAGGACAGCGAATCCGGCCTGCTCTTAAGGGGAGACACAAGTAAAACACACAAAAAATGAGGTTTTTTAGTTTTAACTTTTGATCCGTAGCACCTACAATGTTATCCATGCGTGATGTTGTTCAAAATCATCTAAAGAATCTATAAAAAAATTTTCAGCTCGTAATATTAAAAACTGTGGGACTAGTTCCATTTTAACGCTTCCTCACTTATCACTGAATCGAGCAGTCGTTAAAATGAAACTAGTTCCACAGTTTTTAATATTTTGAGCTGAAATTTTTTTTATAGATTCTTTAGATGATTTTGAACAACATTACGCATGGATAACATTGTAGGTGCTACGGATCAAAAGTTAAAACTAAAAAACCTCATTTTGTGTGTGTTTTACTTGTGTCTCCCCTTAAGACTCGTACGCCAAGGTAAGTTTAGTGTAGAATTATAACTACACTGAAAAACTTTTTGCTTGCTAGTTGCCCTTCTCCCTAACTACGCTAGCGCCACGCGTTCGGCGCAAACGGTGTGCCGATAACGACAAAGAAAGTACTGAAAATGAACTGAGTCTGCTCCGATCGTTTGTGTGTAACGTTGTTTTGCCGAATCGGCGCTTTACATATGCCTCGATCAGCGTAAGGGAAACTCAAATCTGAGTAACTGCTACTCCGATTGCGCGTATACCTCGAAACGTAACGAATCAGAGTAGCACATAACCTTGAAGGTTACAGGCTACTCCGATAGTCTTTTAGTGTACGAATTTGATTTGTATTATGGTATTCTACTAATTAAAAAGCAACATAATTGCTAATTTTTTCATTTAAGTGGATTTAAAGCGGACACTGCACCTGTACTTGTATATATTGCCTATCTCTCGTTTTTTTTGCAAAATTTTAAGAAAGTAATTGCAGCTTGTAGTATATACCATGAATATTATGCAGTGTAAGGAGGAGGATTCATAAGTTTTCTGGCCACTTGTAGAAAAAATATATACCTCTTTTACTCATTTTTTGTGTAAATAGGAAAAGGAAACATTTTTAAAGTGAATCGTACTGGTTTGGACCGTGCATCTTTGTCTGGATATGGAAGTCTCCATAAGTTTGGAAAATTCCAGTGGCGCAGAGGGTGATTTTAAAAATTATACGATCCATCTATGCATGTGTGCATGCAATTATAGAGACACACACACACGCAGACACACAAAAGTTCAGCGCAAGCACCAAACAAATGCGGTTGATTTTAAAAATGTTCCTTTCGTCGATTTACACCAAAAATTTGAAAAAAGAATGTTATTTTTTTTTGCAAGTGTCCAGAAAACGGTCTTTTTGGACCCTCCTCCTATTAAAATAAATTTATTCATTCGATATTTAGAATTTTTAGTTCCAATATTATACATAAAAAAATTTTCTATTTTGTATTAAAAATCGAAAATTTTTAAAAACTAGTGAAAGAATTCTTTTGAAAATTTAACTGAATAATCTTGATGGTAGAAAAACCGGGACTGAAAGTAACAGGTATAAATATTTACAGTTGTCCTTGTGTGTTGTAACATCCTCTATAATGTAAACATATTAAGTACCGCACACGACGTCGCAGAGGAGAGACGTAGAATACAGCCTTTCTTCGACAGGTAATATAAAATTTTCGCATACGTCAATATTTGTTTTAGATAAATATAATATAATTTATATATTTTTTAAAAATGGCTGTGCTAGGATCAATATCAAAAAACCTTCAGGATAAATATGAACACTGTAAATAGTAAGTGTAATACTTATTATGTAAGAAATGGGCTCACGTGAAATGTACAAAAGGTGATATTGTCTCGTTTGTATGCCAAAATCGTGATTTTGATAACGATTTTTTTATTTATAATTACACTAGTACATCCATGGTTTCTCGGAAACGGCTGGAGCAACAGAATCATTCCTGAACGGAAATGTCAACAACGAATCAGCAACAAAATATCCTGTAGTAACTTTTACTAATTCCATAATAATATTTCTAATTCCATCAATATACTATCTTTGAGCAAAAATTAGCAACAAAATAGGCCGTTAGAATCGTTAAAATATCTTGATTAGAAAAAAAGTTACAGCAGTGGACGTGCTAGAGAAAGACTTACTTTAGCACAGCCATAGTTTCTCGGAACTGGCTGGAGCAACAAAATCTATCTTTGCGTAAACCATTAGCAATAAATCTGCAACAAAAATGCCGTTCAAATCGTTCAAATATTTTAATTAGAAAGAAAATGATAGCTGTGGTCGTGCTAAAATAAGACTAGCTAACACAGCTATGGTTTCTCGGAAACGGATGGAGCGACAAAATCTATCCTTGCGTAACAAATTAGCAACAAAATAGGCCGTTAGAATCGTTAAAATATCTTGATTAGAAAAAAAGTTACAGCAGTGGACGTGCTAGCGTAAGACTTACGTTAGCACAGCCATAATTTCTCAGAAACAGCTGGAGCAACAAAATTGTTTCTGAACGGAATTTGAGCAACAAATTAGCAACAAAATATTCTGAAGTAATTTTTACTTTACCTTTTAATTCAGTGAATTATAAAATTTTTCAAAGTATGGCATTAATCGAGTCAAATAATAATGTTATAAATTCCAGCAATATACCATCCTCCAGCAACAAATTAGCAACAAAATATGCTGTTAGAATCGTTAAAATATCTTAATTAGAAAAAACTTTACAGAAGTAGTCGTACTACT
The DNA here is from genome assembly GCA_017163975.1 of Anastatus disparis. Classification (NCBI taxonomy): domain Eukaryota; kingdom Metazoa; phylum Arthropoda; class Insecta; order Hymenoptera; family Eupelmidae; genus Anastatus; species Anastatus disparis. The sequence goes on from JAFFSR010000360.1 coordinate 1,058,622, forward strand.
TTAGGACTTATGCTAGCACAGTTATGGTTTCTTGAGAACGGCTAGAGCAGCAAAATCTATAACGCGTAACAAATTATCAATAAATTAGCAACAAAGTATGCCGTCAGATTCATTACAATATCTTAATTAGACTAAAAGTAGCAGCAGTGGTCGTGCAAGTGTAAGACTTATGCTGACACAGCCACGGTTTTCCGGGAACGGCTGGAGCAACAAAACCTATCTTTGCGTAACAAATCAGTAGCAAAATATGCTGATTGAATTGTTGAGATATCTGAATTAAAAAAAAAGTAACAGCCGTGGTCGTGCCAGCGTTAGACTTACGCTAGCACAGCTATAGTTTCTCGGAAACGGCTGGAGCAACAAAATCGTTTCCAAAGGAAATGTCAGCAAAAAATCAGCAACAAAAGATGCTCTCCCAATTTTTATTGTTCCCTATAATTTAGTATGTTATCAAATTTTTTTACGTATGGTGTTAGTAATCTAGTCAAATATTAATATTTTGAAATCCAGCAATATACCATCTTCTAGCAAAAAATTAGCTACAAAATATCCCGTTCAAATCGTTAAAAAATCTTAATTAGAAAAAAAGTTGCTACAGTGATCGTGCTAGCATAAGCCGCACGCTAGCACAGCCATGGTTTTTCGGAAACGGCTGCAGCGACAAAATCGTTTCCGGACGGAAACGTGAGCAACAATTTAGCAATATAATATCCTTTACTATTTATTGTTCCACTCATTAATTTGGTGAATTGTCAAATTTTTTTCCAGGTATGATGTTAATAATCCAGTCAAATATTAATATTATGAAATTGAGCAATATACCATCTTCCAGCAACAAGTTAGCAACAAAATATGCCGTTCGAATCGTTAAAATATCTTAATTACAAAAAAGTTATAGCAGTGGTCCTGCTAGCGTAAGATTTATACTTGCACAGCCATGGTTTTCCGGAAACGGCTGGATTAACAAAATCGGTTTTGGCGTACCAAATTAGCAACAAAAAATGGTATGGATTAGATCGCAGCGTTCTTATGTTGTTGTGCCAGCGTAAAAGACGTAGAAACTGAATAAGTAATTAATTTTCCTTAAAAAAAAAACTACTAACACCTAAACTAATAATTAATTAAATTTTCATTTACTAACCAATACCAAGAAAAATAACATTAATATTGACCATGGCTGGCAAAAGCCTAAACTAATCATCATTGGAATAGGATTTCCGATATAATCACGACACGCTGTTTGTGACCAACAGCCATGATCTGTCACTATGGCAAATCGTCAAAATCATAGACTGGTATGGACCAATACAGGCTGTAGACACTATGGTTATGACCAACAATCGACCAAAACAACTTAAAGTTAAGCATATTAACTTTAATTTAAGCTAAAAATAACCAAAATAATCATGATCAAAATACAACCTCAGCATCCTCTTTGGAGATGACCATGCTGGCTGACCAAGACCCATAGGTCCAAAGCGCCATTGCTTAAACCCAACATGACCAAAAGGATCTATTTAAATTGTTCTGCGCTGTACCTAACGCCGAGCATGAGGACTACTTATATCAAGCCTTTCGACCATATGGGGCTTAAAACTATATTTACATTGTTGAAGATAAAAGGAGTAAGAAGCGATATGGACATATACCATATATTAATAAAAATGTTAACCCCAAATACTTGGCCAAGTACGTTGACCCAGAAAAACTGCCTCGATCTTTGATTGGTAACTCGGAATCCAAGTTTAAGAGCAGGTCGTATACCTCTATCTCTTTTTAACCAAAAAATTCATTTTTCTGCAAAACCTAACAATTGTAGCAAAAAATAAGAAGAAAGCCCCATACCGTATAATAAAAAGCAATATTTTTTTTAGTGAGGAAAAATTATTTTTATCGCTTGGTTTTAAAGAGGGCACTGGATCTCTCTATCCTTTTTTACTTAAAAAATGTAGGTTTTTGGAAAAACGCGTGATTATTAATAGAAATTAAGAGTTATCTGCAACTTGTACAGTAAAAAACAATATTTTTCTGATGAGGACAAATTAATTTTGATGCTTTGTTTTCAAGAAAAGTTTGACATACTTAAAAATCATAAGTTAGGCTTAAGATTATGATGTTTAAGTATGTCAAACTTTTCTTGAAAACAAAGCATCAAAATTAATTTGTTCTCATTAGAAAAAATATTGTTTTTTACTGTACAAGTTGCAGATAACTCTTAATTTCTATTAATAATCACTTGTTTCTCCAAAAACCTACATTTTTCGATTAGAAAAGGATAGAGAGATCCAACGTCCCCTTAAGAAAACTTTGAAAAACTGAATTGTCCACCTTAACCTCTATTTTTTAAGTTTTTCAAGGTTTTCTTCAAAACGAATCGATAAAAATAATTTTTCCTCATCAAAGAAAATATTGCTTTGTATGATACAAGGTGGGGCTATCTCCTTATTTTTTGCTACAATAATTAATTTTTGTAAGAAATCAATTCTTTGATTAGAAAAGGACAGATATACTCGACCTCCTCTTAAGAAATGTGCAAAATGCAAATATTTGATCACCTACAAGAATCAAAGTATGCATAATAACTTCCGTAAAAAACAAACTTATCAACGAATGAATTTCAGTGAACCCGGTTCTTTCCAACCTGACTCCAATCCAAAACCCAATATCTCCAAATCATGCCAAAAATCAGCCCATCTTGACGACTTTACGTGACACCAAAAAGGCTGCCTGTGTAATTTCGACTTAATCATGCCTTCCATTTACCATGATGAACTTGACAAATATCAAACAAACAACACATGTCAGTACATCGAAACGTAAGGTCGCGACACCACAACTGACTCAATTAGGACCTTTGGCATTAAGCCAAAAAATGAAAATGCTGATTCAACCTTAGAGCATATACTACTGGAGGCAGCTTTAAATGCGCCGTGTGCGTGATTAAGTTAAGAAAGAGAAAAGCATATTGAGATTGACAGATATCTCTTTTTCTCCGGCACGTGATTGGTTTGTTTTGTTTCCTACTCCTTCATCACATGACGGAAAGATAGAGATAGCTATCAACTTTAGTATATCTTTCTCTTTCCCAACCTAACCACGCGCATGGTGCATTCAGAGCTGCCTCCAGTAGTATATGCTCTAAGGATTCAACTGGTAGAACTGCTGCTACATTCATCAAGCATACTAACAATATTCCACCGACTTTACAATTCCCATAATTAGATCATATTGACAGGATGTCTAGCTCAGGGAAAACCTGGAACTCCTGGAATTCTCAGGTCAGATAAGTACCTTTTCTCGCTCGGCTTTTTCTTCGAAACAGATACACGACTATACCTATCATCGAGCAGACGAGAATGCGAGACACGTATCATGTAAGGCATTGGAAGAGCGTGCACGTTGTTTGTTTGTATACATGCATCTTGTTTCCTACTTGATCGCCCCTTCCCTTTTTCGATCTAAACTCCGCCGATTTTTGAGACAACGTGTTATTGTTTAATTAACAGTCGGCGAATATAATACAACCGTGCACGATTGTCAAATGATGCAAATTCTTATTTATTAAAATACTGAATATTACATTGAAACTTTCAAGTTGGTTACTTTCATAAAAGGTAAGTTAATTTTATGTATATTAAGCTACGGAATCCACTTCATAGGACCAAATTCGGAATAGTACCATATTTTGTCGCTAATTTGTCGCTAATTTGTTGCTTTATCCCGGATTTTGTCGCTCCAGCCGTTTCCGAGAAACAATGGCTACAATGGCTATCGTAGCTTAATATTAAGCTACGGCATCCACTACAGTAACTCAGGAACGGCTAGGGTTAGCAACTCCATTCTAGTTGCTTAATTTGTCGCTTTTTTGTCGCTCTAAGATAGAATAGTTTGTAAGTTCCAAAACCTGACCCAGACCCGGATATGGCCATTGGGCCCGAGTGAAAATGAAAACTTTTTTTCTTAATGTATCTGAAAAGTCATGCGATGTTTGATAATTTGTTGCTAATTTATCGCTGACATTTAATCCAATACTGGATTTTGTCGCTCCAGCCGTTTCCGAGAAACAATGGCTACCGTAGCTTAATATTAAGCTACGGCATCTACTACAATAACTCAGGAACGGCTAGAGCTAGCAACTCCATTCTGGTTGCATAATTTGTCGCTTTTTTGTCACTCTAAGATAGGATAGTTCGTAAGTCCCAAAACCTGACCCAGACCCGGATATGGCCATTGGGCCCAAATGAAAATGGAAACTTTTTTTCTTAATGTATCTAATAAGTCATGCGATGTTTCTGATACTAAAGTAGCTATAGAAAATTTGTCACCTTCAATATCTTTACATCCAAGCACAAAGGAAATTCTTCATGTGAAATGGATTTTCATTGGAATGCATTTGGGAATAAGTCGTTCCTGATAGTTAAAAAAATTGAGACTTTGAGCGCAATTAAAAGATGTTTTTGATCTTACTGAGGCTTGAAGGATTTTGTTGCTCTAGTGATTCTTTGAACTAGACACTCTAAATATATTCTTTTTTTTTAAGTTTTTGGATTTAGATACGTCTAGAAATTTGTCGCTCATGATATTTAAATAAATTTAAACTTTCAATGCAATAAAAATATTCTAATTCGACAGAAGCTACAAGTATTTTGTTGCTCTAAAAATCTATGGTTCCTAGCACGCTAAAATAATTTTCATGCAAATTTTTGTGATTGAAATGCATTTAGGAATTTGTCGCTCTTAAAATTTGAAAAAATTAATACTTTAAACGCAATATAAAGATGATTCTGATACTACAAGAGCTTCAAGGATTTTGTCGCTCTAAAAATATATGGTTGCTAGCACTATAAAATGATTTTTATACAAATTTAGTGATTTTCCTGCATCTGGGAATTTATCGCTCTTAAGATTGTTAACTATCAGACCTTTCCAAACAATAAAAAGAAATTACTAATATCACAGAAGCTGTAAAGGATTTGTTGCTTTTTAATTAATAGCATCCAAGAACATAGGAAAAGTTTTTATACAAGTTTATTGAATTGGACTGAATTAGAGAGTTAGTCGCTTCTGACATTTGTAACTATTAAGACTTTGAATGCAATTAAAAGAAGTTTGTGACCTCACTGAAGCTTTAAGGATTTTGTCGCTCTAGTGATTCTTTAATCAGCTGACTCTAAATATTTTTTCATATCAGTTCTTCGATTGACATGCGTCTGGGAATTTGTCGCTCATGATATTTGAACCAATCATAACACTAAACACAATAAAAATATGATTCTGATACAACAGAAGCTTAAAGGATTTTGTTGGTCTCAAATTCTACAATTCCTACAGCTATAAAATGATTTTTATATAAATTTTTATGATTGAAATGCATCCGAAGGCTTGTCGCTCTTGAGATTGACAACCATTAAGAGGAGGTCACGTATCTCTGTCCTTTTCTAATCAAAGAATTGAGTTTTTTACAGAAACTAATAACTTTAGCAAAAAATGAAGAGAAAGCCGCATCTCGTAATAAAAAAAGCAATATTTTATTTGATAGGAAAGAATTAATTTTATTGCTTCGTTTTCAAGAAAACCTTGAAAAACTTAAATCATAGAGGTTAGGGTGGGCAATTTGGTTTTTCAAGGTTTTCTTGAAAACGAAGCAATAAAATTAATTCTGTCTTATCAAAGAAAATATTGCTTTTTTTGATACAAGATGCGGCTTTCTCTTCATTTTTTAATAAAGTTATTAGTTTTTGTGAAAAAATCATTTCTTTGATTAGAAAAGGACAGAGATACGCGACCTCCTCTTAATACTTTTAACGCAATAAAATGATATTTCTGATATCACAGTATCTGAAGAGAATTTGTTGCTCCTTAATTCATTAAATTCAAGCACATACGAAATATTTTTATGCAAATTTTTTGAATTGGAAGGAATTAGATAGTTAGTCGCTTCTGACATTTGTAACTATCAAGACTTCGAATACAATGAAAAGATGTTTGTGACCTTACTGAAGCTTGAAGAATTTTTCGCTCTAGTAATTCTTGAATCAAGTAACTCTAAATACTTTTTTTTAAAAATAAGTCTTTGAACCTAAATGCTCTGGGAATTTGTCGCTCATGAGATTTGGACAAATCATAACTTTGAACGCAATAAAAATATGATTCTGATACAACAGAAGCTTCAAAGATTTTGTCGCTCTTAAAATCTACGGTTCCTAGCTCTATAAAATGATTTTCATACAAATTTTGTGATTGTCATGCATCCGGGAATTTGTCGCTCTTGAGATTGTTAACCTATAGGCTTTGAAAAGAATAAAAAGATATTTCTGATATCACAGAGGCTGCAAAGAATTTGTTGTTTCTCAATTCATTAAATCCAAGCACATAGGGAATGTTTTTATGCAAGTGTCTTGAATTGAAATGATTCAGGGAGTTTGTCTCTCTTGACTTTTGAAACTATTGGGACTTTTAGTGCAATCAAAAGATGTTTGAGACCTTACTGAGGCTTAAAGAATTTGTCGCTTTTGTAATTCTACAATCAGTCAACTCTAAATATTTTTTTATATAAGTTTTTGAACTTAAATGCGTTTGAAAATTTGTCGCTTCCGAGATTGTCGACTATCAATACTTTGAACTAAAACATATGAAATGTTTTCATGTAAGTTTTTTGAATTGTAATGAATTAGAGAGTTTGTCGCTCTTGATATTTGAAATTATTAAGATTTTGAGTATACTTAAAAGAAGTTTTTGGTCCCTACTAAGGCTTCAAAGATTTTTTCGATTTAGTATTCCCTTAATCGGCAGAATCTTAATATTTTTTTGTTAGTTTTTTAATGAAAATGCGTCTGAGAATTGGTCCCTAATGATATTTGAATAAATTAAAACTTTGTACGCAATAAAAAGATGATTCTGATATAATAGATTAAGAATTTTGTTTCCTTAGTAATCCATGGACCCTAGCACGCCAAAATGATTTTTAGACAAGTTTTAGTGATTCTAATGCATCTGGTAATTTGTTGCTCTTGAGATTCTTAACGATCAATACTTGAAACGCAATAAAAAAATGTTTTTGATACTACATTAGCTACGAAGAATTTGTTGCTCTAAAGATCTTCAAATCCAAGCACATAGGAAATGTTTTATGCAAGTTTTTTGAATTAAAATGAATTTGAGAATTAGTCGATCTTAGTATTTAAAGCTGTTGAGATTTTTAGTAAAATAAAAAATATTTAATTACGTTACTGAGGCTTGAAGTATTTTGTCGCTCCGAAAATTTTTCGAAGATTTGTAATGCATCTGGGAATTTTTCGCTGTTGGGATTCTCAACCATTAATACTTCAAACGCAATCTAAAGATGTTCTTGAGATACTACAGTAGCTGCAAGGAATTTGTAGTTCTACAAATCTTTAAATCCAAGCACATGGGAAATGTTTCAATGCAAATTTTTTTTATTTAAATGAATTAAAGAGTTGATCGTCCTCAAATTAAAAGTATTAAGACATTTAGTAAAATAAAAAAAAAGTCCTAAAAATTTTTAGAGCGACGACATCTTTGAAGCTCCTGTAGTATCAGAATCAACTTTATATTGCGTTTAAAGTATTAATTTTTTCAAATTTTGAGAGCGAAAAATTCCTAAATGCATTTCAATCACAAAAATTTGCATAAAAATTATTTTAGCGTGCTAGGAACCATAGATTTTTAGAGCGACAAAATCCTTGTAGCTTCTGTTGAATTAAAATCATATTTTTATTGAATTAAAAGTTTAAATTTATTTAAATATCATGAGCGACAAATTCCCAAACGTATGTAAATTGAAGAACTGATATAAAAAAATATTTAGAGTAAGTTGATTAAAGAATTACTAGAGCGACAAAATCTTTAAAGCTTCAGTAAGGTCACAAACTTCTTTTGATTGCATTCAAAGTCTTAATAGTTACAAATATCAAAAGCGACTACCTCTCTAATTCATTCCAATTCCATAAACTTGTATAAAAGCTTTTCCTATGTACTTGGATACTATTAATTAAGGAGCAACAAATCTTTTACAGCTTCTGTGATATTAGAAATATCTTTTTATTGTTTTTAAAGGTCCGATGGTTAACAATCTTAAGAGCGACAAATTCCCAGATGCATGAAAATCACTAAATTTGTATAAAAATCATTTTATAGTGCTAGCAACCATAAATTTTTAGAGCGACAATATCCTTGAAGCTCCTGTAGTATCAGAATTATCTTTATATTGCGTTTGAAATATTAATATTTTCAAATTTTGAGAGCGACAAATTCCTAGATCACAAAAATTTCCATAAAAATTATTTTAGCATGCTAGGAACCATAGATTTTTAGAGCGACAAAATCCTTGTAGCTTCTGTTGAATTAGAATATTTTTATTGCATTAAAAGTTTAATTTTATTTAAATATCATGAGCGACAAATTTCCAGACGTATCTAAATCCAAAAACTTAAAGAAAAGAATATATTTAGAGTGTCTAGTTCAAAGAATCACTAGAGCAACAAAATCCTTCAAGCCTCAGTAAGATCAAAAACATCTTTTAATTGCGCTCAAAGTCTCAATTGTTTTAACTATCAAGAACGACTCATTCCCAAATGCATTCCAATTAGAATCCATTTCACATAAAGAATTTCCTTTGTGCTTGGATATAAAGATATTGAAGATGACAAATTTTCTATAGCCACTTTGGTATCAGAAACATCGCATGACTTATTAGATACATTAAGAAAAAAAGTTTCCATTTTCACGCGGGCCCAATGGCCATATCCGGGTCTAGGTCAGGTTTTGGGACTTACGAACTATTCTATCTTAGAGCGACAAAAAAGCGACAAATTATGCAACCAGAATGGAGTTGCTAGCCCTAGCCGTTCCTGAGTTACTGCAGTGGATGCCGTAGCTTAATATTAAGCTACGGTAGCCATTGTTTCTCGGGAACGGCTGGAGCGACAAAATCCAGTGTTGGATTAAATGTCAGCGACAAATTAGCAACAAATTATCAAACATCGCATGACTTTTCAGATACATTAAGAAAAAAAGTTTCCATTTTCATTTGGGCCCAATGGCCATATCCGGGTCTGGGTCAGGTTTTGCGACTTACGAACTATTCTATCTTAGAGCGACAAAAAAAGCGACAAATTATGCAACCAGAATGGAGTTGCTAACCTTAGCTGTTCCTGAGCTACTGTAGTGGATGCCGTAGCTTAATATTAAGCTACGGTTGCCATTGTTTCTCGGAAACGGCTGGAGCGACAAAATCCGGGATAGAGCAACAAATTAGCGACAAAATATGGTACTATTCTGAATTTGGTCCTATGAAGTGGATTCAGTAGCTTAAAATACATTATAAAAAGATGGATTCCGATGATCAAGGAGCGCGGGAGCGCTCCGAAGACAAGTATGAGTTTGAATGTATAAAAGCCTGACAAGCGACCGCGTTCCATTATACATTGATATGAGTATTCGAAATATTAGATTTGTTCTTATAAAAAATGTATATCCTTTATACAGGACTTTTAAGTAAAATTCCAAAGTATTTTTTAATTAGTATATAATTTTAAAAGTTTCGTTTTAAAAGATTATTTCATTTTGAAGATATTGAATAATATAAATATTTTGGATGATTTTTTGATTTTTTTTTTGTCTTCAGATCTCACTTCCGGTTTTTTCGATATCTCGACTCGATCGCTTCGATTATATATATATATATATATATATATATATATATATATATATATATATATATATGTGATGATGACATATATTTTTGGTTATATTATTTTTTATTATTTATTTTTGTTGGTTATATTTATTTATTGGTTACTTTAAAAAATAATGTAGAGGAAGCACTTCTTGATGAACTTGTACGCAGTGTTTTACTAGCAGGCATGGATCAGATATTAAAACGAAGGGATTTTGAATTTAAAAAAGAACATTTTACAACATTTTTTGATTATTATTTTATTCATTGGTTACAGTCTAAGTATAACACACAATTATTTAGAAAAAAATTAATTTATTAAAAAAAATTTTTTAAGAGGAGGTCACGTATCTCTGTCCTTTTCTAATCAAAGAAATGATTTTTTTACAAAAACTAATAACTTTATCAAAAAATGAAGAGAAAGCCGCATCTTGTATCAAAAAAAGCAATATTTTCTTTGATAAGAAAAAATTAATTTTATTACTTTGTTCTCAAGAAAACCTTGAAAAACCAAATTGTCCACCCTAACCTCTATGATTTAAGTTTTTCAAGGTTTTCTTGAAAACGAAGCAATAAAATTAATTCTTTCTTATCACAGAAAATATTGCTTTTTTTATTACGAGATGCGGCTTTCTCTTCATTTTTTGCTAAAGTTGTTAGTTTGTGTAAAAAACTCAATTCTTTGATTAGAAAAGGACAGAGATACGTGACCTCCTCTTAACTCGTATTTGAATTCAATCATTTAAATTATATTTCAAAATGTAATAAATTGACTTTCTTTTAACTGAAAATCCGTGTAAAGATAGTATGAATAAAAATCTTCCAGAAGATATTAGGGTGTTTGCAATAAAAAGAGTAACCAAAGGTTTTAATAGCAAAAGTGCGTGTGATGCAAGAACTTATTCTTATACTATACCTACATTTGTATCAGAAAATTTAGAACAATTTCAAGAAACAGCAAAATGGCATGATTATGACAAAAGATTAGAACAACTTTCAACAATAGATGGGAAACCTTATCATGAATATCGTTTAACAGAAGATAAAAACAGAGATTACAGGAAGTATTCAAGTTATTATTGTAAATATTTTTTAACTACAATAAGTAACTATTGTAAAAATACTTTTTTTATTTATAAATTATTAAAAGCTAATAAAATGATTTATTTAATTACGCTATAGTTGTTTATTATCCACAATGTAAATCAATATTCAGTTGAAAAATTTTATGCGATTGTAGATTTTTATTGAATTTATAATTTCATGTATTATATATTTTCATGCTACAAAATATTAACTTTATTTACAAATATGTACAACAAAAAAATTCAAGGACTGTAACGTATTAATTGTTAATCTTAATTTTTAAAAATCAGCAGCATTCATCGCAAAACAACAAGTAGCGTCTCTTTTCGTTTCATACTGAAACATTTTTCTTTTGCAAGCAGAATCGTAATGTTAATCAATATATTTTTCAATATTTTTCACGAATTTTTTATACAAGTTTAATATAGTACTCGGAAATAATGCAGAATTATTTACTCCAATATTTGACTAAAAATTGATTTTTAACACTTTTCGGAATATTTTGATATTAGATTGTTACTTTGAGATCAAATTTTTCGAAGACTAATGTTTTATACGGAAAAAGAAAAATAACTTTAAATATCAGTTTGTTTATAAGAATTACTATTCAACAGAGTTTGCGTGCTGACAATTACTCATTTTACATCACAATTTAATTTATGTATTTATCTTTATGTATTTATTTTCATCATTTCATTAAGTACTTTATGCATTATATATTTTGTTTTTATTACACAATAAATTGCATTCAAACAAAAAAAGGAAACTTTGTGTTATTATTTTTCTATCATTTGCACCTAAATATTTATCGATTTCAAATAAAAAAATTGATAAATGCTGTTTTAAAATAAATTTTTTTAATGAAATTAACTACACAAAACGTATGAAATTAATTACTCGAAAATAAATTCTATATCTCGTTTAATATATTGGTACAGTAAATTAAACGATAATGTTTTTCTTAAAAATAAGGAGTATTACTTTCCCTCGATTCGTTTTAAGTATAAACAAGTAAGAAGGGTTGTCTTTAGGAGAGCTGCAATAAAATTTTTAAAATAATTTCCTTAGTTAAAAGTTTCAAAGATTTACTCACTTATTAAAATTTAAAAATATCTAATCGAAATTAGAGCCGGTGAGTAGCTCAGTCTGTAGAGCGTTTTGTAGTCTCGGGGTTCTGAGTTCGAATCCCGCTCTCGGCAGCCGATAGATAGAAGCACCACTGTACGTTACATCTGCTTTGTTCACAAACACATTTACGCGATTTGTCACTGATTAGCATTACAAATAATATAAACATAGCGACGTTAAAGAAGGGAAAAAAAATCATTAAAATTGTTTTCTTCTTAACTACTATAAGAATCAAGTTGAATCACTTCAATATTTATTTGTGATTACTTTTCCATAATCTTCAAAATTAACTTAAAAAAATCCATATTTTAAAAATGAATATTAATTTAATGTATAATAAAAAAATCAGAAGATAGACAAGTATATATTAATTTGTGGATTGACAAGTACATTTCATTTCAAAACTTACTTTCTGCGAAAGTATAAAATAAGACAAGTATGAGTTTGTTTTTCATCTCCTAAAAATGAATTTAAACTTTCATCAAAGCAATGATAAGCGGACACTACACATATACTCATGATTATTGAATATCTTTTCATATTATTGTTTAATTTTAGAAAAAGAAAATCATTAGCTTGTAGCATATATCATGAAAATTATTTAGTTAAATCTATCAATAAATCCATTCATTAGTTATTGAGAACTTTGGGTTCCAAAATTAAATATTAAAATTTTTCAATTTTGTATCAGAAATTAAAAATTTTCAATAACTGGTGAATGGATTCATTTAAATATTTAATTGAATAATCTTTTGTGGTACATATTACAAGCTAATGCATTTCTTTTTCTTTTGCAATAAAATGAAAAAATAGTCAATATGTATATGTACAGGTGTAATGTTCTGTTTTACACCCCTTAACTTTTTTATAATATTATTTATAAAACAATAAAGGTTTTCATAGATTTTATTAATAGGATCTGTAAATTTTTATTAAAGAAAATATTTAAAAACATGTTTATAAGTTTATTGTAATAATAGCATATTCTGTAAATTAAACAAGAGAAAGTTCTGAAATCATTTAGAAAATAGACAAGTATATATTAAACAAACACACTTACACGCTCTGTCAATGATTAGCATTACAAATAATATAAATATAGCGACGTTAAAGAAGGAAAAAATATCGAAATTCATAAAAATTGTTTTCTTTTTAACCACTATAAGAATCAAGTTGAATCACTTCAATATTTATTTGATATTACTTTTCCATGATCTTCAAAATTAACTTAAAAAATCAGTATTTTAAAAATTAATATTAATTTAATGTATAATAAATCACTCAGAACATAGACAAGTATATAAAAGCAAAACTGAAATATTTTTTCATAAATTATCAATCTCTAATTTGATACAATATAATATTTCAAAACTTACTTTCTGCGAAAGTATAAAATAAGACAAGTATGAGTTTGTTTTTCATGTCCTAAAAATGAATTTAAACTTTCATTAAGGGAATGATAATCAAAGAACCAAACAAGAGAAAGTTATGAAATCACTCAGAACATAGACAAGTGTATATAAAAGCAAAACTAAAATATTTTTTTGCCATACCCTGCCCAAAAGTACCACTTCTACTCCCGGCTCAAAATCGCAGAAGTGGTACTTTTGGCCCGGGTATGGCAAAAAATCGTATATGCACCACGGAAGGTAAAATGGACAACCCATAGCACGAGTTTGCCACCCTCGGCTTCGCCTCGGGTGTCAATTCACTCGTGCTATGGCCTGTCCTTTTATTTTACCTCCTAGGTGCATAATATACTATTTCATAAATTATCAATCTCTTATTTGATACAATAAAATATTTAATTCAAATCTCCTAAAAATGAATTTAAACTTTCATCAAGAGAATGATAATCAAAGAATCAAACAAGAGAAAGTTATGAAATCACTCAGAACATAGACAAGTATATAAAAGCAAAACTGAAATATTTTTTCATAAATTATTAATCTCTTATTTGATACAATAAAATATTTAATTCAAATAAAGCCAGCTTTATTTGTAAAAAAATAACCATAAACATACTTGGCAGCCCCTCTTCTTTATGGTTTAAAATGCTGCCATAATTATTTCCAATAATTATGCAATGATCCAATAGATTAATAATTTATTTCTATAATTTATTAATTTTAATTATATAATTTAATTAAATAATAATTTTTGTTTTACGCGGTTCTATATGCATCAATGTCCTTTGGCTGTAGATAATGTAGTTATTCATTTAATTAATTACAAACATATATTTATAGTAAATCATATTATTAGCCATTACATTCAAAATGATAAAAGATAATATAATGACATATAGATGGCACTATTTTATTAAAAGTAATATAAAATTTCATAAGTGTAGTACCATACTGTGAAAGATTTATAAAATGAAGGGTTCGTCTATTAATACATGCTAAAAATTTATTTTAAAATTATATATCATAATAATTAAAAGAGTATCAGCAAAAGTACCAATTTGATACTGAAATTTTTTTTATGAATTATTTTAACTGCTCTGATAGAAATTTACTTAACTTATCATTGGAAATAATTATGCGATGGCAGCATTTTAAACCATAAAGAAGAGGGGCTGCCAAGTATGTTTATGGTTATTTTTTTACAAATAAAGCTGGCTTTATTTGAATTAAATATTTTATTGTATCAAATAAGAGATTAATAATTTATGAAAAAATATTTCAGTTTTGCTTTTATATACTTGTCTATGTTCTGAGTGATTTCATAACTTTCTCTTGTTTGATTCTTTGATTATCATTCTCTTGATGAAAGTTTAAATTCATTTTTAGGAGATTTGAATTAAATATTTTATTGTATCAAATAAGAGATTGATAATTTATGAAATAGTATATTATGCACCTAGGGAGGTAAAATAAAGGATAGGCCATAGCACGAGTGAATTGACACCCGAGGCGAAGCCGAGGGTGGCAAACTCGTGCTATGGGTTGTCCATTTTACCTTCCGTGGTGCATATACGATTTTTTGCCATACCCGGGCCAAAAGTACCACTTCTGCGATTTTGAGCCGGGAGTAGAAGTGGTACTTTTGGGCAGGGTATGGCAAAAAAATATTTTAGTTTTGCTTTTATATACACTTGTCTATGTTCTGAGTGATTTCATAACTTTCTCTTGTTTGGTTCTTTGATTATCATTCCCTTAATGAAAGTTTAAATTCATTTTTAGGAGATGAAAAACAAACTCATACTTGTCTTATTTTATACTTTCGCAGAAAGTAAGTTTATTAAACATTAATTATTGTGTCATCAGTGATACCAAAGATCACTATGCATACACTGTAAATGCATTTACTTAAAAAATGATGTCTGTGATCAAAGAAAAATTTCATAGGATTAAAAAAGTTATATACTTTTCGGATGGAGCACTCCAACAATATAAAAATAAGTAATTACTTGTGCTTTATCTTTTAATGAATGTATTCATATTAATTCACACTTACCTCTTGTAATAAAATATTGTTTTATACAGGAATCACTTAGCTAATATTGTTTGCCATGAAAAAGATTTTGGTATAAAAGTAACCTATGTAATTTTTTTGCAATAAACCATGGCAAAACGGGTGGGGCTCGAACATTAGAATGTTTTTTATTTAATGAATATTTATTTAGAGTGCCACAATTACGAATAGCGTATTTCATAATTTAGAATAAAGTAATAATGAATTTTCATGATTTCAAAAAGCAGTAGTGATAATCTCAAATTATTCGATTAAAATATTTAGAATTTTTTCGAAATCTTGATATAGTTTATTATTAATTTAGAAGTAAATTTATTTTGCTACTTCTTATTTCGATAAAGTGAATATTCTAAAATGCTTTACTCGCATTAGTTATTTTCGTTACTTTAGTCGCTGAAAAAATGAAAATTCTAAAATGAATAAATGAACAGTCTCGATATGCACATAATTTATATGAACTTCTAAATAAATGTTAATTAAATAAAAAACATTCTAATGTTCGAGCCCCACCCGGCAAAACAATTTGTGATGCTACCGGTGGTAATATAAAAAGAGATGTTATGCGGCATTGCATCAGATCATCTCCTGAAGGTCAAATTACAACTGCTTATGAGATGTACAAGTATGCGCTTAAAGAAAATAAAAGAATTAAGTGAATTAAATTATTACTTTAAACATTTTTTGAAAATATGGACATTTTTCTAACAAAACATTATTTTTTATTGCAGAGCATTATGGGTCTCTAATTCCGATGTGCAAAAACATGCAATGAGTTTAAAAAAGAGGTTATCCTTAGTTAAAAAATTTCCTGATACAAGATTAAATCACTGCTTTATCCCATGTGATGAAAGATCGATGAAAATAAAAATCACATCTTTTGACAATGTCGAAAAATTTATTCAATTGCAATTAGATTAAAATTTTATAAAAACTTAAAAAAAATTGTTTTCTCTCATATAAATAATATATAATAGAAACAATAAAAAATTCAAAAAATTAAACTAAAATATTATATTAAAAACAAAAAAAATGCTTTCAAAGATTTGATACTTGAAAATTTAAAAAAATCTTAAAACAGTTGAAGCTCTGCTTCTGTGATACCTACCGACTTCTACTAGGGCTCAAATTAAAAATTTTGACATCATCTTTTAATTTTTTGTCAGATATAACAGGTTTTTTATTACGAAATTGGATCAGCTTAAGCCAGAAGCAGCGAGTATATTAGCTTACTTAGAATAAAGAATACTGTATTTTCGGTGATCAAGGTGAGGGTGTTGAAGATTCGGGCCAGACAATTCTCCACAAGAGGGTTGTTGTACATATGTAGAACTACTCTCAGTTAAATTTTTGTGAAAATTTAAGTTGGTAGACCCTCGAAAATGGCAAAAATCGCGATTTTCACGAAAATCTTAATATTTAAATGGTTATATCTTGGCTTCCTGTGCTCCGATTTTAATTAACCACCTCTAATTTAAAAGGTGTTGGAAGACACTTTATAATGAGATGTCGTAAAAGTGTTTTCGTCCATTCATTCAATTTCGGCAGCCATTTGAAGGTGGTTAAATTTAAAAAAGTTTCTTTTACCAAAATCAGGTTGCCAAAAATGGAGATTATTATTTGAAAATATAAAAAAATTCTCATAAATACTAGAAATTATAACAAAAAAGTGAGACTTGCTGAATTAAAATCGGTTTACAGGGAGTCGAGATAATCGTTTTAAAAAAAGGGCCAAAAATGGGCTATTTTTTTACCTTTAAGGGACCATAACTCTGGCCTAAGAACACCTAGAGGGCTGAAATTTTCACTGAAACGTTTCTTCATAATACCCAAACACATACTAAATTTTGAAAAAAATCTGAATACCCCCCTACAAAACTTGGCGAAAAGTATTGGAATCGCTCATGTATATATATATATACACATTAGTGATACATGGGCTTTGTTCCAAATGCTTCGATATCTACATATATGTATAAATTTTACGAATACGGCGTGCGCAATCCCGAGAAGCATTTAGAACAAAGCCGATTTATTAGAAGAGTACGAAAAAAAGATTCTCTTGTGTCTTTTGTGCCAGACGATTGTAAGAACTTTGATAATAACGGATTTCATTTCGTTAAAAATCACCACTGTCAACTTCACTGTAATCCTTCGAGTCACAAAGGCGAATATTCGAGAGTCAACATTTTATTTCTTGCAGGTAAGATAAAAATATTTAATCCTTTACTATGAATTTTATAAATTGATATTATTTTTATTATTTAAATATGATTAAAAGTATTATTTCTAGACAAATCAAAAGTATTATTTTTATTGTTAAAATATGTTAAAATAAATTACTCCTTTTTTAATAAAATTTATTATAATTGAAAATAGACTAAAAAATAAATAAGAAAAAAATTTTTGTTTTTAATCAACTTATTATTTCTTAATAAAGAAAATAATATTTGTTATTAAGAGGAGGTCACGTATCTCCGTCCTTTTCTAATCAAAGAATTAATTTTTAGCAAAAACTAACAATTTTAGCAAAAAATGAAAAGAAAGCCGCATCTCGTATCAAAAAAAGCAAAATTTTCTTTGATAAGAAAGAATTAATTTTATTGCTTCGTTTTCAAGAAAAGCTTGAAAAACCAAATTGTTTACCCTAACCTCTATGTTTTAAGTTTTTCAAGCTTTTCTTGAAAACGAAGCAATAAAATTAATTCTTTCTTATCGAAGAAAATTTTGCTTTTTTTGATACAAGATGCGGCTTTCTCTTCATTTTTTGCTAAAATTATTAGTTTTTGTAAAAAAATCAATTCTTTGATTAGAAAAGGACAGATATACTCGACCTCCTCTTAAATCTATTTTGAATATATATTCCAACCATATACATTTTCATCATAGACGATCTTAGACTCCTATTCATAGACCTAACTCAAGGAGCGGTTGTTACTTGAACCTAATTCTGTCTTTGTCTCTCCATGATAAGAATAAAAAACAGATGATACAACCGTTACTTGATCCAACAGCTACACTAGAAAAAAAATTTCTTTGTAGCAAAAAAAATATAACGACGACTGAGAGGAATAACTCCGTAACTCGGCAAAGATTTCAAAAACCCCATAATTTATCGAAGATTTCGAAAACCCCATAACTCGGCGTTCGGTTCAATAATCCCGTAACTCAAAAACCTATTGTTTTTCTTGAATTTTCAGTGATAATTTTGTAGGGTTTGGAAATACAATTTCTGTAGAATAGAAACAATAAAATTGATTTTGTTCCGCATTTTAAATCGTGCTCATTTTGTAGACATCGTATTTCAAAATCCTGCAGATTTGATACTGCAAAATTGAATAAAGAGAAGAAGTTTTTGAGTTATGGGGTTTTTGAAATGTTTACTGAGTTATGGGGTTCTTAAAACAATTGCCGAGTTATGGGGTTTTTAGGATCTAATCAGAGTTACGGGGTTATTCCTCTCAGCCGTCTATATTATTTCGGGCAATCAGTGAAATATTTTTTGTATCAATATTATTTATTTCGGCAGTGAAAATAAAATTTTTAAATATCAATAAAATATTGCTCAACATAGATAAGGTATTTCTTGAACTTAACAATATCTCATACTGAAAATTATTAATTTCATTTTAAATTTATATCTTATATTATCAAAATAAAAATTAAGTTAAATAATTGCAATAAAATTTTTTTCTTCAATAAAATAATTTTATGCATCTAAAAAATATTTCGTATTAATTAATTTGTTCGTACCAAATAGAAGTATCTATTAATTGAATAAATATTATCTTTCTTTGAAAATATATCTGAATTTTTAAAGCCTAAAAAATATTTTATTGTAGAAGAATATATTATTTTGAACACATGAAATATCACTTTTAAACACAGAAATAATTTATTGCAAGTAAATTTAAAATATTAGTTCAAATAAATGTTTCAACAAATCTAAGTTCTTTATCTGCAATATAAATTACAATTTTTTTTTATTATTTTAACTTTTTTGATTCAAAGAATTATTTTTTTATTCAAAGAAATATTTCTTTAAAACAATTAAATGTTAATTTTAATTAAAATTTATTCTTTGAGATTATGTTCATAAATAATTGTTGTAAAATTTTTTTTTTACTGAAATGTACATTTTTAATCAAAATAATAATTCCTTTATTAAAATAAGAAAATGTTTCAAGTTTCTTAGTTATATTTTCTTGATTCTGACTATTATTTTTTTTAATTCAAAATCCTCTTTTTATTTCAAAGAAATGTAATCAATTACACCGTTTTTCGCATCAACTAACATTCTATTGTTGAAAAGAGATAGGTTTATCGAAGTCATGAACTAATTTGTTTAATTTAAAAATTATGTCTTTGGACTTAAAAATTATTTGATGTAAGATATTTTTTTCATTTTTTTTTTTTTTTAATTATATCCACGGGCATTACAGCCCTTTTTTAACACATAGAAATTCATGTTTAAAACAACACAATTTGACGTATTATTTAACGTAGTGTCAGCCCACGGCAGAGACAGCGAAAAAGCGACCAGACGGGGAATCCATCCCGTGCCAATGGGAATACGAGTCACGCGCCTTAGCCACTACTCCACTAAACTCTACATTTTTATATAAAAACTCTATATTTTTATATAAAAATTATTTTAAATGAATATTACATTTTTTTAATAAAAAATATAGCATCGCTTTTAAGAGGAGGTCACGTATCTCTGTCCTTTTCTAATCAAAGAAATGATTTTTTCAAAAAAACTAATAACTTCATCAAAAAATGAAGAGAAAGCCGCATCTTGTATTAAAAAAAGCAATATTTTCTTTGATAAGAAAAAATTAATTTTATTGCTTCGTTCTCAAGAAAACCTTGAAAAACTTAAATCATAGAGGTTAGGGTGGACAATTTTGTTTTTCAAGGTTTTCTTGAGAACGAAGCAATAAAATTAATTTTTTCTTATCAAAGAAAATATTGCTTTTTTTAATACAAGATGCGGCTTTCTCTTAATTTTTTGCTAAAGTTATTAGTTTCTGTAAAAAACTTAATTCTTTAATTAGAAAAAGACAGAGATACGTGACCTCCTCTTAAGAAAGTTTTACTGACTTTCAACACTATTCCCCAAGTAACCAATTTCTTAAAATTAATAAGATATTTTTCTAAATTCGAACATTTTTTTTTCGAAATATAATATTTTCTTAAAGAATATTTCAATGGTTTTTTTTTTGAGTTTAAAAAATATTTTATTAATTTAAAAATGATTTTTCTTTGACTCAAAAAAATTAATTTCCTTGAACCGTATTTCTTCTATTCAAAAACCCCTTCTTTAAAGTTAAAAAAACTTTTTTTTATCTGTGTAGTCACAAATTTTACGTGAAATTCAGTGATAAAAGAAACATTTTTACTTACTAATTAAGTATCATTTCATAACAATGTATAACTATTTTTATGGTGAAAAATAAAGCTTCCTTTTTTTAAACATTCTGCAGTTAAAAATAAAATTTCATTTCTTTGGTATAAAAGGACAGAGATATGCGACCTGCTGTAGGATAAATTTAGAACAAACGTGCCTGTTTTCTTTTTATATCTTACAAATAATACATGCTTTTGAGTAACAATTATTGATTATTTTACTACTCACTAATGTCAAATTATTTTTTTCTTTTATGCTATAATATTGAAAAAATTAATAATTTATAAAAAAAATTATATCTTTTTATTACTATTTAGTTTTTGAATAACACTAATCTAAAAATTCGTTTTATGACACAGTATATAAAAGAGTTGAAATTTAGATTATAACAGGACAAATAAAAATGACCTATTATAAAACCAAATTATCAAGGCTTTGCTTTAGACCTACTTTATCAATCAAAAATAGTTTAGAAATAAATTTCGTTTTTTATTATATAAATAAATATCAAAATTGGTTGAAATCTCTAGCGGAAATATAAAATGTTTGAAAATGTTTAAAATTGTTCAAAACTGTTTGAA